>JAKTPF010000015.1:0-319624 GCA_030557475.1 Wenyingozyma nanaspora | reverse complement strand
CTACCTAAACCAAGATACATAACAACACCTTCGTCAGCATCACCTAAATTGAAGGTGTAAATACCAGTAGATTCAGCATAAAAGTAACCTGTGTATTCTAAAACGAAAGAATCGACATCAACTTCCATTCCGTATAACTCGGAGGTCGAAGTAAAAAGGTTATAAGTCAAAGTAAAGTCAATATCTGTAACACCAGTAGCAGAACCTAGACTACTTTCAGTAGTATACAGAGAAGCATAGTAAGCATCAATAAGGTAGTATGCATTCAAGCCAAGCAAAGAATTATAGTTATAGTATCTAACTGCAAAACCAGTAACCATACTACTTGTGTCAAGACCAGTACAACCCACATTAGAACTTCTTCCTGTATAGTCAGAAATTAAGTTAAGAGCAGTTGCAGGCAATGTCCATAAAAGGACCGAAAGCAAGAAGCTGTTGTAACGCTTGAACAAATTCATCGCTTTTGATCAACAAATAGGCAATGTTCGTTTTAATAGCGTCAGAAAATTGAATAGAAAGTCGAACTTCATGAAAAATTTAACCAAACTTAATTAAAAATGTGAAAATGGAGAAAATAAACTGGATATATACTTTAAGGAGCAACATGATCGACAAGGTTGTTTTCCAATTAGTATACCCTATTGATAGGGTCGGGAACTCCTGAAGCAACTATACATATAATGTGCATTACAATGTACAAAGGCAGCTCATTACAATGTACAAAGGCAGCTCATTAATGTGCTTATAGATACCCTCATGCACACAGCTTAAGGTAGTAGATTGATTATCAAAATTTCATTTTTGTCGGCTGCTTAATCTGTTTATTCTGTTCCAATTCCATCTTATTTAAAACATATGAATTTATGTACACATTAGCTCCGTTTTGAATCAGCACTTCATTTTGAATCGTTAAATGGACAGAAACACTTATCATCATCATTGGCCACCTGAGTTCAAATGAGCACTAAAATTTCATTGACTCGTAATTGTAATAAAATCTAGGTACAGTTCAGCTAAGACTTAATTCGGTTGCTGGCCGTACGCATCGAAAATATGCGTTAGCCTCTCCAATTCGGAAATAATTACTACCACAGTGAGTTTCAAGCACAATATAGACTTGACAGCTGTATCTAACATGCCGCAGAAGTATGCATTGTCTAGCTTATGCGAATTCTCTTAACTAAACTTAAATTATGCACTGTTTTTTCAAAAGCTAATCTGAGATTACGAAGCTTAAAGCTCTTCTATATGCTACTTTTTGCTTTGATGCTGTGTCTTTCGCTCCGCAGGTCTGCAAACGAGCACAGCATTTTCTGCTTTTGGCAAGTGGAAACAAGCGGCTCTGCATTTTAGCTCAGGTTCTCCAAGATCCTCAGATTTCATAAGCCTAATTATGGCACCTTGCACAGTATGGCCGACTCGTTTACGAAGACTAGTAGAAGTGTCGAAACATTAGAGGCTAGCCCACATGCAATACATACATAGTGGACACAGCAATGCAACGTTTCAAATTTTTATGGTGGCTTCTAAATGCTTCCATTGGGTGAGAAAAGCTTGAAATTTGATGATACGCTATGAAACATACTTCTGAACAAACAAATATCTACAGTATATGCGTAAATAACTACATAATTATCTACGTAAGCAACTTTACAAGAGTAAGGAATTAGAGCACCATTGCCCAATCCAGCTCGGGCGCAAATCTCATCGAATAGAAACTCTATTTTAAGTGGACAACTGCATTGTATGTAGATTTTCTATCGACTTTTAATTAAGTTTAATTGGCCTGGACTGTTCGATTGCCATATTTGGTAGCAAGCATATTGGATAGATACACTTCCGGTATAGCAGAATTGCAGCAAGAACTTAAAAGTGAAAATGTCAATAGCACATCAAATGCGGTACATTTTATAACCTGAAACAATAAGAAGTCAATTAGAGGAAGTCATTGATTGCCTGGGCTGTGAATACACTGGCCCAAATAGCTCTTTTACGAAGATCCCTACAAAATACATTTCTTTGTTAACACTGAAATATTAGTCATAAGTGCATTTTTGTTCTTTTGAGCTGTGCAAGTATGTATTGTTTTCACCTCCTTCGAATTTGAAGAATTATTTTATAATTAACGACATGGCCGATACGGCAGCAAGTTCCTCGGCTGTAAATAGGTGATCAGAGGAAGTGAATACTACTATCAGTACTTAGGACTCTTTTGCTTCCTTCGATAGACGAAATTCAGTCAATTTGATGTGTAGTTTCTGCCTTCGTTCGCTTCTGCTTTTCAACTCTGCATATATCCAAGCGTATATAAATTATAATCTCTAAATAATTAAGAATGCTTTTGATTCTTATGCAAAAAAAAAGCTAAATTTTTATGCTACTTTCAAAATGTATGACGAAAAAAAAATTGGAAGTCTGGGAAATTTATTTAACCGTTCTTCCATGAACTTGCAAAGATATGAGCTAGATAACAATACCTCCCACAAGGATTGCCTAAAAATTCTTCATATCTAAAAGAAGTACGTGGCAATACTGCCACATCTCCAATCACCACAGGGGCAACAATACCTGTGAATAACTTCCAGTCAATGGTGAGATTTGAGGAAGGTCCATATAATTCAGGACCGGTAGTTCTTTCAAAATCCATATCAACTATAGTTGGATTAACTAAGTCATTCATGTACTTGTAAATAACATCGGTAAATACAGCAGGGCCTGTCCACTCTATAACATCCACACTTGAACATCTATCCACATCATCTTTATATTCTTGATAATAGGCTCTCAGTCTATCTTTAAATTTAGCTTCAAAAGTAATCTTAACAATAGTTGCTAGTAATTCGGCTAATATTGGATGATGTTTTCTTGCTTTGAAAGCCCATTGTAAAAATTGAGCCCTTCTAGGCATTAGTGTGTCCCAATCTTCTCTATTAAAATCTTCTTCTAGACCTACCATCATTCCAATATCATAATTAAATCTATCAAACCATTCCGATATAGGTTTCAAAACATCTGTATCTATATCTGTGTATACACCACCTTCCAAAAAGACCAGTATGTATCTACCCATATCACTTTTTAAAATAATTTTAGGCAACATCTGGAAGGCTTCCCACACTTCAGGTACTGTAAATTCAAAAGATTTTTGTACTTTAACAAACAATTCAGCATCTGAATAGAATAAATGATTGAATTCCGGATTAACTTCTTCCCATTTCTTATACAAGTTGATTCCTGGGAAATCATCAGTATTCTCAGGTCTTTCTTTCCATAGCTGAATAATATTTCTGTTTATTGGAGTATCAGGAGCAGGATTGTAAGGGAATGCGCTCAATATTCTTTGCTTTGTGGTTTCAATATCAAAAGGATTAGAACCAATAGCAAATTCATTTTTCTTATAAAAATCTGATTTGATGTATTTATTGAACAGAATTCTCTCATCCCTATAAATCAAGCCTTGATTTGAATTGAATTGTAAAGAAGAGTAGAGGGATCCTAATAAAAATCCTATAATCAATATAGTAGTTGAGCTGAGGTTGGCAATGGTATAAAACAAGCCATGATTCTTCATTCTGCGAGTATGTGGCTTTTGAATTGTGGCAAAATTGTCTTACACAGCTAACACGAGTTGTAGCACACCTATCTATAAGGAGTGGCTTTACAGAACATAAGACAAGGAATGCTGTTACTTGGACCACACCAAGAATGAAGCTTCACCAGTAGGGTGCTTAGACCCTCGTTTTTAACTGAGCCCATTCCTAAGGCTGTGCAGCAAGCTTTCCTCGTGGGGCCAGAGGCCAGAAGTGTGCAAGTGCGGCCGAGCTGGTGCTGGTGCTTCTGTTTGTGTATGTATATATATCGTATCTTCTTGACAAGAGATTAAAGATGGCCAACTGTTTCTATATGCAAGAAGTCAATTAATCAATGCTATCAGACTGTTGTTCTAAAAATTGTATAAAAGCTACTATAATTTTTAGATCTAAATTAATAAAACGTTTTAAAATAAAAAAATAATTTAAGAAAGTAAACAAATAAAATCTTACAACAACTGTTTATGTTGTAAATGAGGACACAAAGACTGACTTTGCGTTGCATATCGCACAAAGATTAGCTGAAATATGTAGAAAAAGTACTCAAGATGTGATAAATATGTATGCATGACTGTTGTTCCACATATTTACACACATATTTACACACATACATTCATACGTACATACATGTATGCATTCGTAAGATCGGCTAAACGACATATTTGAACGTAGCAATTAAAAACATCTTTGCACCGAAATGAACTGTTTTTTCAAGCTGCTTGAAAGTAATTATTAAGTATGGCACAGGCACATGAAGGTTTTTTAATCAATATCAATTAAGAATCTTTCACGATCTTATATATTGAAACGAGATACCCAAAATGAGTTCCAGAGCAATCAGGAAGCTTGAAAAGTTGAAAGAGAGTCAAACGTTTGAAAACGACGCCGAAAAAGGGACGGAAAGCGACAATTTATACGCCGAGAGTCGACAAACTACGAATGCGTTTGCTCTGTTAAACTTAAGTGAACATGATAGTGACGACAGTGACAGTGGACATCCTCAGTTGAATGATCATAATTTTTCGCTTAAGCCCACTACAGCAAGAACTCAACTTAACTCAAAAAAAGCCAAAAAGAAGAATAAGAAGAAGACCGACTCAGTTAAAAATACAAAAACTGTAGATGAATTGGATGATTCTGAGCTTGATAGATATCTTGCACAACTAAAGGCAAAAGATACAAAGAAAGCAAATGACCAAATTCAAAGTCTTAATGGAGAGGGCGAAAAAATTGACGAAGAAAATGAAGGCGATTTAGATCCAATTGAAACTTATGTTGCAGGAGGAAAAGCTTTGACCCCACTAAAATTTAAATCTTGTGTATCTTTACTGCAATGTCAAGCCAAAAACTTCGATCCAGACAAGGAGTTCGAAGAAATATTTGGAAAATTATCACAAGAAGTGTTGGAAGATGCTGATTCAACTTCCTCTGCCTTTGTTACTCCCGAAGTTCTCAAGCAGATTAAACTTTTATCCAAAAGAGTCAGAGGTTGGGCAGGGAGAGATAGAAGATCAGCACCTGGAATAACTAGAAAACTTGTGCTGACAAAAATTAGAGACGACTGGATTCCAATTTCCAAGAAGCCTTTGGTTATGGAAGAAATTATGAATAACGATTTACAAGAATTATTTGAAAGTAAATCCGATGACTGGAAAGATGTGATACGAGATGATATATCTCAAGAAATGTCAATTGGTGTGAAGTATTTCAAGATCACTGAAGGTTCGAGAACTCGAATCGATAATACACAATTCTATATATCTGTTGTTATTCAACCGGATCATGAGGCTTTAATTCAACTTTTAAGATCATCACCTTATCATCTAGAGACGATATTACAAGTTGCTTGTATTCTTCAAAGACAGGGTGATAATTCCAATTCAAATGGTTTAGTGGAGAGAGCTTTGTTTTTGTTTGATTGGAGTTTAAAACAAAATTTTCAACTTGGATCTGGTTTATGTCGATTACCTTTTGAGTATTTTTTAAACCGTCAAATTTATTTGACAATATTTAGATATATCACTGTTTTGACTCAGAAGAACACTTTCTTAACAGCTTTCAACTATTGTAAATTATTATTATCATTTGATCCAACCGACGATCCATACGGTGTTAGATATTTTATTGATTACTACGCATGTCTATCAGGTGAATACCAATATTTGATTGATTTTGTGAATTCTCCTTTGGTAACAACTTACAAAGAATGGTTTACGCCTTCGTTGGCGTATTCTACAGTTTTGGCGTATCTCAAAACAGGAAATAAATCGAAAGCATTACACGCCTTGAAAACAGCCTATGACCGATATCCATATACCGCTTATAGAATACTATGTAAACTAGGTTACTTTGAAGTTTCATGGAAAGATAAAAAAGTTTCTCCCGTACTGGAATTGAACAGTGAGGTTTATATTTTAAGAATAGAGAGTTTGTGGGATGAACCCAGTGCAAAAGAGTTTTTGAAAAATGAGTTGAAAAAAATTGTTAAACCTTCATCTTTACCATTTTCGGATGAAATACCTATCAACTTGCTGAGACATGTTATTTTGTCCAATGAAACATCTGCGATGTCAAAAATACCTGAATCATTTTGGAATGATCATGAAATTTTTGAGTTTGATGTCTTACCCCCTCAAGGTGGTGACAAAATCTATAACTTCATTGATGAAAACAGTGTAGGCAATGCCATGATCTCGCAAAGTTTACAAAGTCACGACGAGACTCAGTTGGCCGATTTATTAAGGCACTTACAGGATCAACAAGAGTAATACATTATTAAAAGCAGAGCAAGATTCAAAGCAATTGAAAATAAGAACATGCATTTATATATTTCTATGTATATATAAGATTTGGAATATATAAAAGATTATTAAAGTAGCGTTAAATTTTTCTAAAATTAGTAAATTAGTAAAATAATAGTAAACAGAGGGTCATTTAAAAGCATTTAAACAGATTCATCGCCTGAGGTGGCTTCTTTGTGAGCGGTGGTAACAGCCTTGTCTTCACCTAAACCTAAATCATTAACAAAAGTTGAGTGTGGCTTCCATTTAGCAGAAGTACGTGGAGTGGTCTCTTCCAATAATCTGTCAACTTGTTCTAAAGTCAAACCCTTGGTTTCTGGAATCAAGAAGTAAGCATAGAAGAAACAACAAGTACATAATGCACCCCAAATAAAGAAGACCTTAGCACCTAAGTTACCTTCATCAGTATCAACCATGTATGGTGTAATGACAGCAATAATACAGTTCCACAACCAGTTGGAGGCAGTAGATAATCCAACACCACGAGATCTAATTGGTAATGGGAAGATCTCACCGATCAAAACCCAAGCACCAGGTCCCCAAGTGGAAGCAAAGAAGAAGATATAGATACAGATGAAAGAAATCATAGCTTTGACGGCAGCTGGATTTTCACCGTCAGTGACACCAATGATAGCGGTAATGAATTCACAAATAAACATACCAAGGGCACCGTAGATTAACAAAGGACGACGACCAAATCTTTCAACAGTGTAGAAAGAAACTGGTGTAGAAACAACGTTGACGATAGTGGTAATCATAGAGATTAAGAATGAGTTGCTGATAGTTCCTAATTGTGTGAAGAAAGTGGTACCGAAGTAAAAAATGAAGTTAACACCAGTCCATTGTTGCATCATTTGTAAAGAAGTACCTAAAATAGTTCTTCTAAGGTTAGAAGATGCGTTTCCAAGACCACCAGTGAAACAGTTGGCCCATGAACCGAAATAAGAAGTTGTTGGCATAATCGATTTTTCGTATTCGTTGTTAGCAATAATTTCAGCTAATTCATCTTGGATGTAATCAGATTCGATTGGTTGGCCACGTAGTCTGGATAAGACTTCTGCAGCTTTGTCAATACGTCCTTTCATGATGTAGAATCTTGGAGAGTCTGGTAAAAGGAAAATACCAACAAACAAGATAATAGCCCACAAAAATTGAATAGCAATTGGAATTCTGTAGGAACCTGAGTCATTACGGTTTTCAGTGGCATAATCAACACAAGAAGCTAACATAAGACCAATAGTAACACAGAATTGATAACCAGAGACAATAGGACCACGAACTTTCTTTGGAGCAATTTCAGACATGTATAAAATGATGATAGCGGAGACGAAACCAACACCAAAACCAGCAATAAGACGACCGACAACTAAAAGAGCAACTGTTGTAGATGCAGTTTGTAAAACAATACCAATAGCATAAACAACACAACCAGTAAGAATAGTAGCTCTTCTACCAATGAAATCAGAAATATCACCAGCCATAATAGCACCGAAGAAGGTACCAGCAGATAAAATAGAAGTAATTAATGATTTTTTCCATGAAGCAATGACAAAGTCATCAGAAGAAGTAGTAGCTTGATCTAAATGTTCAAATTTAGAAATAACGTAATCCATACCTAAGACACCAGAAATGTAACCAGAGTCATAACCAAAAAGAATACCACCGAAGGCAGCAAAACAACACATCAAGTAAGCTTTAACAGTTACTGGAGCTTCAACACGCTCAACATCGACTGGCTTAGAAACCTGGTTTGGTGTTTCAGCTTCACTATAAGAATCCATTTCAAGTACTATAAGAATTAAGATATGGTTTGATAATACTGAGAGAACAGATCTGAATCGCAAGAGAACAACTTTTTAAAAGAGGATTTAGATGCCCTTTTATATTGCAAAAAGTGGTAAAGGTTAGCGATTTCTCCAGTGGGGCAAAAGATATTTTGAGGGGGAAGTTGGGGAAACAGTGGGAAAACACCTTTTTTTGCATGCTGTATTGTTTTAATGCGTCACACTTTACTCTATTGTTCCAACACCCATAACTGTTTTATTTTTTTTCGTTACTCAATTTCGGGCTTCTCCTTTTCATGATTTCGCCCAAATAAAGTTTGCCTTCGATCAGCATACAAGTATATTCACTCTTCATAATCTCTCTATTTGAAAGTATAGCTTCAGAGTGTCAACATATGTTCAAATGTATATAAGTCTAAAACAAAGCAATGGGAAATAAGCCCTACCAACGTCGAAGTCATGCATGGTGAGCTTTTCACTATTTTTCCGTATCTGGTTGGAGCACGTAATCGGATTATTCTAACTTTTCTTTTTGTTTCTTTTTAGTTTTTGCTTTTTCCTTTGTCCTTTTATGCGTGGCTTTACAGTGGAATGGAAAATCCATGCTTGGTACCATAGATACAGAAACCACTCTCCACAAGAATGATCAGATCATACCAATATAACTATATCTATTTATATTTATATATATGTGGTTTATGACAGCTTGTTTAAATGAGACCCAGTAGTATGATGGATAATAGTATAGTCATATATATAAAATCTCAACGCGGGCGGCCGAAACTCGGAAGAATCTGCTCACAAAAAAGCTAAGCTGAAATTGTTGGAGTCCAGACGCACGGCAAAATGCTCCATTCGCGCTACCAAAATCGGATAAATTTATTGGACACTAGAGATGCAGCGCCCCAGTTCTTCAAAACCCGGGGCATTTGTGCTTATGCATCTACCCAAGCAGAAAACGTATGCTAAATACATTGCCAGTTTTGTCCTGGAATTATTAACTTAACAAATTCGTAAAAGGACTTTAAGAAGTCGGAAGACGTATAACATATTGAAATTAGGTTAGTCAAGTAAATATTTATATAGAAGTATATATATGGTGATATATAGACAGACTATATACGTATATGAACAGATAAAATACTATTATCGTAAAATAAAAAGCAAAAAAGAAAACGCAGATTTTTCAACAATAAACAAATCATACGCTTTCAGCGCCTGAATCTTTCTCGTTGTGTTCGTGAGAAATCGCTTTATCGTCAGCCAAGCCTAAATCAGCAACGAAGGTAGAATGTGGCTTCCATTTAGCAGAAGTACGTGGAGTGGTCTCTTCCAATAATCTGTCAACTTGTTCTAAAGTCAAACCCTTGGTTTCTGGAATCAAGAAGTAAGCATAGAAGAAACAACAGGTACATAATGCACCCCAAATAAAGAAGACCTTAGCACCTAAGTTACCTTCGTCAGTGTCAACCATGTATGGTGTAATGACAGCAATAATACAATTCCACAACCAGTTGGAAGCAGTAGATAAACCAACACCACGAGATCTAATTGGTAATGGGAAGATCTCACCGATCAAAACCCAAGCACCAGGTCCCCAAGTGGAAGCAAAGAAGAAGATGTAGATACAGATGAAAGAAATCATAGCTTTGACGGCAGCTGGATTTTGACCATCAGTTACACCAATGATAGCAGTAATGAACTCACAAATTAACATACCGAGAGCACCATAAATCATTAGAGGACGACGACCAAACTTTTCAATCGACCAAAACGAAACTGGAGTAGAACACACGTTGACGATAGTAGTAATCATGGAGATTAAGAATGAGTTGCTGATAGTTCCTAATTGTGTGAAGAAAGTGGTACCGAAGTAGAAAATGAAGTTAACACCAGTCCATTGTTGCATCATTTGTAAAGAAGTACCTAAAATAGTTCTTCTAAGGTTAGAAGATGCGTTTCCAAGACCACCAGTGAAACAGACGGCCCATGAACCGAAATAAGAAGTTGTTGGCATAATCGATTTTTCGTATTCGTTGTTAGCAATAATTTCAGCTAATTCATCTTGGATGTAATCAGATTCAGCTGGTTGACCACGTAGTGTAGACAAAACATGTGTTGCATCATCAATTCTGCCCTTCTTAACATAAAATCTTGGAGAGTCTGGTAAAAGGAAAATACCGGTGAACAGAATGATAGCCCATAAAAATTGAATAGCAATTGGAATTCTGTAGGAACCTGAGTCATTACGGTTTTCAGTGGCATAATCAACACAAGAAGCTAACATAAGACCAATAGTAACACAGAATTGATAACCAGAGACAATAGGACCACGAACTTTCTTTGGAGCAATTTCAGACATGTATAAAATGATGATAGCGGAGACAAAACCAACACCAAAACCAGCAATAAGACGACCGACAACTAAAAGAGCAACTGTTGTAGATGCAGTTTGTAAAACAACACCGATAGCATAAACGACACAACCAATAAGAATAGTAGCTCTTCTACCAATGAAATCAGAAAGGTCACCAGCAATGATGGCACCAAAGAAAGTACCAGCAGATAAAATAGAAGTAATTAATGATTTTTTCCATGAAGCAAGAACAAAATCAGCAGAAGCAGTGGTAGCTTGGTCTAAATGTTCAAATTTACTAATGAAATAATCCATACCCATGACACCAGAAATGTAACCGGAGTCATAACCGAAAAGAATACCACCGAAGGCAGCAAAACAACACATCAAGTAAGCTTTAACAGTCACAGGAGCTTCGACACGCTCAACGCTGGAGCTTCCATGAATGCCTCCTAATACGTCAGCATCAGCAGCAACAACATTCCCACTTTGTGTATGAGCTTGTTGATTCATTTTATTTTTGTTATTTAATCAAATTCGTAACCTGTGTTTGATTTATTTAACTTATATGAGGATGGACGGACTATGTTAGATTCAGTTTTACGGAAAAACATTGGGGTTTTTATATGGATAATTTGGGGGAGGAACGGGGGGTAAAAAAAGATGCCAAGAGATGTTTTTCCACACCAGCTGGGGAGATGAGGAAACTTTAATTCAAGGATTAATCTCCAAAGTTTTAATGCGTGATCGTATATGTGTGACTTTCTGGGCTACAGAAGCGGAGTGAAAATAATAATTTTTTAGTAAACAAGCACAATATTTTGAATAATTCGTATTGCCCAATACGTGCAATGGCCTAAACTGAGCACCTATGCAACTCATTGCCTGCCTCGACTCAGTGTAAACGCGTTAACGTAGTCAACGCTGTTAATTAGATGGCTTATACTACTGCTGTATTGTGACTGCTACCATTACTTACAATGTGAGGTCCCGATAAAGTATAAAAGCATATATTCGTTTGAACTTACTGAGTGCACTGTATGACTATTAATAGCTATAAGTGCCCCAGTAGAATCCAACTAACCAGGTTTAAAGAGTATGTCAATCCCCAGATTTTAAGACACCTATTCGAGTGACGCTAATGCAAGGAAAATAGGAACGGCAGCCAATTAAAATATCGTGTTTCAACCAAATTTTGCCGCACTTTGCTGACGTTGTATGTGGAACTAGTTTGGTTGATGATTGGCTGTATAGTTTCTAGGGTCCTTCTAGTCTTGTCATTTTTCGTGTATGTTGTAAACACATCCCAGCTCGTCATCTATTCATACAAACAGTAATATACACAGATAGCCTTCCATGTATGAAATGAGAATTATGTATATATGCTCCAGGCGTTTTTAAGGTGAATGGATATGTTCATGGAGTGTTTTTTTTTGCCCGGATTTACTTTAGTTTTTCCACCCCGGAAGAACATGCAATAAGTGGCAAAAAGTGGGGACAGGGAATGCGGCTTAAACTGCATAAAAAATCTTCTCGGCGCTTGTTTCAGTAGCGGGGAAACTACCGCGAATCCAGCTCTTTGGAGCTACATACTAGGGACAACGTAACCACCTAGCCAAAAGAAAATAAGATCTTGGTATGGAACTATACCCTTGGAGTTACAGGAGTCTAGGCAGAGTGGTACCACAATATATATTACTTTAAACCTTGTGCCTTATAACACAGTAATAGGTGGATGACTATTTCTTTCAATCTCGAGTGTGTAAAGCTACACATATGTCTATTGGAGAATAACGGCCACAAGGAAAAACTTTAGACCTTTGACTAGGTTCCAATTTAAGTTCTTTTTTTCCGTTTTTCAGCATCTAAAAATGCGGAGAAAATCCAGATCTTGATCTCAGGTAATTGTATCCATATCTTGCTGAAGAAAAAGCCTCAGAATTTAGTTGCATTTATATACACACCTACAGTAAATGCAAATGCAGCAGCTATTGACGGTCACCCATAGTTTTTGCACACAAGAAATATGTAGCGCTACATCTGAATTGTTAAGCTGACACAATGCTTCACATACTAAGTCTTCTATACGTAGTCTTATTGATAAATTCGGATTATTTAGTTTTAAAAATAAGATGAGGCTTTCTCTCTGCAAGATCTAAAATTGTTTTACCAAACTCGCTGTTACACCAAGCAAACCATGGCCTAGTAAAAGCGTTTCTGTTTGAATTCACTTGAATTGACTCATGCATCAATCCGAGCCCCGCTGTCGTCGATTTCAAAACATTGAGATACCTTAGAATTTCTTCATCGTCATCACTAGTCCTGATAGCAATTAATAAAGACATAGGCCAGGCATTTTGAATGCCAACATGCGGACCGCCAACACCTTTGAAATATTTTCCTTTCAAGAAATATGGGTTACCGTTTGTGGATAAAACCATTTTTCTTGTGTTTTGATAAATAGGATCTTCTTTTTCCAAAAAACCCAGATCTGGCAATGATAATAAAGAAGGTAAATTTGCATCATCCATTAAATTTAAACTTCCGTATCCGTCAACCTCATAAGCGTACACTTCTCCAAAATCTGAATGATTTGTTCTACCATATTTCTCTATGCCCGTTCGAATTTTGTTGATATAAAATTCTGTAGAACTGATCAAATCTTCATCGGTAAGTCTTTTGACCACCTTGCTCAATTCAACACACATATGTGCATTGGCTGGTATAAACAGTTGATAAATGCAAGCATCATCGCTGGGCCTAAATGCGGATCTAATTAGTCCCGTACCAAAATTAACTGGGTTACCCAAACCTGCCAAAGGCAAGGTTTCTGAGCCTATATTAGTTTCCCTTTTGAAAGTATAGTAAAATGGTTCTATATTTCCATTAGAATCAAAAGTACTAATTGATTCTCTTCGCAGTATTAGCAAAATCGTTTGAAATGCTTTCAACCATAGTTCATTTTCAAAAATAGAAGCATCTTGAGTACTTTCATAATATTCGTTCGATAACGTTAAAAATGAAGCTAATGAATCCAACTCATACTTACATTCAAAAACATATTTCCATTGAGGCGGTGGGTACACATCATCTATAGATGATTCCTTTCTTTTCACATTAGACTTTTGAGGTGGCTGAAATGCGTTACAGTATGGAGACTTCAAAATATACAATGCTTGTTGATAAATTGCACCTTGAATCATAACTCTCAGTTTTTTATCCTTAATTGCAAATTTTTGGTAAACACTTAACTGTCTAGCAGCATCCCTGAGCCATTCAGCATGTATATCACCAGTGACTACAAATGTTAATGGCAAGTTTAATTCTTCATCGTTTTCCACGTGCCATAGAATGGTGGTATCCAACGTATTAGGTAAACAATTTTCAAATATTCTAAACAAATCGGGATCTCTCATTTTCTCTTTGAATTCAAGTATAACATTTTCAACCACTTCACTAGCAAACGTTCTGCATTCTTCAGGTGGTCGCATGAAAGGAAGCATCAACGGGCCCTCTGAGAAGGGAGAATGTGGCACTTGTGAATAATCTAGGTAATCGGGGCAACTGGTTGTTAATCTGAACCATGATTTTTCCTTTGAAGGTTTTTGTGCTTCTACACTATTTTCCAACATTTTTGCTTTTAGTACTTTTTGTTTGTAATATATATCGCCATTGTCTGAATGCGAAGTATCCGTATGTTCAATATTCCGTACAGTACCCTCTCCATCAAAAGGAACGACACCTGGGGGATCGGTCTTCTGTTTTAACTGAGCCAAATCATTTGATTTTTTTAAACACCATACCACCAAAATCAATATTGTTACAAAAAATGGCAGCTTGGAAAGTCTATATTGCCTGCGCAGCTTGGTCATGACAGATACTTAGAGCATATATATTGCCCAAAATTCCACTCTGATATCATTTCCACCTTTTGTACATATTACGAAACTAGTATGTGAACGGGGTAAAACTAGATATATGAACCACCTGTGCACAACTGGTGTTGTTACTTTGAAAGCAGGGTAATGTCTCCTTTATCTCTTAGCATCTAGCATCTACAACTACTTCAATTATTCTACAAGTACAAATATTCTACAAACTCATCCATATGGCTAATCGGCTTTGTTGCCAAAAAAAAAGTCCATAAACTCGTACCAGCCGGTATCATCAAGGACCTTATCTAACTCAGGATCTAAAAACTCTTTTGCTGTGAAACGTTCTAAACCATGCTGATTGAGAAGCCCATTTTCAGGGGAGCATATATTGGAGGTTAATTGACCGAATCTTAAATATTGAGATTCATCAAGAGCAGGTACCAATGATTCTCTACCTTGTTTCAATTTGTGTTTCAGGTGACCTGATATTTTTAGATCATGGAGAAATTCTTTCAAAGAAATATCTTCTACGGTCTTATCTTTACCATTTCTGAGGCTAATCGAAGAGACAAGATAATACAATTTATCAATAACGGCTAACCCAACTTTTGCTGTAAAATGAGATTCTCTAAAATCTGCTATTGTTTGCATTGCGATCTCAACTTTCTCCAAACAGTCTATCTCTAGTTGATTGGAGTCCTTGCGTTGCTCATCTTTTTCTTTGAACATTAACATATTCAATAGAGTAAATATACAGGCATAAATTAAATGTTGAACAACAATCCAATGCTTCTTGTAGTAAGGAGGTAAATTAAAAGAGGCATTGTGAACCAAAAGATTTGAAGCCAATTCAACGCATTTGTCTCTAAAATTATCGTACCACGATTGCCTTCCTACATATGATAAAAGCCTGCAACCCAAATCTAGCGATTCTCTAGTAAGCGATGAATAAATCAAATATTTCGCATAATTGCCTGTACCATACCTCTGATTAGGGCTTGTGACCTTCTCATCACCAAAATATAGATTTATATTATTTCGCAATTGATTCATTTCAAACCAAGCAACGACAATCTGAGAAAATTTTATATTTTTGAGCCTGCTACCTTGTTTTATTTGTCCCATTTTTATCAAAATTCTTTGATATAACAAACCAAAATACTCATCATCAGGCAACTGATCTTTTTGTCCACCATTGAATAACTCTGTAAGGGTCACTAGCCTTGGAACTGGGGTAATTGCATTTTTTATCAAGCTTTCTTTATTGCTTAATGCATCAATTATGTATAAGTTGTACCACAATCTTTTCAATATTTCTTTTTGGTAAGATAAAGGCTCTGATACACAGTCTTCAATATTATGCAGTTGCAGAGACTGAGCAGTACCTATTGCAATTCTCAGTAACTGTCCATTCAAATGAGCATTTCCAAATGCATGAGAACAGATCGCCATTATGCCATAAACTTGAAGAAATCTAACATCAGGTATTTCCAAAGCTTTAGCTTTATATATGCAATCTAAAGCTGCTAAAAAAAAGACTCTTGGTGCTTCCGCTATATTTTCTTCGTCAAATGGTAATAGTGGTTTTAATTCATCTTTGGCAAAATATATACCTGTGCACAGAACCATATAATATAAAGCAATCCAATAATAGTAGTCTCTAGCTGAAGATTCTTTAAATTTGCTTGACTTTTGGTATGATAAACAAGAGGGGTCGTCGCTAACTAACACATTCCAGAATCTATCGTGGTCTTGCATGAACAAAGATAGTACAAGACTTTGGTGTAGCAAGATAGTGTGTTGGCACGAAAGTAGACATATTCTATACGATAAGTTGTGGTTCAATAATCCCAGAAGCTTTTCTAGTATAGGCTTGTATATGTATGGTAAAGAATCATTCGACGCATATGATGGCAATAGTCCTTCAAATTTGGTAAGACCAAACGTCAATGATTGGACTGAGTGTATATAGTCTTCAAGACTCGATTCGTTGTTGAAATCATTAAGGTTAATTGAAGGATACAGAGACTGCATAAAATTTTGAGTGGCCTTTGAGTTGCTAGAAAGAGTTGGTGTTTCCTTTGTAATATCGTTAATACCTAAATTGCGGGGAATAAGAACATTATTCAACTCTGGAGTTGCTTCTCTAGGTGACTCTACCTTCTCTGTAATCCGCTTGCACTCGTGAATCCTGTTTCTCTTCACACAATTAGTGCATGGAATATTTTTATCACACCCTATTTTCCTTTTGGCACATGGTATACAGACTAAAGGCACACGTTTTGATTTCACCTTGTGATCCTTGAATTTTTGTACCTTAGGAGAGCCCATTGATATAGAGGTTTCATTCTATGCGACAATGGCACATCCTTATGTTTTGTAACAGCTAATAACAAATGGAGACCGCCCTACGGATAAAGTCTGCTGGATTGATATCCCTTCAGATTCGTTTTCGTTTTCGATTTCGAGAAATTCTCACTTGTTTTACTTTAATCGTGCGGTTTTGTTACTCAGTTCTACTATCGTCTATTACATAAATACGATGAGCTTAGCTATAATAAGTGTAGTCTATATATCCCACAGGGTCAAGTGGTGTGTAAAATTTATCTCTGTTGTATGGATTCAAGGGCCACTTGTGTTTCAGTCTCTCAACCAAGTCAGGATTACTGATGAAGTATCTACCATAAACTAAAGCATTCAATCCAAATTTTTCTAATGCACCATATGAATTTTCGTCATTCCAACCTCCAGCAGAAAGTAAAGGAGTATTTGGCAATGCCGACTTCAGTTGGGCTACACTGCTTTGAAGCATGCTTTCTTTCAGTTCAGATGATTTGTTGGCATCGTTTTCTCTACCTCCGTTACTATCACTACGGGCTTCAATTATATGAACGTAAGCCAATTTTCTTTTTTCTAGTTGACGACATACGTATTCAAAATGGTTAAGGGGATCTGAGTCGTCCGCATCTTGAAAATTATCCCATGGACTCAATCTGAAACCTACTTTAAAGGCACCTACTTTTGCAATAACAGCATCCAAAACCATTAGAGGAAATTTACATCTATTTTCAATGGAGCCTCCAAATTCATCTGTTCTCACATTAATATTATCTTCCAAAAACTCGTCCAACAAGTAACCATTTGCTCCGTGTAATTCGACACCATCAAATCCTGCTTTGTGAATGGCATTATAAGCTGCGTTTGCAAAGTCATTAATAACTTGTTGCATATCTTCCTTATCCATTTCTTTTGGTGTTTCAAAGGTATATTTTGTTTGTTCATAGCACGCTGGCAACCCAGTTAGCTTTATAGCTGAACTACACAACGGTAGTTGTCCCTTATTGAATGGAGACAAAGAAGATCTACCAAAGTGGTTGATTTGCATAAAGATATAACCGCCTTTATCATGAACAACTTCAGAAACTTTTTTCCAACCTTCAATAGCTTCTTCTGTATCGATTCTAGGGTTAGAAGGTTGCATTCCGCAGGTATCTGATATATATGTTGCTTCGGTAATTAAAAGGCCCCCTTTGGTTGCTCTTTGCTTGTAATATTCCACCATTAAATCACCTGGGATATAATCTGGTGCCCTATATCTAGTCAAAGGAGCCATAATAACTCTATGGGATAAAGTGATATCACCCAAAGTGAGCGGCTCAAAAAGCAATTCGTTAATTGTCATGATTAATGGACTTTCTAATATCCAAAACCTGTTACTCAAGAAACAACCAAAACATGATGTGTTGTTTCAAGTCAATTAATTTTAAAAACCCGTCTGGGTAGTTTTATATACATGTACGTTTAACATTTTACAGATAAGAGATTTAAGCAGAGAAGGGTCGGTGGGTCGGTATCGGTTTGCTAGCTTATCTTTCAACAGCTTCTCGAAAAAATCAATTTCGGCATAAGCAGCCCAATTTTAGTTGAGTGGCTTTTTTTTTTCTTATCTTAAATCCAGCGGATGCGGAAGTTCCACCAACGGAAATAAACAAAGTGTTTAGATACTCCTATCACCACTTCGCAGTTCCCATTCTTCTTGAGTTTTAACTGTGCTACTCTATTGCTTAGTTGACTTGCTTCATTACGTCCTCACTCCTAAGCTGATATCAGAAATCAAATCTTAGAAATGGAATCAACAATTGCATCAGATTATCCGCTGGAAATAAATAAGGATAAAAACTTTGGGACAAAGTTTGACTTTGATAGAGACTTAAAAGGATATGGGGAATGCGGTCTTGATTGCAAATGGCCCAATAATTCAAAAATAGCAATTTCTTTTGTATTAAATTATGAAGAAGGTGGTGAAAGAAGTCTTGCTCTTGGTGATGATACCACAGAATTCAACTTATTTACAGGTTCTAAAGGTGTAGCACTGCCCTTTAGAGGTTATGACGTTGAAAGCGAATATGATTATGGAGCTAGAGCCGGTGTTTGGAGAGTCTTAAGATTGTTTAAAAAACACGCTATAAAATTAACTGCATATGCTGTTGGCCGTGCTTTTGAAAGAAATGTCGAAGTAGCTCAGGCCTTTGTTAAAGAGGGTCACGAAATTGCTTCTCATGCTTATAGGTGGTTACCATACGCTGATATGAAACCTGAGGTTGAAAAAGCATATATCTTGAAACAAGTAAATGCCCTCAAAGAAACTGCAGGGGTAGATAATTGTGGCTGGTATATGGGAAGATTATCACCTCAAACTTTAGGTCTTCTTACAGAAACTTATAAAGAAATTGGTAAAGATTTACTTTATCTAAGTGATAGCTATGGTGACGATGTTCCATATTGGAGTGACGTACCTTCGGAGAAGAACTTAACTGCTGAAGAGAAAAAAGGAGTTTTATTTATTCCTTATTCTTTGGATTGTAATGATTATAGGTTTTTGAACGCTAATGGATTTAGGTCAGAACAAGCTTTTTATGATCACTTAGTCAATGCTTTTGAAACTCTCTACGAAGAGGGAGGAAAAATGATGACAGTTGGATTGCACTGCAGAATCATTGGTAAGCCTGGTTACTTCCAGGCTCTCAAGAAGTTCGTAGAATACGTCACATCAAAACCAGATGTCTGGGTTTGTACTAGAAATGAAATTGCACAACATTTCAAAGATAAGTTTCCTTACTCCCCAAAATAATCTTCAATAATTTTTAAAGTATATACGTATATATAGATATAATTGTTATGCTTGTTGACCTTTAAACATATCGTTTTGAGACTCTTGTAAAATTTGGTCCCAGAAGTCTTCGTCCAAGCCAAAATTAGGAATAGGAGTATCCAAATTACTTGCAGAAGAGAATGGAGAGGCCCATATGTGTGAATGAGAGAATGCAATAGTGGGATTAGGAGCAAAATTGGACTGCCCAGAAGGACCTTTAACTACTTTGTCTTCACTGAAGTTATATGCGCTACTAGAATTTTGCCTATGCTGCTCAGCTTGTTCTAGAATATTGTCAAAAAGATCTCTATATGAGGTTGCTTCACTCCATCTTTCAGAAAAAATAAACAGAAGACTGCTACAAGCCCTTAAACTATTTTCCATATTCATGAAGGTGGGATATCCCTTGTTACGGAGATAATAAACCATCGTTACCCCCGCAAGAAAAACAGTGTGCAATGCAAGTACACTAAATTCTAAAACCATTTCCTTGCATAATATCTTATAAGATGAGCATATACCAGCCGCAGACACACATGCTTTATCTAATAAAGCACTTCTTTCTGAACCGGTACTTTTCATCAGTTGGGAAATATAAAGTAATAGTTGCACTCTGTAATAGAGAAGTTCAAAATAAGTGTAACTCTCTCTACCTTTCATGACTGAGTCAAATTCTTCTCTTGGACAAAGCTTTTTGAACCAAGTGTCTATTTGGTTTGAGATATCTTCAAAAGTCTCTTTCACAGGGGTTGCCGTGTAGGTGCTATAGAACAATAAATGGATTTTTCCTTCAATGTTTCGTACAATAGAAGTTTCGATAAGAGCAGTAAAACACGATATTGGTTGTTTGAAAAAAGGATTTGTTTCTTGCTCCATCTGTAGTTTGTAAAGCATATATATATCGTCAGGAGAAGCATCAAGAGGTATCTCATAGCTTATAGGATATGGGACATCTATAAAACTCTCTGAGACTGCGCACGGTCTCCCTAATGACAATGAAAGTAGCTTCTCATATCCAAATACAGACCAGAAGAGTCTTTTGTGAAACTCATATTCGACACATCTCTCCAAAGTGATTTGTTGCTTCCTATGGAATCCGTATTGTATGAGTTTTCGTAAAGCTATACCAGAAAGCTCCCAAGAAGTTATAAAAAATGAAAGATGATAACTGCGACCTATAAATAAAGAAATCAAAGCACAAGCTTGAATTTGTTGCAAGGGATCCAAATCAGCTTTTAATAACTCTTGAAGAGACTTTTTCAGGTAGTATTCAGGAGCTGGATATATCATTACCTTCTGTAATTCTATTAATCGGCACCCAATCCCTAAAGCTATGTAGCAACAGAAGTTTTCCCACGGTGTTCGATTTTCATATGTCAGAGCTCTCTTTTTAGTTAGCCAATTTGCGTCCAGGAAATAGTGTCTATTATGCGACAAGCTCAAGAATTTTTCAAAAAAGCCTTTTTCAACTGCATCAGGAACATTAATATTTTCATTCAAAAAACTATCTAGCACAACAGGTGGCGATCTTGGAAGAGTTATATCCCCACCTAAGAACTTTTTTCTTATAGATTTGACTATTGATATGATTGCAAAAGAACCAATATACTCGTCTGATTCATCTGTTTTTCTATAAAGCAAGTTTGCAATGGAGTGGGAAAATAATGATTCTGATAGAACATCTGTATTTAGACTATTACCTGAGTTCAAATTATTAGTCTTTTGTGATAGTTGCCGTATCTCTGATTCAAGCTCAAAATTTTTGGAGGTCAGCAAATCATTTTTTAACGTCATCTCTTTACTTTGTTCTTTGATCAACTTTTCTTTCAACTCAAGCTCTGCCTCAATTACCTTATTCTTTTCAAAAAGGTCGACGTTGACACAGTTCAGTTTGTAATTCTCTTTTTTAAGCTGATCTAGTTGACTACGTAGATCTACTATCTCGGTATCCAAACCATGAAGGTGTTTAACATCCATGTGTTTCTCATCGTACAAACATTCGGTGCCTGCTTTGATACAAAGTTGACACCTTTCTTTACCATCACACTTTCTTTTCTTTAGTTTGCATCGTTTACACGCTATCAGTGCTCTTCTTGTCTTCACTTTTGGAGGCTGCTCCTTCTGAGGTGCAGTAAATTTTATAAGGGCGGTTCCTGCCTCCATTTTCATAAAGCTTGCTTCCATGTCCATTTGAAAACACTTGAAGAAGAGATTAATAAGAGAGATCTTCTACTGTCAGGCGTACAAATTTTGAAGCTCTGTCGCACAGGCGAAGAACCAGAGCAGATAAGGATCGCGATGTTTGTTATCGAGTTAGAAGATGTAACGGAATCGGAAATTTCACTCCTTACTCTGTGAATTTGCAAGATGTTAATTAAAGTTTTCTTCTATGAGTATATAACTAACTGCTATATAAAGTTGACTATGGGTATGCTACTTAACACTTTTTCCAGTCATAAGATTGTTCCCAGGCATAAGCTGCTCTATATAACGATAATTCATCAAAATGCTTACCAATTATTTGAAGGCCAACCGGAAATTTCATTTCCGGATCTTCGATAGATTCTAAGAAACCAATTGGAAAGGTAAGAGCTGGATGACCTGTCATGTCAAATATACCAGTATTGGCATTTAAACCTACTGTATTCTTAATAACTTCATATGGAGATCCATCCCTAATACCATGTCTTGGAGCTACAACAGGTACCGTTGGTGTAATAAATACATCAACTTCTTCTAAAGCTTTATTGTACTCGTGAACAGCCTTGAAACTGAGATTAATTGTTTTGGAATATAAACCAGGATAACGTTCTGCCAAATATAAACCATTAATAAGAGTGTTTTTCACAGGGACAGGAGTTTTGTCAAAGCTTTCTTGCGTCCAAGGAAAGATGTGGTCATAGTATTTTGAGGACTTCATAATACGACGGCCTGTTTGTAAAGAGGCCATCCTATTGGCACCTGCAATTCTTTGACCAACCATCCAGATTTCAGGAGCAACTTCATGGTAGGGAATTGATATTTCTTTGACTTCGGCACCAAGTTCTTTAAATTTTTCAGCTGCTTCCAGAAACTTTGCTTTCATTGATGCTGTCATTGAAGGAATCTCCAGGGCTTCTTTTAAAATACCAATCTTCATTCCTTTTATTGAGCTAGCTTTTGTAGCATTGACATACTCAGGAATAAGATCTGGTACTGGTGCTTCTCCTTGACGATCATCAAAACCATCTTTTCCAGCAATGACTTCTAATAAAAGACAGTTATCCAAAACAGTTTTTGTCATTGGACCAGCATTATCAATGTTTGTTTCAGAAGTAACGATACCAGTATAAGGAACCAAGCCAAACGTAGGCTTCAGCCCAACTAAACCACAGTGAGCACTTGGTACACGGATACTTCCACCCTGATCAGCTCCAATTGCCATATCGACCTCACCGGATCCTACCAAATACCCACATCCAGAACTGCTTCCACCAGCTGAATGTCCATCACCATAGGGATTTTCAACATTTCCAGTAGACGCAGTATTTGATGAAGTACTAGAACACTGGTTTTCACAAGTAGCAAGACCAACAATAACCCCTCCTTCTTTCAAACATCTTGTAACAACAGTAGCATCAGAGTCTGGAGTCCATGGCTCATAAGCATCAGTACCAAAAATTTGAGGAACTCCAGCAACCTCTATGTTATCTTTAAGACAAATAGTTCTGCCATTCAACTTTCTAGAGGTGCTCAATTCAGGCTTTGTATCTTTGATTGTTACCTTATATGCCCACGCACCCTTCTTATTTTCGTCATCTGAAGGTCTATAGATGTTTGTCCTTGGAAATCTTTCTAAATCTGTAGGGGGTAAATAATCTTCCATGGCTAATATCTTTTTTGCTGACTTGTCCAATGCAGACAAAAAGACATGATAATCGTGAACCTCTTCATCTCTTAGTTTAACACCCAACTTGGCTGGTTGATCGTGAAGGTCCTTGAGAGTAACGGGATTGTCTCTTTGATAAAGTTAGTAAAACTGAACTATAACCAAGTATATGTGGATACAATAAACATACGCTCCAATTTCTAAGGAAACAATCGACATTTTAGTTGTTTGTTGGAATATAAAACCTATGAGCAAGTGATTGTTATACTAGAATAGATTAGCCTGGTTGATATTTTTCAGGATTATGTTTTCTTTTGACCAGGTTATATTCAATAAATATCAATAAATAGAATACTATATACTAAGGGGAGTGCCGGACAGTCGGTATCTCCTTATCCGCTTATCAATATCCTTGGAGAAAGTCCAGACAAGTGCCGCGATTTTGAGCGGCTTTTTTTGTCTTATCTTAAATCCAGCAGATGGTGGAAAAGGATACCGAAATACCAACTCACTAAAGAGGAAATACTTTTCAGTGGAAGTGCCGGTGATGGAAGGGGAAGATTAAAGATCTAAAAATTACGTGTGGACTAAGTCTATGATGCCTAGGCATAATGTTTTCAGTGATAAATTCCACCGCTTGAACTTTTTGAATATATACATACTGGATTTTTATAGAAAAAAGCTTATTAAAAATATTATGGGAAGTGATTTGGAATGTATGACTGATAGCATACGCAAACGTTTGGATAAAAAAAGTAGGATCTTGAATACGTTGGTCATCTAAAGTTCTATTCAATCTATATTTCTTTTGTGATTGCTTCTTGAACAAGCTTTTTTCTAGCTCAAAAAGTCAAATGACAAGTGTATTGCAAGATCAATCACAGCAACTACCTCGAAGCACTTTGCACATATCGCTACTATGTCTCACAGCCTCTTTATTTGTCTCTTTTTTTGATCAAACAGCAATAACAACATCTATTCCTTCAATTGGAAAATCTTTAGGCAATGTACAATTAATTCAAAGTTGGGCAGGTACCTCTTACTTAATAAGCAATACTAACTTTCAATTGCTTTATGGAAGATTGTCAGATATTTTTGGTAGGAAGGCAGTTTTCCTTTCAACATTGATGTGTCTATTAGTCGGTAACCTAATCAGTGGGTTTTCTGTGGATACCACAATGCTTTTTATTGCAAGAGGTATAAGCGGTTTGGGTAGTGGTGGAATAAATTGCCTTGTTATGGTATGCTTTTCAGACTTACTTACTACCCGACAAAGAGGAAAATACTTTGGATTTGTTGCCATATCTACCACTCTTGGAAATGGTCTAGGACCATTGATAGGTGGAATTTTAACAGAAAAAGCAGGGTGGCGATGGTCCTTTTGGATAAGTTGTCCTGTAGCCGTAATTTCCGCTGTTATTGTCGTTATGTTTGTTCCTCTTAAACCAGTCACTGGATCATTTAAAGAAAAAATTAAATTGGTAGACTGGTTAGGTTTTTTTGGAGCAATATGTTTTACAATTCTTATACTAGTTGCAGTTTCAGGCGGAGGAACCTCATGGGCATGGAATTCTTCAATATTTATTTCTTTAATAACGATCGGTACACTTTCATTTCTTGCATTTTTGTATGTTGAGACAAAGGTTGCTATACCTATGATTCCTTTAAGATTGTTTAATGAAAAACATAAACTTATTCTATTTACTCTTTGTTTTCTTATGGGATGGAATTATTTTGTTGACATATATTATTATCCATTATATTTACAAAATGTTAAAGGCTGGTCGGCTATAATGTCAGGACTTATTCAACTACCAGGTACTTGCTCTGGTAGTATTTTTGGAATTATTGCAGGTTTTTGTAACAGCCATTTCGGAAATTATGTTATTTGCTTGTGGTTTGGTGGGTGTATGTGGACACTTGGCGTTGGATTAAAGCTATTGTTTTCTCCTACTAGTAATATTGGATTATTGATAGGGTCCAACCTAATTCAAGGGTTAGGAATAGGGTTTACTTTTCAGCCAACTTTACTAGCACTTCTATCTCATTCAAATGCAAAAGACCGAGCTGTAGTAACTGGTTTGAGAAATTTTTTTAGGTGTTTAGGAGGTGCAGTAGGATTAATTGTTTGTGGTCTCATCTTTCAATCAACATTCCGCTCAAAGCTGAATAGCATTTTAGAGAATACTGAGTTGATCAATTTGATTATTTCCACCCCATCAAAGGTATCGGAGCTAGATGCCAACCAAAGAGAATCAGTTCTGAACGCCTACATGCACAGCTTTAAACTAGTGATGATAATTCTAACCGCTTCTTCAGGACTGATGCTTTTCCTATCTTTCTTTACAAAAGATGGAAAAGACGAGGAAAGAAGTTTGGGTTCAGATGATTCACAAGAAACAAATTTGCATGATTCTGATAGCTTCTCAGAAAACACAGTAGGATCCTCTGATACTCAGTCGGTAGAACTAAAAAATGTAATAGTAATAAATAACTTAAAAGTATCATAGTTTCTTTATAAAAAACAGATTAAAGTCATATACAGCATCTCAATATATTCATTTGCAGGTCACAAATATACACAAAATTAAAAATCACTTTTTAATCAAATAAACCAAGTATATTAAAAGTAAAATTATCGAATATATAAACGCTACATATGTAAACCGCCTGAAGATTTAATACTGGTAATCACTTTCAATTTCTCTACAGAAATGTCATCAGAATCTTCAGTAATTACACAAGTTTCAACGGTTCCTGGGTAACCAACTCTATTAATTGGAGCATCTTCTTCAAAAAATCCATTAGTGTCCACCATATATTCCCAAGTCTTTGGTGTATCACTATGCGAATCGGGATAATATTTGGGCTTGAATATCAAACCACATGCAGAGTATAACGCAAAAGCGACCAAAAAAGTGTACAACCAACCACTATTGTATATATCTGTTGCAGCTTCAGTCAAAGAATCTGAATAATAGGCTCTGTATAAACCAGGGATACCTATAACAGGAGAAACAAACCAGCAGGCACAGCCCCAAAGGTTAATTCCTTTCCAGTAATGATAAGCACCAGATGATTTATACGTATATAAAGAAGGTACATGAAGATTTCCCCTTCTTATCACATAAAAATCTGCAAGTAAGCAACCTAGAAGTGGTGCAACAAAAATAGAATATGAACCTAAAAACGTAATAAATGCAACTGCATCACTTAAGAATCTCCATGGAACAGTCGCCCATGCCAATAATCCAACAAAAATCTGGGCTCTAATAATTGTAAAGTATTTAGGCAAAATACCGGCTAAATCTGCTGCAAAAGGAATTGAATTTGCAAAAATATTGGTACCAGCAGTACCCACAGCAAAAGACATTGCCACAAACCAGACACCTGTTCTTGCACCTGCACTCCACTCGTTCTCAACGATAGCTTCCAACAAGTCCCACATATTCCAATAAACTTCTCCATATGCTCTTTTGATGGCACACGCAGATGCCATACCAAAGAGAAGAACACAAATCTTGGGTGGAATAAAACCAACGGCTTGGGGAATAACAGTATCTTGCTTTCTTTTAGCATAACGAGAGACATCAGGTTGATTGATGATCATAGGAGACAAAGTACCAAAAATTGTGTTGATGATATTCATCCATTTGTTACCAGCTGAGGCAGAATAGTAATCAATTTCACCAACATCCCAAGTTCCAACACCCTTACCTCTTATCATACAGTAAATAAACAAACCACCAGTGGCTATTGGCATGATAAATGCTTTTACTGTGAAAAAGTAACGAATATGCTTAGGGTGGCACCACATTAAAGGAAATTGAATTACCCAGTAAATAAAAAAAGCAAGGACGACTCTAGTCGTAGCTTCGGAGCTTGCAGGTAAACTATTGTGTAAATTCCACCACTTATGTCCGAACATACAATGCATAGCAACATCAAAACACATAGCTCCGTAGTAAGTCTGAACTCCAAACCAAATAGCAGCAACAAACATACGAACAAAAACAAAAAAAGGTGCAGCTCTGACTCCAAACACTGACCTTGCGAGTGCAGGGTATCCGATATGATAGTCGGAACCAGCTCTTGCGTTAACAACTGTAAAAAAACAGGTAAGAAAAATACCAACAATTGAACCACCGATAACCTGGCCAACAGGCAAACCAGTCTCTTTGATCAAGGTTGCACCTGTATTCCATTCATTAACGTTGAAAGTACTTTGAAACCAAATCAAAACATAGTTATACCTTTTCCATGTGCGCTCTTCTGGTGGAGTTGGGTTCAAATCGTGATTGGATCTAATAGCATCCTCCTTTGATGAACTTTCATCTTTCACTGAAATGAAATGATCAATTTTTTTCAATGTCCCAAGCATTTGAATGTTTCTATAGCTTCTTTATTTCTTGTGTCCAACAAGTTAACAATTTATAGAGAAGAAGGTAACACTTCAAATGGATTCAATAGAACTAAAGACAAATAGAGTCACAAGAAAATGCAATAACAATCTGCGGAAGTTCAAAGCAAGTAGGAATGAGTCGCTTGCTAGCTATTTATAAAAAAAGCCCCCTGATAAGGATCTGGCGATATTATTGAAGCATGTTTAAAGTTTGACATAGACCCAGACCACAAACAAATTGAAAATTGGCAGAGAAAAACAACCGAAGAGTTAGAGATAAGCTAAAAAAAAATGCTGATTTTCGGTATCTCTTTATTTCCGTTAAAAGTGGAACATCCGCATTGTTTCTTGTTGCCAGAATTTCCGCCGTTTATGTTACAGCTGCATGCACTATCAGGGATTGTGGTGGAAACTTACGTTACACTATGGTTAAAACAAACTATTCGCGCAAGGGGACATGCATTAAATTCCTCGAAGGATTCAACTGATAAGCAACTAAACCGATACCGACGCAAACTGCTGCCCCCCAATATCTTTCCTATCTTACGGATGCTCAAGCAGATATAAACCTAGCACTTTGACCACTAAATCATACCCTTAACACTTTAAGCTGACTGTTATGACAAAAGCCATTACTTCAAAAGTTTTTTCTCAACATATTGAATAACTAAATAACAATGGACCCAACACCTGACGTTCCAGTCCCTGAATTTTTTAACAATTACGACTTGGCTGGTACCAAGTACGATTTCAAGAGAAACTTGATCGGCTATGGTGAAGAATCTTTTGACCCAAAATGGCCTAACGGTGCCAAAATTGCAGTCTCATTTATTCTAAACTATGAAGAAGGAGCTGAGAAATCCATGTTATTAGGTGACGATGGTACAGAAACAACTATGTTCACAGGTTTACCAGGTGGTAAATTAGACTACAGAGCGTATGAAGTTGAAAGTGAATACGAATATGGTTCAAGATCTGGTGTTTGGAGAATTATGAGATTGTTTAAAAAGTATAACATTCCAATGTCCATCTGGGCCGTTGGTCATGCTTTGGAATTAAACCCTCCTTTAGTTGAAGCTTTTAAAAGAGATGGTCATGAAATTGCATCCCATGCTTATAGATGGATTCATTATCAAGAAAAAACGCCAGAAATTGAAAAGGCATTCATTAAAAAGCAATTGACTTCTATAAAGAGCACTGCTGGCTATTATCCTGCCGGTTGGTATACTGGTCGTCAATCTACTCACTCATATGCTTTGCTTTACGAAGCTTATAAAGAAATGGGTGTTGACTTGAAATACGTATGTGATGCTTATGCAGATGACTTACCATATTGGGTTGATGTTCCAGCAGAAAAAGCTCTACCAAAGTCTGAAAGAAAAGGTATGCTTATGATTCCATATTCTCTTGATTGTAATGATTACAGAATTTTGAATCCAAATGGTTTCAGATCTGCCGGTGCTTTTACAGAACATCTCACCAACGCTTTTGATATATTATACGACGAAGGTGGAAAGATGATGACAATTGCCTTACATGCTAGACTTATGGGTAAGCCTGCTTACTTCAAGGCCCTAAAAGACTTTGTAGACTATGTCATCTCTAAGAATGACGTTTGGATTTGTACTAGAAGCGAAATTGCCGACCACTTCAGAGAAGTTTGCCCTTACACACCTTCTGATTAGGTATATTTTATATAATATAAAATCCAAATAGATATTAACTCTCTATTATTTCGTTCCTTAAATCACATAGTAACTTCAGTAAACTATACTACGTACATCACATTCATTTCTGTGCCGACATAAACACACAAAGTAAGCAAAAAGCGAGTCTTGCAAACTGGACCATGTTTTTCTGATGCACAGGTGTTCAAACAAACAGGAAACCAAATCTTAAGCAGCTTAACAGACCTACATGTTTATTCCTCTTATTTTGTTTTTCAGATTGAAGACAAGAAAGAGGAGGGATTACGACTGATACAAGACTTGATTTTTCAGCTGCAGAAAAATCAAAGCTTTTATTGAATAAGGATCTAAGAGAATTGCGATGTCCGAGGCTTCTTCCAGCCAGGCTGACGTGAGCAACGACTTAAATCAACCTCACCACAATGATGCCCATGCGATGTTAGCCATTGAAGAATATATCAGTAAGGCTATGACTGAAAATCCGCTTTTACAAGAGAAGTTTGTGATACAGCCGGTATCCAGCTCGTGGACGTTTACACATGGTTTAATACTTGGTCAAATAAGTGTGATTTTGCTTCTAGTTGCTTTCATAAAATTTTTTGTATTCAGTGAACCGACAACCGATAGTAAGAAGGTGAACTCTACAAACATCACAAACAAAAGAAAGGCTATTATTAATCTGCAGAACTCCCCAGAAGACGAAGAGAATTCTACATCAGTGATCTTGGAAAAGACATATTATAATGTAAAAGATCATCAACCTGAATCGCTTGATTGGTTCAATGTCTTAGTTGCACAAATGATGTCAAAATTTAGAGTGGAAGCTTTAAACAATGACAATATATATCATAGTTTGTCCGCTGCATTCGCATCTCCAAATATTCCAGATTATTTGGATAAAATCACTATTACTGAAATGAATATAGGAAATGACTTTCCAATTTTCAGCAATTGCCGTATAAAACACGCTTCACAGAATGAAGATAGACTGGAAGCAAAAATAGATGTGGATGTTTCAGATACATTTACACTTGGCATTGAGACAAAATTGCTAATCAATCACCCTAAGCCGCTAGCTGCTTCTTTACCGATAAAGCTGAGTGTCTCAATCGTTAGATTCTCTGGATGCCTCACAGTTTCATTAATATCGACTAATGACCCAGAGTTCAAGGCTGCATCACCCGAAAATACTGATAAACAAGATCCAACTAATCAGGACGCCAAAAACGAAGGTTCCGCCGCTTCTGGTGGAGCAGGATTGAAGTTTTCATTTGCTCCGGATTTTAGATTAGAATTCGAAATAACTTCGCTTATTGGTTCAAGAACAAAACTAGAAAACGTTCCAAGAGTTAGTAGCATTATAGAGTCTGTCTTGAGGAATTGGTTTATTGAAAGATGTATCGAACCACGTTTTCAATTGATTCAATTACCTAGTCTTTGGCCTAGGAAAAAGAATACCAGGGATCCAGTTAGCACCTCTACCGCCGCTAATGCACCTAATGGAACGGTGAATACAAACCCAAATTCGAATGTGAGTAGTGGGATATCTTCCTCCACAATTGCACCTACACCAAGTTTTGCATCTTCCAGCTCAATGACTTCGATATTGGAGGACGATTGATCAACTTTTTTTATTTCTCATCGCTCACTTTACACTTCTTTAAAAGTAAGTCATTAATTTGTATTACTATGACAATGATAAATATATATACATATGTGTATACTTAAGGCAACACTATTCTCTCCCTGTATAATTTATCCTCAAAATGGATCTTCGTAAGGATCGTCCTCATCGTAATCATCATCTTTTTCAAATTCATATACAATAGCCCCACCCATAGAGCCCAGTGATTGCTGGGCCTCCAAAAATGGCAGAGAGACCTGGTCTCTTGCTATCTTCTGCTTTTGAGAGGTAGTCAGGTTAAATGTGGTTAGGCCTTTAAGAAGATCTTCCTCATTAGTCAATCCTCCTGCATTGTTTTCATCTGTATTGAGAGGAACGGTATATGTATGTGTCTTGGTGTCTATTTTGAAATTATAAATTAATGATCTTCCAGATTTACGTCTATAAGTAAGTCCAGCTAAAAAGGTTTCTTTATTTGAAGATTTAGTTGGTAGATCTAACGAAGTTATGTGATTATCCATCTCTTCGTCATCTAAATCGTTCAATATTGGCTTGATGTCAAATATTGCTGTTGCTATAAACTGTAGCCTTTTCAGTAATGGTGGTGAGTTCGGATGCTTTGAATCTTTAAAAACAGGAAGAGACATATGATATGTGCCATAAAGTGTTATATTGGGTGCAATTAGACTTTTCAGAAAGTTGGCTAAGTCGTTCTCTGGTATATGATTGAAGGAGTCTATTATTATGAGAGCGTTTTTTGAAGAGTCAATCTGAGCCAAAACTTTAGCAATATGTTGCGTGAGACTTATGAGAGGAACATTCAAACACCGTATAAATTCATTTGCGTACTTTGGTTTGTTCTGAGTCTCAAAGGACAAGAATACAACAACCAAATTTGGATTTGATGTGGTGCATTTCAAAAGAAACTCGTTGGTGAAATAATAAGAAGATTGAGCAATAGTATCTAACGAGAGTATGAAAGGCGAGTTTTCCTTCAAACTCAAAAGCCTGTTCAACAGAATAGTGGAAGATGCCGCTGAAGTCATGCCTAATATGTACAGTCGTGTTACCTTCTTTGCAAAGTTTGGCACTTCCGTCTCCAAGTATCATCATACAAACAGCTTTAAGCAAAAAAAAAAAAAAAATATTTAGTAGGAATACCCAAACCACAACAGAAACCCGTGCACTACAACTTTTGGTCTACCATATCTTGTTGTAGCTTGTGCCTTACCAGGATTGTTTAACATCGTTTAGTTTGTTTCTACAAAGATAGCAGCCAAAAATAAGGCATATAAGGATTCTTTGCGCACAAAGGATCTATTCATAAAATACATAAGGTAATAAATTAGTTAAAAATACCATACAATATTCAGGTTAATACATTATCAGCATAATTCGGAAAAGCCCAAGGTATGGGTTAGCAGTTCTTGCTGATTCAAGATATCAAATTCACCAAAAAAGCTTCCCTTGGATTCCTCTTTGGAATAATTGTCATCTTTAAAATTGTCTTCTTCGCCTAAAATAATTTCTTCAGAATCGTCATTGTAGTAGTAAACACAAGCATAAAATGTGACGAGCCTAGATTGATATTCAATGATGTCTGCAGTACGAGAGAAATCAACACAATCAGAGGTAGGCATAACAAAAGAGTATTCCTCAATATCAACTACAGATGGATAAGCGTCAACAACTTGTTTACCTTCTTCATTTATAAAGGTAGGAATTAGTGCTATCCAATTTTGAACCTTCTCTTTTGCTTCCATGGATTTATCTTTTCTTGGCTCAAACGTATCTGGAAACATGTTAATTGGAGATTCAGTATAAGTGATAATGCCACCTTTGCCGTTATTTGCATATAAATCTTGGCTTGAATCAAATTGTCTTTTTTTTGACTTGTCTACATCCATATTTCTCATGCTATTTGCTGTAGTATCGTAATTCATATTATACCCAAATGCATTTAATATGGATGGGCCGTAACTTGACAAGCCATTCTTTGGAAATTCATAATCTTTTGATCTTTGATCAATAATTTTGACACTCGGCTCATACAATCTTTGCTTAGCTAACGTAATTGAGTCTTGATAGTATGTACCATCAGAAACAGGTATGTGGTTGTTTTCTGCTAGGTTTTTGGAGGTATCTGGAACTCCTACAAAAGACATTTTCGAAGGCATACTTGGACGAGTGGGTATTTCGCAACAAGTGTCTTCCCCTCCAGTGTTTTTCAAACTAACTTTCTAAATATTATAAAAGAAATCAGTAATTCGAACAAGTAAAAACAAAGGTTGTAGAAGAAATTGTGATAAGTACTTCGATCAAGGCTGACATTGTTTTTCGTGTTGGAGCGGCTAATGGCGTAATCACTCAATATAATGGTACCTTCATCTTTCAAGAGGAGCTCATTCAAAGACAAAACGGAGCTGGAAGCACAAAGAAGGCCACAAAAGGGGCCAGCAACAGAACAAAGACAAACCAACCCCAGATTTCCTCTTTGTGGCATCCACAAGAGATGCGCCGCTCCTCGCAATCACGGGAACAAACGAGACAGATTTCTCCAGACAAGAGCAAGCCAGAGAAATAAATATCAAACGGCAAACTGTTTCTTTCAGCTATAGTGGTATACGAGTTGGACACTGGCAAACTGTAGTTGAATAGGAGATGGGTGTTCATGGATTGTGGGATATCGTTGGCCCCACAGCGAAACCAGTGCGCTTAGAGGCCCTTAGTCGAAGGAGATTGGCTGTCGATGCTTCAATTTGGATTTACCAGTTTCTGAAGGCCGTAAGAGATAAAGAAGGTAATTCACTTCGAAACTCCCATATAGTCGGGTTTTTTAGAAGGATATGCAAACTTCTGTATTTTGGCATATATCCTGTTTTTGTGTTTGACGGTGGGGCTCCTGTGCTGAAAAGAAAAACCATCACTAAGAGGAAAGAAAGGAGAGAGGGCAAAAAGGAAACTGTTCAACAAACTGCTCAAAGAATTCTTGCTGCACAGTTACAAAAGCAAGCAGATGAGAGACTTAAGCGTAGTGAAACTCCTTCAGTTGCGAAATCTAAGGGTTCTGAAAATATTACTATACCAAAGGAAACCTTGGTATTCAATGAATATTATGAAGATAACAACTATCTCGATAGTTCCAATAATAACCAACCCCAAAAAAGTGATGAACCAGAGCCTGCTTCCAAAAAAGAATCCCAGTCAGCCAAAACATTTAGGAGAGAAGACGATTATGACCTTCCGTATTTGGAAAAGCTTCAAAGAGATGCAGATGATAATAGAGTCATGGAAGATGAAGAGTATTATAAATTAACGGAAGATCTTCAAGACGATATTAGCGGTATTGATTTAGAAACAATTGACCCAAAGTCAAAAGAGTTTGAAGAGTTGCCTTTAGAAACCCAATATATTGTCTTATCACATTTAAGACTGAGGTCAAGACTGAGAATGGGTTATACTAAGAACCAATTGGAGACAATATTCCCCAACAGTATGGATTTTAGTAAGTTTCAAATTCAAATGGTTCAAAAAAGAAATTTTTTGACTCAAAAATTAATGAAGGCCTCGGGAATGGATAGTGTAGATGCTACAGAAAGAAGGATAGCAGGCCAGAGAGACAGACATTATACTTTACAAAAGAATCAAAATGGATACACTTTATCTATAGAGCAGGATAAAAATTCCGCAAGTAACCCTATCCATCTAGACGATAGAGAAATTGTAGAAGAAGTCAAAAAAGAAAATAATGATCACCTTTTCAATGATGAGGATAATAATGGAGATGACGATGAAGATGAAGATGATAGTGAAGATGAAATAGATTGGGAAGATGTGGATATCAAGCCTAACTCTAAAATTAATATCACTAAACAACCGAGCTTCCAAAGCAAATCCTTTGTAGATCCTTCTCTTCATGCAGACAAGGAGACAGAAGGTTTGTTTGTCAGCGATAGCGACGAGGAAATTGAGCATCCAAAAGAAGAAGAAAGCGAAGAATACAAATTGGCTATGGTGAAATCATTGTATGAGTATGCTAAGAAAAACAATAGCAAGAAAAACGAAGTAAATCAAAATGAAGTTCAGCTCAGAAAAGCAATTGAACTATCCAAAAAAGAGTATGATGATTTACAAAATGAAGAAAATTGGGGTGTGGCGAATGATAATGATTTGAGCAACTTAAAGGTCCCACTTATTTTTTCAAAACTAACTTTGAAAGGCGGCTTGTTTGATGCGGGGACTAAGTTACCGAGAAAAGATGACCTTTCAAAAAGGATACTCACAGATCCTCATAAAGTAAAAGAACGCATACATGTTGATGATGAAATAGGTTTTGAACTTGAAGATATTGAAAAAGAGGACATGGAAGAGCCGAAGGAAGTAGTGGAGTTTAGTAAGGAACCCCCTCAGACTGTGACTAAGGCACAACCGCTTCCTGCATGGTTTGCAAGTAATAGTAACCATCGATCATTCCATGATTTCGCAGTTACTGATGGGCCTGATCTTACTGAAAGACCGAATAATATGACTGAAGATGAAAAGGCTGGTCTTATATCATATAATGACGTTTATAATTATATTGAATCTGATTCAGAAAATGAAATACATAACGATGCCTCTGAAGTTTATGTTATTGATGATAGCCACTCAGATAAGGCGATTGATCTAAAGAGTAAGAGTGAACAAGGAGAAGAAATCATCAACATTGAGGAAGATGAAGAAACAACAAAACAAGAGGAGACTTCAATTCTGAATGATAAACCTAAACATATTATCTCCGATATTTTGAAACCTTTGGATAAAAAAGTAGAGCCGAATAATATTGACTATATGGATTATGAGTTTTCTGAGGATGAAGAAGAGCAATTGGCAGAACAGTTACAAGATGAGGAAATGGCATATGATAGATTTGTAGATGGACTACAATCAAGCAAGCCAAATGAAAAGTTATCGTCGTTTTGGAGTTTAGACAAAGAAAAGGCACTACAAGAACAAAGAAAGAAAGACAAAAGGGATTCAGACGAGGTCACAGCTAGTATGATTCTCGATGTTCAAGATTTGTTGTCGAGATTTGGAATACCATTTATTACTGCACCCATGGAAGCAGAAGCTCAATGTGCTGAATTGTTCAGATTGGGGTTAGTTGATGGTATAATTACAGATGATTCGGATTGTTTTTTATTTGGAGGGGAAAGGATATATAAAAACATGTTTAGTGACAAAAACATTGTGGAATGTTATTTTGCCAGTGACATTGAAAGGGATCTTGGTTTGACAAGAGATAAGTTAATAGAATTAGCACTACTTCTCGGTAGCGATTATACAGAAGGGTTGAAGGGTATTGGAGCCGTTAACGCAATGGAAATTTTAGCTGAGTTTGTAGAAAATAAGGAAGATGATAGTCGAGTTATCGCCAGTGGTACTCTTGTCAGATTTAGGGATTGGTGGATCCATTATCAAAGCGGAGGAGAGATTGACCCGAATGAATCAAGCATAAGAAAGAAATTGAGGAAAAAATTGAAGAGTACGGGACTGTTTCTGAATCACGAATTTCCGGACCCCTTGGTATATGAAGCGTACATCAAACCAGAGGTTGATTCCGATAAAACTGAATTTAAATGGGGTACCCCGGATTTGGATAAACTTCGGACTTACTTAATGTTCAATGTAGGCTGGAATCAAGAAAAAGTAGACCAAGTTTTGCTTCCAGTTATCAAAGATATGAACCAGAAGAAGAAAGATGGTTTGCAAAGTACGATTGGGGAATTTTTTCCCACTGAAATGATCCAAAAGAGAAGAGAAATCATGAGAGGTAAAAGATTGAAAGAGGCTACAAGTAAACTTACATCCAAGGTTATGACTTCAAACAAAAAACAAAAGACGAAATGAATATACACATATAATGCATTTATGATTTTTAATTAGATTTTTTTTTTCAATGATTTTCTATATACAATTAACTCGATTAATTTCTTAGTAATACGAATATAAAACAACTACTAGCTCTCCTTTCAATAATTCCAGATATCTTCTTGAAAATCTTCTGTCAAATCTTTATCGGTCCCATATAACTCTTGCCACTTAACAAACCCCCCACGAAGAACCCATATTCTCATGTTTTTAACCTTGGATATGCTATACTTTTCAGCAAAATTGCTAGGCTGATCGACAACCTCGTTCAAAAATCTCATAAATCTCATTGCGGAGGAAGGACCTCTTTGCTGCGATAGCGCACAGTGAAATACTATGTCATTTTGTTCATTAGCTAATGCTCCCTGTAATATCTTCGGAGACTCAAAACTTATATCTGTAGAAGGTACATGTAGACTGTTTTTGATATGACCGCCAACATAATCCGAATCACGTACATCAATGATCAAAAAGTTAGAACCAAGGCCGCTGCGACCAGTTGTTAACCAAGTTTTCAGCGTGTTTGGTTCTAAGTACTTTAGATTAGTGACATTGAATGTCGACATAATCGGCTAGGTAAACTAAAAGAAGTAATGCTCAATGACAACCGATGGTTCTTTCTTGCCGATACATCTGCTTTAATGAAACCTTGTGTGCTAACTAGCTTTCTTCAGCTACTACTAGGCTGGTGTGGTGTTTGCTAATAAGACTAACAAAACTCACCCGTGCACGGCAGGCTTTTTTGCCGTGCTTCTTTATCGACGCGCCTGTGGTTTGTGGGATGGAAGAGCAAAGAGGCCAGCCATCATCAACATGCTAAAAGACCTGAAAGTGCTGAAAGTGCTGGAAAGATGCTGCAAACGTGCTGGGAGAGAAAGATCCAAGAGGTAGACCCTGTTCACATTTAACAAGAATTTTCTATTAGTATTAGCAGAACACATTGGGCGGCTATTGTTATTGCTATCAGCATCTTTGAGTTCACCATGACTGATTCTGCATTTGCAAGGAATCTTTCAAGTATGCTTGAGAACGCCAAGGAGTTCACCGTGAATTCTTTGAACTCATCAGGCCCTACCAATATCAATGCTGCTGCTATCAGTGATTTGATCAACAATAAGATCTCCGAGACGACTACAAAGAAGCTTTCCTCTGCTGAAATTGTTTCGTACTTGAGTTCTTCGAATGACAAAGAGAAGCTTCAGGCTTTGAAGTATCTGATGTCTGTGATGGTTCAAAGTCAGTCTTTCCATATTGCTAATAGTTCAGATAGTGAGTTGCTGCAATACTTCCCACACGTCATAAAAAACATAAACTCAAACAATGTGAAGATAAAGAGGCTTGTTTTCATTTATCTTGCTCGTTATAATCATTTGCAACCGGATTTAGCTCTACTTTCAATCAATGCTATACAGAAATCATTAACCGATAAGAATTGTATGCTTAGAGCCCTGTCAATAAGAGTTATTAGTGGAATTAAAATACAGGCTATATTGCCTATCTTACTTTTATGCATTAAAAAATCAGTTTCCGACTTTTCACCTTTGGTGAGATCATCCACAGCAATTGCGTTAGTCAAATGTTTTTATCTAGACAAAGAATTTAACAGAACAGATGTAAAGACGGCATTGCAAGATGATTCGTCCATTGTTCATCAACTTTATCGTGTACTTGGAGTTTTGTTGTCAGACAGTGATCCGAAAGTCTTGAGTATGGCTATTGTTGCTTACAATACAGTATTTAAAAGCTATATTGATCTAATTCATCCTCGTTTCAAGCATATAGTTTTGTTGTTTAACCAATTGGATGAGTATGCTCAAACTCTCACTCTAGATTTATTCACAGATTATTCCAAAATGTACATACCGAAAACAAATCCGCCTCATCCAGATTTTCTATTGATACTGAATACCACTCAGCAACTAATTTATTCAAGATCAAATGCAGCTTTAATCAGTCTTGTTAGATTTTTGCAAAACTCAGTAGATTCTGTTGACATTTTACTAGATAATTATAAGCTCAATTTGGTATTGTTGAGGATGCTCAATTGCTCCCAGGACCACAATGAAAAAGAAATCATACTAGAAGAAATTCTCCATTTTGTGTCTTTGACCAATAAGTTATTCAAAAATACTCAATTGTCTAATTTTTATCCCAGCACAAATGATTCATACAAAATAATAAAGCTTAAGATATCCATTTTAATGAAACTGACTAACTCGCTCAATTTCGATCAACTTTTCAAAGAGTTGAAGTATTCAGTAGAAGTCTCGCAATTTTCAATTAGTTCTAAAATATACGTTATTAAGAGTTTGAACACTTTTTGTTTTTCAAGCTCATCGAATTTAACAGATGCTCAAAAATCAAAATTACTAAAGTGGTATCTCATTAAGTTCAATGATGCTACCCAAGACTTGTTACTTACATCTGAATATATAGTGGGTATCAGATATATTATCCAAACAGACTTGGTTTCCAATACAGATATATTAACACAACTGACTGCAAAACTTATCAGCAAAGATTCAGCTGTGAATTCAGTTGCCAAGGCCACTATAATTTGGTTGCTAGGAGAATTTTCAAACCAAAACATGTCAAATAAAACTGGTGACCAATCAAACGTTGGCTTGTTATCCAAAGCACTTCCTGATATTTTAAGGATTTTGGTATCTAAATTTACTTCAGAAAACACATTGACTAAGCTTTCAATTTTGTTATTTGCTACTAAGTTATACTCTAAAGATCTTTATGAATGGAAGCTGAGGAGTGGGGGATCAGATTTCAAGCTGAACTACACTTTCAATAATCCTGTATTCAAGCTGTTCAATCTGACGTTACAATATTGTAAATATGATCCTATAGTAGATGTCAGAGATAGAGCTAGAATGATAGGTGCACTTTTGCCGAATATATTATTTGCTGATATGACATTACAATCCAACTCCCTGACAGATTTCGAAGCATATATAGGCAAAACCACGAGCTATTCTGAGGATATCGTATCTAAACTAGAGGAGAAATTGAACGAAATTGAATTATCAAGTTTAATGTTCCAAGTTAATAAGAAATCACCCATGTTTGAAAATAATGAGAATCCTAATGACTTGCTTTCGAATTTTACAACCGAGTATCATAAATCCATTGCTAAATTGAATGATGATCTTTTGAATGAAGAAATGGTTAAATATTATGAGGATCTAAGAAATGAAGAAGCCGAAGTGAAAGATTACAGTAAAATAACAACCTCATTTGGTAGTAATACTGTCTCACAAAATGGCACTAATAATCATATGAGCAACGGCAGTTTTGCGTCTTTCAATTCTTTCTCTTCCCGGTCTCCAACACCTCCGAACACAAGTGGTGGTCAAAACGCACAATCAAGAAACCAACAGATGTCATTCAGCACCAATTATGAAGCAAGAATTAATGCTGCGAAGAAGTATAATTTGCAATCTTTGGATGACTTCTTAGGGGGTGATTCTTACAATGTTGACTCATTGGTGGCTCCAAAGAGAGCAGTTGTTGTTCAAAGCGAAGAGAGTGATGAGGAAGAAGAAAGTGAATCCGATGAGAACAAAGAAGAAGCTGAAGAAGAAGGCGAAGAAGAAGCTGAAGAAGAAGGCGAAGAAGAAGGCGAAGAAAATTACGATGAGGATGACGAGCTATTGAAGAAAAATCTATTAGAATAACATATATACAATACTTATCTTTGTAAAGTCCATCAAATATGATGAATTTATGATACAAAAACAGCACTAGACGAACAAACACAATACTGCAAGAAGGAAGAAAGCCTTTTGCGAAAAAACAAAAAAATTAAACAAATACAAGTTAATTTAATCGAATGTGATTTTTTTTGCTTTTTTAGTTGGATCGACATCCTTGAAAAATGCACCATAAGCACTATGTTCCTTCTTCTTGGTATGAGACCCAAATTTCAATAATTCATCAGGAACAGATTGATCAGCACCTCTTAAAACGTTCATTAAAGCACCGGCTAAATGTTTCTCATGATCAGTGAATAAAGTATGAGAGATACCCGTTTGACCTGCTCTACCTGTTCTACCGATTCTATGAATATAATCTTCAATTGTTAATGGGAAAGTTAAGTTAATGACAACTTTAACATTTGGGATATCTAAACCTCTAGCTGCAACATCAGTGGCAAGCATGAGGTTACAAGTACCCTTTTTGAATGATTCCAAAGCTTGAGTTCTTTGGTTTTGATTTAAATCACCATGTAAAGCAGCTACTTTAAAACCTTTATAATTCAAAGTTCTTTCAACTCTGGAGGCTTCCTTTTTATATAAAGCAAAAATCAAAATTTTATCATTTGACTTGTTACCTGATAAGTATTTGTTTAATAGTTGAATTAATTTGTGTTCTTTGTCTCTTGGATCAATGACTTCAACGACTTGGGTGATTCTCTTATTAGCAGATAATTCATCTCTGTCACCAATAGAAACTTTAACTGGTTTGTTCATAAAAGTCTGAGCTAATTCTCTGACTTCTTTAGGCCAAGTGGCTGTAAACATAAGAGTTTGTCTCTGAGTTGAGCCTGGACAACTACCAACAATTCTCTTGATATCTTCTTCAAAACCTTTCTCTAACATTCTGTCAGCTTCATCCAAAATCAAATAATCAATCTTACCTAAATCTATAGAACCTTCGTTTAATAAATCTACCAACCTACCTGGTGTGGCAATGACACAGTTAGCCTTTTTAACCGATTTTCTTTGTTCGTCTTTTGGAACACCACCGTATACACAAGTACAATGTAAACCAGTGACATCAGTGAGTTCCAATAAATTATCATAAATTTGAGTAGCCAATTCTCTAGTTGGAGAAATAACCAAAACTTTCAAATCTTTGTCATTACCACTCTTAATGATGTGATCAATAGCTGGAACACCAAATGCGAAAGTTTTACCAGAACCTGTTTCTGCGACACCAATAACATCATTACCATTTAATAAATATGGCCAAGAGACAGATTGAATTGGAGTAGGCTTAGGGAATTTTTTAATTACCTTCATGATCTTAGAGTCAATAGTGTTAGATAAATTGTCAAATGATAAGACGGGTAAAATATTTAAGTTTTGTGGATCTTCAACTGTTACTTCATTTTCCTTATAAAATAACTCTGCATCAGAGGAGGAAACAGAAGAAGCAAAACTTGGAGTGGAGGCAGTATTCTTTTCAACACTCACTTCATTGCTCTGTTTCTTTTCCTTATTCTCCTTTTTCTCCTTTTTCTCCTTTTTCTCCTTTTTCTCCTTTTTGTCCTTTTTCTCTTTCTTATCTTTCTTATCTTTCTTATCTTTCTTATCTTTCTTGTCCTTATGCTCCTTCTTCGACTTCTTTTTCACAGATACTTCGGCATCCTCTACTTTTCTCTTTCTATCTTTTTCTTCTTTCTTTGACATTGTGGTTTGTTATCAAGCTGGTATAAGCTACTATATTATTTGTGATGTGTATATCCTGCTACTTGATCTACCACGACACAGTTTACTGCATAACAATAATCAGTCAGCCCTTAGTTTGAAAAAAAAAAAAAACAAAAATAAAATAAATAAAAAAATATTAAAAAAGTTTTCTTACAAACTTCAAAGGCTGTGCAATCAAAATAAACTTCCGTGCATTTTTAAGCTGTAAGCCGCACAACAGAGAAAGTAGCGGGGCATCCACACATGGCTGAAAAGCTAGATAAAACAGTATACTTACTGACTCCACACTATCAGCTTTTTTCAGGTTTTTCTTGACTGGTTTACTTTCTACCAAATCGGGTGCTAATCGTTTCCAGTTTCCATAAAAGAAGTTTTTTTTTCATATATAGTTGATATATATAATACGTATAGATATTGAGAGAGACATTAGCAACTAAGTGAATAACCTTTTCATCGTGCAATTTTTCACCCAAAGAAAAATGCCCTTATAAATGCAAGAGTAAAAAAGGAAATAAAGCAAAGTAAATTAAAGTAGATTGAAGTAATGCAATGAGACGTATGAAGCGAAACAAACGAATATTAATTAAATAAGAACAGCGAAGCAAAATTGACAAGTTGAAGATATTGACGATAGTCAATAACTAATGTGAGTAAATTGAGACAAAAGAAATAAAATGCGATGATAAATCAATAAATCAATGATTCATTGATTTTGGTTTAGCCAAAGATGGTAATTAGAGGATACAGCAGTGGTTATTTGCTTTGGTTTGGGAGTTAAATCCAATTCCAATTTAGAATCAGAGTTAGATATGATATTTTGAATGGTTTTCAAGTTCAAAGGAATAGGTTTTGAATTATTGACGTTCAAATCAAAAGCAACATCTTGCTCTGATTTTGGAGTCTCATATAACCAATGCTTATTCATGACTGAACTTTCGTCATATAAATTATTATTTGGGTCATAATTCCATTGAACTAATAAATCCTCGTAAAGATAATCATTAACGTCTTCATATTCATCTTCTTCGTCTGATGAAAATGAATGATTATCCATAATACTGCCATCGTTATCCAATATTAAAGATGGTGGTATTAGTAAATTAGAAATGATACTACTACCATTTGATCTAGACCTTTTCTTCGATGAAGACATACTTGAAATTGAAGAGCGAGGTAAAGGTAATGGGTAAGTATGAGTGTTGACAACATTATCTATTGAAAACACACTATCTTCTAAAATATCATCTTCATCCGTAGTTTTAGATTTAGTTCTAGTATTATTGAAAGAAGAACTATCGTCTAAATCATTTTCAACTTCATCTTCCTCATCGCTTTTTTTATCCGAAAATGGACTGACAGATAAATCATCACGATCGGCCAATGCCTCTATAATGGGGTTAACGGGCTGCTTCTTAATGATAGTAGCAGAAGTTATCAGCCTAGTCTTGAGGGGCCTCCTAGCGTCCATAGCTGTCTTAAACTGTGTCTGTGTCTTGATATCCTGTAGCTTGCAATTGCTGGAGCAATAAAGCTGATCTGCTCCGCATGGCTTGTTATCTACAATACAGTACTGATCTTGGGGAAAAATCATGGCGTTTTTTTTTTCTTGCGTGTGTAATTTTTTGGCAAAAAGATATAGTCTGTGCTAGAGAAATATAAGTAAGTATTGGCCGGCAACACTATGCACTTATATAAAACAAGTCCACTGGAAGATAAACTAAGATAGTTGATGCAGATCAGCTCCATTCAACTCAACACCAAGACCACCACCACCAGACAAGTATCCCAGGAGAACCCACCCTCTTTATACAAAAGTGTACGATATTTCCTGAACCGGCCACAGTGCGAAAATCCCCGTGACTTCGACATTAACCCGAAAGGTGTTGCGCGTCGCTGTGCGTGCGTGGAGGTCGGTCGATGGCCTTTTCGGTCTTTGAGACTGTGGTGGTTACGCTAACTATGACGCTTTTGAGACAGGGGTACGTGATTGCTGGTGAATATTGGTGAAGATGGTCGTGCTTGGTGGCGGTTGGTGATCCTATTGAGTCATTGAGTCACTGAGTCACTGAGGCTTCAAGGCACCCGCTCAGGAACTTAGTTAGACATCCACCCAGGCACGCTGTTGACTCGGGCAATTTTTTTTTTTTAATGTTTACTTTTCCAACGTCTATTATATGCTTTTTTTCAGTGCTAATATCCGTTAAATATCGTCTAATCGATAATCGTTCTATATACATTATATACTTATGGAAAAGTTTCCACCGTTAATTTTCCTGTACTACTACTACTACTACTACTGCTGCTGCTTCCTTTTTGATGACTCATTTCTTGTCTTTGTTCTTATTAGATTGTTCTTCTTGTAAATTTTCCGCTTCAATTTCTGCAAAAGCATCTTTAGCAAGCTCGTCTAATTCCATTTCAAATTGTTCAGAATCTGTTTCATTTGGCGTCATTCCAGATAATTGAGCCACCGCAGATACAATCGTATCCACAATCTCTTGAGCATTCTCCATATCTTCCATATGCTGAACATTCTCTAAATATTCTTCTAATAATCTTTTACATTGAACTGTCATCTCGTCATTATTGTCGATTTTACCTGCTTCAGACAATTTATCGACAAACTTATTGAAATTCGTAATCATGATTTCATCAATAACCATGAATTTAGCTGTATTCTCATCTTCAAAGACTTTATTCATTAAGAATTTGAAAACTGTCTCACTGGTTTCATTAATAGGAGTGTATTCATTTAATTTATTCAACACAGTGTCTAATATGGATAAATTAATATCAACTTCAAATGAATCCATTAATTCCAAATAAGCTTCTAATTCTTCAAGATTCTTAGCAGCATCAAAGAATGGTTCAAAGAAATCACCTTCTGGCAAAATATGGAACATTATTGGCCTTCTTTCTTCTCTTGGATAAATAAAATCGATAATTTCTAATGGTTCTTCATAAGGGATCATTTGATCCACAATTTCATATTCAGCAACCGCAGGAATAATCTCCAAATCTTCTTGATCTTGTTCTTGTTCCTCTTGTTGTAATCCTTTACTTTTATCAAGTTCATCATTTAAGCCTTTATTAACTTTAGCTGAATTCAAATATTGTTCCTTTGCTAAAATAGATGCTTGAACCATTGAATCGGCAATGTTTTTCTTATCCAACGCTATTAATTCTTTAATATATTCATAATATTCATCTCTCGAAATAGTAAATTTATAATGATGAACTCTTAAATTCCATAAGTTCAACCAACTATTCACATCACCTTTGACTGCATAGTATGCACCTAATTGTTTAATTATTCTTCTATCTAAATCGATATTAGACTCTTTTAATTCTTTTAAAATTTTTTCAAACAAATCATAATTATCGGTATTAATACAGGTTTCCAAATAAGAGCTGTAATAACGAGTATCAACGTCAATACCTTCTTTAGCTATAACCGCAGTTAATTTTTGATAAAAATCTTCTGGGAATACACTAAGATTGGATAAATTCAAGTTAATTAATTTATGATATTCAAAAGGTGTCAATTTCAATCCTGAATCAAGAACATCGGCATAAATTGATGCTAATTCAACGTTTGAAATATTTAAATCATATTTTTGAAATTGCTCACGAGTGAATAAATCCTTAGCTACTATGTTAGAAGCAATTAAGATTCCTTCTAAAGTATCAGCTGGAATATATTTGGCTCTTGGTTTAGGTAATTTGAAATAAGTATCAAATATATCTTGTAATGTTTCGTCTTGTAAAATATTTGAGTCTTGGTTTTCTTCATTGGTTTCAAATTCACCTTCAAAGACTTGTTCAAGTAAAGTATTCAATTTCTCAACATTATAAGCTACTTGATCATCAGTGATTTCATCTCTTGGACTTAAATATCTTTCTTCTTTATTTTTGGATAAATTATCACCTTCAATACCATTAATAATCAATTCGGTATAAGCTTCAAATCTTTCTTCTTCTGAAGATTCATTAAGGTCAAAATCATCTTCAAGAATGCTTTTCAAATTAGCATCTCCATAATTTTGAATTGAATCTTCTATAAACGTATGATAATCTAAATAACATTCATCCAATACTTTTGGGGAAGCGAATTGAGCAATATCTTTCTTTAAAGCTTCTAGTTTTTGATTTAATCCATTAGGTGTACTCTCATTTTTTAATTCAGAATACCAATCAATACTCATTCCAGTAGTATACCCTTTAGACTTCAAAATTTCTTCTAATTTGCTTAAATTCTCCCCTTCAAACTCATCTTCTTCAACATTGTTGTTGGTTTTGTTGTTGTTCAAAAGTCTTGTTGAACTTGAGAGGTTTCTAATAGATATCACAGATGGAGAAATGGTTTTAGGTGCCACAACACACTTACTGAAAGCACGCTGTAAATTAGCAGATTTCACAAAATGTCTCAGTACTTGACTCATAGTGTTGATTTCTTAAACACTTTATTTTAACCTCGCAACAGCCAAGACTATTTCTTTGTAGAGCCAGGTCAAACAGTTTTTAAATACGGCTACTTACTACTGTTACTGGCAAGTGTATATAGCAAGAGGAATTATAGCTCTTTTAGATATTTATTATATAAAAAAGTAGATAAAAAAAAGTTAATACACTAGCCACCTGTCAAGGAGATAAAACTAATTCTAAGATACACAGCCACTTTTAAGATACATAATGTGGCGCGGTTACTTTTTACCTTTTTGAACCTTAATAAAGATATAATATAATGAAGATATATGATAAGGGTAGTTAATACTGAAAACAAAGAGAAGAGCAAGCAGTAAAATTGGAAAAGTAGTTGTTTGAATAGTTTTGGAGAGTGACAGACCGCTATAGAGACAATTACACTTAAAGCAGTTAACAAAAGGGTGAATTTTTTAGATTTGAATGTTTGCATCAGGTACAAAACAGGATAAAAAGACCTGGAAACTACGAAGAGTATTTGGTAGAGGTAGAAAATCTAGTTTAACTTCAATCAATTCTACATCAAGTAAGAACAATAACAATAACAATAACAATAACAATAACAATAGTAGAAGAACCAGTGGTACTGGGAATAACTCAATGGAGAATATAATTGATGATCCACCATTGACTCCATTAGAATTAAGAGGTTATAAACCTACAACGCATAAGAAATTATTATCTATAGATTTAGCAGAAGAGATAAGATTACATATACCTTCAATTTTACAAATATCGCATCAATGGGATTTAATTTATTCATTAGAACAAAGTGGGACATCATTAAATACTTTATATCAAAATAGTAAAATTGTACATGATCGTGATAATTTTAAAAAACGTCAAGGATATATACTTTGTATAATGGATGAAAATCATTCAATTTTTGGTTGTTATATTAATGAATATTTAAGACCTATGGATAAGAAAAGGTATTATGGTAATGGAGATTGTTTTCTTTGGAAAAGTGAGGTTACTGATATACCTATAATGAAAATTGATAATACTGAAGAAGAAGAAGAAGTACAACCAAGTGAGCAACAAGTAAGGTTGAAAGTGTTCCCATATACATCATTAAATGATTTTATAATATATTCAGATCATGAATTGATTTCAATAGGTTCAGGAAATGGGAAATTTGGGCTTTATATTAATAGTAATTTAGATAAAGGATTTACTGATTTTGTTGAAACTTTTGGAAATGAGCCATTAACTAGTTCTAAAAATAATAAATTTAGAATTATAGGTTTAGAATTATGGAAAATTCATTAAATTAAATAATTCATAAATTAATTTAGCTATTTATTTTATATGTTTTTTATACAATTAATGGTATAATGAGTATTTTATTGTTTTTTTTTTTTCAATATCATTGTATGTATGTATGTATATATGTATGCCTATGAAAAGGCTAAGTAAGAAAATGTATTCAAACATTTGCACCAGAATTATTTGAAATTTCTTCTTTTTGTTCCTCTTTTTGTTCTTCTTCAGTATTAGTAAGTTCATGTTTAATATCTTCATTTTCAGATATTTCAATTTCTTCTTTTTCTTTTTCTTTTTCAATTTCTGATTTTTGTATTTCTTGTAATTTATCACCTTTATCCGTATCAGAATATTTTGATCCAAATCCAAATTTACTTAATAAATCATTCAAACCTGGAGTAGATGATTCTCCATTTTTACCCTTGGTACTTGACTCATCGTTAGCACTATCTTGCTTGCTCTTGATTAACCTACTGGCAGCTTCTTGAATCTCTTCTTTACTATAATCTTCTAAATCTTTACCAGATCCCGATCCAGATCCTGATCCCGATCCTGATCCATTAGCTGACTTATTTGAGTTCTTTTTTCCTCCCTTAGTGTTTGATTTAGATTTAGCTTTAGATTTAGATTTAGATTTAGAATTAGATTTGGAATCAAATGAATCATAAGATTCTAGTTCAAGTTCTAAATCATCAGTGACTTTAAAACCTTTAGATTTAACTGATTTAGAATCGGAATCACTTGGATCACTAATTATTATATCATGATCTTTACTTCTACTTTTACCTGATGATTCATCAGCTAATATATCATCAATTGATTCTTCATCATCTAATGAAGATGATTGTGGTCTTTCTTTAGAGGTTTGGTTTTCATTAGCCTCGGTCTTGGCCTTAGCAGGACCAAATTGTTCTTCTTGAGATGCGGGTTGAGGTCCAGTTTTCAAATTATGAGACAAAGATGATTCAGTTTCTAAATCAGCATCTTCTTCTTCTTCTTCTTCTTCATCTGATTCGTTATCTTTAGATTCATTTGAGATCTTTGCAAATCCACCTTTTTCATATTGGTTATTTTTGTTATTATTGCTATTTGAATTTTCATTTTTATTTTTATTTTTTTTCAAACCAAAGACTTCATCATTATAATCATTATAAAAAGCATCATCATCATCATCAAGATTTAATTCATCATAAGCATCATCTTCAAATAAACCTAAATCAAGAGAAGATAATTTATTATCTGATTTCTTACCAATAAGATAATAATTAACCCAAATTTCACCCAAGATTTCGAATTTTAAAGTATCTTCATTTGCAACATCAATTAATTTACCCTTTGGAACATCATCATTTCTTAAACCTCCACCAATAACATCATAAGCGCACCAAAGATAATTTTCACATTCAGAAGTCATAACCCAACCTCTAGTTGGTTCATTTGGTAAATCATAATTTTCCACTTCATATTCAGCAGGAGGAGGCATAATCATTTTGGTGATTTTTAAAGGTGATAAATATTTTTTCCTTAATTGAGTTAAATCTAAATTTTTATTACGTTTATAATTAATATCTTTATAATAAGAATTAATTTTCTTACAATTTAAGAAACCTGAATTAAACCAAAGTAAAGTCTTACCATCATCAGATAAATGACCAGGATGAGTTGAACATAATTCATTAGCTATTATTAAATCACTAGTGTCTTCTTTAGGAGATAATTCACCAACGGCAACAGCAGGATTATTATTAAATTTATAATTATTATTACCTGAGATTTGTTGACCTAACCAAATAAGTTCTTTTTCACCATGAATTGAACCAGTAATTAATTTAAAAAATTGTAATTGAACCGAAGTTAAAATACCTGGGAAATGTTGTTTTCTATTTAATAAAAACAACCCACTTTCCATAAAATGTCTAGCTTTATCATTAAAGAATCTATTATTTAATACTTGATCATTTGGTTTAGGTAAGTTTAAATAATTTGAATCATTTTCATTAGTTAATAACCCCAAGAATAAATCAATGATACCATCATATAAGAATGAATTTGCTTCTCTATCTCTAAAGAATAATGTTTTTGTTTCTTTATAATTTTTCAAATTAAAGAAATTATCTAATGATAATAGTGGGATAGTATCAGTATCTAACATAATCATTTCTTCAAAAGAATTAAATAATAAAGCTAATAATTTCATACCCCATTTATTAAAATAAGATTTATATCTATAATCAATACTTTTAGAAACATCAACAAAAGTTAAATCTTGTATTGGGAAATTTGATTTAATTAATTTTTTATTATTATTGAAACTAGAAGGTAATTTCATAACTGGTTCAGTGGCAACTTCCATTAATTTTTTAATTGAATTTTTAGATAAATCCGATTGACCATTATAAATCAATTGAATTGGTAATTCATTATTTAAAGTTCTCAACAAGGCTAATAAACCTGTTAATTCAGGTAATAAAGAATCAGTTATTGTAATGACTATACCTTTACCATTTGATTTAGATTGTAATAATTTAATAAAACAATGATCGGGTTGAATTTGAGTTGTCTTTGAAATTTGATCGGTATAAGGCTGTAAATTATCTTTAATAATATCACCATTTTTATTAAATTTAATAAAATTTGGAGAAATTGGTAATAACCAAGGAAATAAATGATTTTGATAAATTTTACATAAAGATTGAGCTTCATCAATTTTTAAATCAAATAAATTTTCATTTGTATTAATGAAAAATTTATTAAAAAATCTTGTTGTCTTTAAGATTGAATTAATTTGATAATGAATTTTATTATTAAATTGTAATTTAGAATCTTTAGTTTTAATAATTGAATTTTGAACAAAAGTATCATCATCTAAACCTAAGAATTTCAAATCCTGAGTATTTAAAATATTTTTAATCTTAATCCATTTTTTCAATCTTGAATTAATATAATTTTCATCATTATAAATATCTCTATAAATTAAATCATTAAAAGGTTTAAATTTAAAATTTGAATTTATAATATAATCTTTTAAGAAGATATTTGCTTGTTTTTCTAATGGTAAATTTAAAAAATCTTGATTATTTGGATAATTTTTTAATAAGATTTCATAAGGATCAATTATCATTGAAGTTGAATTATAATTATCAATAATTTTTTCATTTAATAGATCATCTAAATAATCCATTAATTTCAATTTATTATAGAAATCATTTGTATAAATATCATCATTATTAGTTAAAGAATTTAAATATTTTTCTTTAAAAGTATCTTTATATTCATCACCTAATTGAAAATCTAGCTTGTTATTTGAATTTGAGATTTTTAAAATTTTAAAAGTATAATGTAAGAAAAGATATAACAATAAGGTAATTAAAAATAATTTTTTATTATTTCTAAATAATCTTTTATATTTTTTTTCATATAAATGAATTTTTTGTCTTTTTGGTATTGATAAAAAAGATAAAAGGGGAGAATTTGAAATCATTATGGGGTACACCAAACGCGTGTGAGAGAGACAATTGAGTGACCTAATGAGGTAATAAGCTATTAAACCAATAAACCAATAAGCCAATAAACTACCAAACTAATAAACTACCAAACTAATAAACCAGTAAACCAATAAACGAATAAAGAGATAAAGGATAAAGGATAAATAGGTACAAGGCTAAGTATGCATGTTGGCATTTAATCGACCACACTTTAAAGCTTAAAAATAAAAGACTATCGACGTAAAGAAATAAAATAATAATAATTAAAAGACTATCGACCAGACTTAAAAAACGTGCCTTTTTATAAAGAGAGAAAGAGAGAAATACTTACACAGCCATTAATAGCCATTAAAATAAACACTAAACTAACTATAAGCAAAAGCAAAAGCATAAGCATAAGCAAGTATAAGTGAGTGAGTATAAGCATAAGTAAGTAATTATTTACACAGCCTTTATTTAATATATTATATGTATATTTATGTATATTGTGATGTACGGGTGTATTTATACTATACACTATAAGTATAAGTATAAGTATCTCAGTGTATAATATATATACATATAGTGTAAGTGTTTAGTGTATAGTATATAGTACTATGTGGTGCACAGATGTATTTGAATACTTACCCCACGTGCTCTATTGTACAGAAAGAGAAGAGAAAAGCAGCCAGTGGCAGTGCATGAAAGAATTACTTAGTTAAGCAGGTATAGCTAGAGTTAGTTGATCATGATATATTGATGGTATTCATGGTATTAATGGTATTAATGGAATTAATGCTATTGATGGTGTTGGTTTTATAGTGTATACCCTCCCATTGACTAAATAATAACTTACCAAATGAAGTTCGGTGATACTTTGAAGTCTTCTTTAATTAAAGAATACAGTTATTACTACCTTCAATATGATGATTTAAAATATTTATTGAAAAAAACTTCAAATCCTCAAGGTGAAAAATGGTCAACTATTGATGAAGAAGAATTCGTTACTTTATTAGAATCTGAATTAGATAAAGTATTTAATTTTGTTAAATTAAAACATCAAGAAATACTTAAAAGAATTAAAAATATTGAATCTTTAGTTCATCAAACCGTTGAATCTTCTTTAAATATTCCAATTGATGATCCTGAATATCAATTATTTGAACAAGATTTCGAAGAATTAGAAGAAGAATTAAGTGATATCATTGCTGATGTTCATGATTTAGCTAAATTTACAAGATTAAATTATATTGGATTCCAAAAAATCTTAAAGAAACATGATAAATTAACAAATCAAATCTTAAAACCAATTTTCCAAACTAGATTAGAAACAAAAGCTTTCTTTAAAGATAATTATGATGATTTAATAGTTAAATTATCTAAATTATATGATTTAGTTAGAACTAAAGGTAATCCTATAAAAGGTGATTCATCAGCTGGTGGTTCAATGCAAAATTTCGTTAGACAAACAACAAAATATTGGGTTCATAAAGATAATATAACTGAATTGAAACTTATTATTTTAAAACATTTACCTGTCTTGGTATTTAATTCAAATAAAGAATTCGAAATTGAAGATTCTGCAATTACTTCTATTTATTATGATAATAAAGATATGGATTTATATTATGGTAGATTATTAAAAACTGAAGGTGCTGAAGCTATAAGAATTAGATGGTATGGTGGTATGAATACTGAAACTTGTTTTGTTGAAAGAAAAACTCATAGAGAAGATTGGACTGGTGAAAAATCAGTTAAAGCTAGATTCCCCATTAAGGAAAAAAATATTAATGCTTTCTTCAAGGGTAAATATACAATTCAACAATGTTTTGAAAAAATGAGAAAAGATGGTAAAAAATCAATTAATGAAATTGAATCTTTAGAAAGATTAGCTTCTGAAATCCAATATGCTGTCATCTCCAAGAAATATAGACCTGTTATTAGATCTTTTTATAATAGAACTGCTTTCCAATTACCTGGTGATGCTAGAGTTCGTATTTCTTTAGATACGGAATTAACTATGATTAGAGAAGATAATTTCGATGGTATTGATAGAACAAATGGTAATTGGAGAAGAATGGATATCGGTGTAAATTATCCTTTTGCAAATTTACCTGAAAAGGATATTGAAAGATTCCCATATGCTGTTTTAGAAGTTAAATTACAAACTCAAATGGGTCAAGAACCTCCAATGTGGGTTAAAGAAATGGTTAGTTCTCATTTAGTTGAAGCTGTACCTAAATTTTCTAAATTTATTCATGGTACTGCAACTTTATTACCTAATCAAATCGATTTAATTCCATTTTGGTTACCTCAAATGAATATTGATATTAAAAAACCTAAAAAAGATGAAACTTATGGTATTATTCGTCAAAAGAATTTAATTACCAATAATGATAATGCTACAGGTAATGAATTAGATGAAGAAGAATTAATTGGTCATGATCATCATCAACAACAACAACAACAACAACCTTCATCATCTACTTATGGTGCAATCATTAATGAATCATCAAATAGAATTGAACAACAACCATACTCATACTCTAATTCTAATTCTAGTGGTAACTCATTATTGGATAAATTATATCAATGGTATATTAAATATACAGCTCCAGATAATTCATTTAATAAAGTACCAGATGGAACTGTATTTGAAACTAAATTTGTTGCTCCACCAGGTAAGAAAATTAGTGTACCAGTTAGAGTTGAACCAAAAGTTTATTTTGCAACTGAAAGAACTTATTTAAGTTGGTTATCAATTTCATTAATATTTGGTGCAACTGCACATACTTTATTATTATATGGAGATGCAATATCTTTAATTACTGCTACTATGTTTTATTTAACTGCATTATTAACTATCGTATATTCAACTACGATGTATTTATTTAGAGTGGTGAATATAAGAAAGAAAAGAGCCGTGAGATATGATGATCAATTTGGGCCAATGGGTGTATGTATTTGTCTTGCTTTAAGCGTTTTCACTTCTTTTATATTTAAACTCATTAATTAAATTGCATCACCACTATACATACACTACATACATACACTACATACATACACTAAATACATACACTACATAATTACTAATCTTTAATATTAATAATACACAATACATATAAAACCTAAAAATAACTTTGATAAACGAGATTTATTAAGTCTTAACTCCATACGGCTATTTATAGATAAATAAATACAGAAACTTTTCATACACTTTTTGTGCCCTTTCATGCCCGAAAACTTCCCCTTTTTTTTCCTTTATCTCGTATAGGCAAGTATGTACGTACATACAAAGAATTTAATTAACTAATTCGTATTGTAACTGTTATGTATATATATATAAACAAAAGTGATTACTAATTATAATCATTATCTTTGTTGTTCTTAAAAACAGCATTCTTAAACCCTACAATATTCTCTTTTGTTTTTGACTGCTCATAAAATGTTAAGTTTCTTCGTATAAATTTATACTAAGATATAAGATAAATAATATGTTTAATCCATTCGCTTGTTTCTTGTTCACTTTTTTCATTTCTATCCTATATGTTAAAGCAGACGACACAGTTAGTGTTAGTTTATACGTTGTTAACTCAGACAACAATACTTTAAATAATCAAGGTATCTCTTCAACTCATGAAGGAGCAGGTTTTAATTATTTTTTCATTGGTGAAAATTCTCAAGAAATTAATTATTTTCCAAGTAATTCATCAATGTCAATTATAATACCAGCTGCTTATAATGGTTACTTAACTTATTATTTTTCAATTTTTCAAAATCAAGTTTCATTAGGTGTAGTTGGAAACTTAGCAATTGTTTCATTTGATGATAATAATTTATTACAAATTAATGGATCATCAGATGGATTTTATGGTTGTATGAATACAGATGATCCATATGATTATTCAACTAAATTGACTCAAATTATGTATTATGGTTCAAATGATGATGCTCCTAAAACTTGCACTAAATTATACTTACAAAATGGCTTAAATGGTACTGCCTCTACTACATCTTCTTCTCCATCTTCTTCTTCTTCTTCTTCTTCTTCTTCTTCTTCTCCATCTTCTTCTTCTTCTTCTTCTTCTTCTTCTTCTTCTCCATCTTCTTCTTCTTCTTCTTCACCATCAGCAGTGGCAACTCTTGAGAATGGTGCAAGTAAATTATCAACAGGTATATTAATGTCTGTCATCTCATTCTTTGCCTTATTTATTTAACGTTTAATCAGTCTCACTAGTTTTTTCTCACACTCACTTATTCTTATTTAATATGTAGTTAATATTAGTTAAAGCAACAAAGCAACAAATTTATTTAAATTTATGTTGTAAAATTAAATAATACAATTTACAATTTACGATTTTTAAAATCTCAAAGTTCAATTCATTTCACTGAAAGTTTTACCCACCTCAAAAAAATAACAATTTAATTACTTAAAATTCTTTTCCATGCAAAAACAATAACTAACCTTATCATGTATATACTGCTTTACTACATGATTGTATCACCAGTGTACACACATAAATACATATATACATATGTAAATAAATTAAAAAACCGGAAGTCACGTGACAATTAAATAAACCGTACACCAGAAAATATTTAGTGGTTTTTTGTTTGTTTGTTTGTTTGTTTACATTTTGATTCATTCTTTTGATTATCTTCTTCCTGGTTTCCTTTGATGTGTTTCTTGTATTTGTATCTGCACAAGACAGTCCAGAAGTTTGTTAGTTGTTAGTTGTTAGTTGTTAGTTGTTAGTCACTGCACTGGTTACGCTCTTATTTTGAATTTTTGCTAATATCATGGTTGGTGCTAGTAGATCAGAGCTTTTGGAGTGGCTTAATGCCACTTATAATTTAAAACTTACTAAAATTGAACAATGTGGTAATGGTGCCGTTTATTGTCAAATCTTTGACTCAATTTACCAGGATTTGAACATGAATAAAGTCAATTTTAATCCTTCTGCAGATTACCAAATTATGAATAATTATAAGATTTTACAAGCTGGATTTGCAAAGCATAGAATATCAAGAGAAGTTCCAGTTGATAGATTGATGAAATGTAGATTACAAGATAACCTTGAATTCTTACAATGGATGAGTAAAATGTGGTCAGAAAATAGAATAGATGATTATGACCCTGAATCAAGAAGAAGAATTATTTCAAATATAAGTTCAAATAGTTCAAATAATTTTACAAATACATCCAATGGTGGAAGACGCGTACCTTCTGGTACAATGTCTTCATCTAATAACACTTCAAGAAGAACAAGCTTAACTAATAATAATAATATTATCAATACATCAGGATCAGTTACATCTACCATTGCTCATAATAAATTAAGATCCTCAAATCATCATCTCTCGCCACAACAACCACATCAACAACAACATCAACAGCAGCAGTCAAGATCTAATAGAGTGTCATCGATAGGCAGATCATCAGGATCATCTACTTCGATGATGCAACCTAAAAGAGAAATCCTTCAATATCAAGAACAAATCGATGAATTAACAGCTTATAATCAACGTTTAACTGAAGAATTAAATGAATCTCAAATATTAGCCGAAAATTTAGAAACTGAAAGAAATTTTTATTTTAAAAGGTTAAGAAGTGTTGAAATCTTAATTCAAGCTGTAAATGAAAAAATTGCTACTCAATCACCAGGTAAATCTGTTGATTTATCAGTCTCAGATTTAGTCGAACAAGTATCTAGTATCTTATATGCACCACATCAAGGATTTGAAGAAATGAATACAGTGGTGGCCACAGATGATTCTCTTATACATCATGATCATCATGATGATCAAATGGATATTGTTGAAGCTACTAAACCTGTAACTGCCGCATTTGACGACGCTGAAACTTTTTGATAAAAAAAAGTAATAATAATCACATAACCGTACATTGTCTTGCTCTTCTGTACCCATACCCATACCCATACATACCCTTTATCTCCAACGCAGAAGAATGTTATATATATACATATATACATATATACATATATACCATATCTATATTAAAAATAAAGAGCAATAAATACCCTTTTAAAGAGATACTACTATCACCCACCACCACAACATTCCATGTTGTCGCGAAAAGAGGGTAAATTTTCCCTTCTTACTTTCGCTTTAGAGAAAGACTGTGAGGCAAAAAGCCAGAAGTGGAGCATGAAGAAGGAAAGGTGAAAGTAAAACAATTCAAACTGAAAGTAACGGCAATTGATTATAAGCTTATCACAGATCTTATTTGTAATAAGAAAACACAGGTTTTGAAAGTCTGGGTTTATAAGTACACTTGTCTGCCCTTGTGTGAGAAATAAACACTTGCTTTTGTGGGTTTTGAATTAAATTCTACCGGAAGTTGATTAATTCAATTATTACTGGGTATATAAGCCTCTATCAAAAGACTTATATAACAATGATAGCGGCGTCAAGGTTAAGAATACCTAAGTCTTTTACGAGGAGAAGTTTGTTGTTTTCAAGTAATCAACAAAGCTGTGGGTTTGTTCATCAAAGACTTTTTTCTTCTAATGCAAATCATTTAAACTTTAAGCAAAGTTTATATAAATTTGAACAAAACAGCAATAACAATAGTAACAAGAATAATAACAATAATAAGAATAACAAAGATAATAACAAGAACAACAAGGATAACAAGAACAATAATCAGTTTGATTTTACACAGTTAAATTGGAAGCATTATGTCTTACCTGGTATTTTAACAGTATTATTATTAGAAGGTATGGTATCTTCATCTGATAATAGACAATTAACATTCCAAGATTTTAAAGTCAATTACCTTGAAAAAGGACTCGTACAGAAAATATATGTGATAAATGGAAACAGAGTTGAAGCTGAATTAATTTCAAATTTCACAGGAGTTAAAGTTGTTGGTTTTACAATTGGTTCTGTTTCATATTTTGAACATGAATTAGATGCAATTCAAGATCAATTAGGTATCCCTTCAAATGAAAGAATTCCTGTTTCTTATGTTGAAAGAGTTAGTCTTGCTAATTATCTCGTTGCATTATTGCCAACGTTATTAAGTATGGGTATTGGTATTTATTTCATTTATCAATTAAGAAAAAGAGTTAATAAATCAGGTTCTGGAGGTGGAGGTCCATTTGATGGAATATTAAACGTTGGTAAATCAAAGGCTAAATTATTTAATCAAGAAACAGGTATTAAAGTTAAGTTTAATGATGTAGCAGGTTGTGATGAAGCAAAAGAAGAAATTGTAGAATTTGTAAATTTTTTGAAAAATCCAAAAAAATATGAAAGTGTTGGTGCTAAGATTCCAAGAGGTGCAATCTTATCTGGTCCACCAGGTACAGGTAAAACTTTATTAGCTAAAGCTACAGCTGGTGAAGCAGGTGTTCCATTTTTATCAGTATCGGGTTCTGAATTTGTAGAAATGTACGTTGGTGTTGGTGCTTCTAGAGTTCGTGATTTATTTGCCACTGCTAGAAAATTGGCTCCTTGTATTATCTTTGTTGATGAAATTGATGCTATTGGAAGATCAAGAGAAAATTCAGCAATGAGATCAAATGATGAAAAAGAAGCTACTTTAAATCAATTGTTAGTGGAAATGGATGGGTTTGAAAGTAGTGATCATATTGTTGTCTTGGCAGGTACTAATAGATCCGACGTTTTAGATAAAGCTTTATTAAGACCAGGTAGATTTGATAGACATATTAATATTGATAGACCAGATATTGAAGGTAGAAAAGCCATTTATAAAGTTCATTTAAAACCATTGAAATTAAAAGAACCTGTAACTGATGAATTTGCAGGTAGATTAGCTGCTTTAACTCCGGGATTTGCTGGTGCTGATATTGCTAATGCTTGTAATGAAGCAGCATTAATTGCAGCTCGTCATGATGATACAGCAGTTGAATTAAAACATTTTGAACAAGCAATTGAAAGAGTTATTGTTGGTTTAGAAAGAAAAACTAGAGTCTTAACACAAGAAGAAAAAACCACTGTGGCTTATCATGAAGCAGGTCATGCAATTTGTGGTTGGTATCTTCAACATGCTGATCCATTGTTAAAAGTTTCAATTATTCCAAGAGGTCAAGCAGCTTTAGGTTATGCTCAATATTTACCTGATGATCAATATTTAGTCTCTGAAGAACAATTTCGTCATAGAATGATCATGGCTTTAGGTGGTAGAGTTTCTGAAGAATTAAATTTTGATGATGTTACCACTGGAGCAGCTGATGATTTTAAGAAAGTTACTAACATGGCTAAAACCATGATATTGAGATTAGGAATGTCGAAGAAATTAGGTACAATTGCTTTTGAAAATTCTCAACAAGGTGGTAGTGGTGTTAGAGTTCACAAACCATTTAGTGAAGAAACAGCTGAATTAATTGATTCTGAAGTTAAAAGAGTTGTCGATGAAGCATATGCTAGATGTAAAGAAATCTTAACTGAGAAGTTTAGTGAAGTAGACAAAGTCGCCAAGGAATTGTTGTCTAAGGAAGTGATCACTAGAGATGATATGATTAGATTATTAGGTCCAAGACCTTTCCCAGAGACAAATGAAGCATTCAAGAAGTATTTACTTCCTCCTAAGACCTCAGATCAGCCACCATCTCCACCCCCTGCACAAAACCCTGAGATCCCTCCAGCTGCGCCAGCTTAATCCAAACAAACAAACAAACATTAAACTAAATAGATCTATCTATGTCTTACGTCATTTTATATCATGAAAACACCTGTAAATAGACAAAATTTTGTACTATGTACTAGACTACTTTTACTTACAGATAAATTTCTTCGCTGCCCAATTTTTTTTTCTTTTCATATCAGATCGCGCGCGCGCTGTTTTGGTCACAGAGACGGACTTGTTATGTAAACACAAACAGTTACATACAAACAAATAAACAAACACTTAACACGAGATATATTTGAGAGGTATTATACATTCATACACACATGTATATATACGAGTCTCAGGGATATGAGTGCGACGAATCGATATTCTACGACCGACTTTAATGTCATTGAACAAGACAAAGAAAACATACAGGTGCTGGGAAAAGGCAGATCAGCAGCTGCTTTAGCTAAGAACTTTTCTATGCCTTTACGAGACAAAAAACAAGTATTAAATACTCAAAGACAGAGTTTTGAAGAAGAATTAGAAAATACTGATGATTTGGATGATCCAATTGAGCCTTACTTGCGTTATTTGGAATGGACACATAATAACTTCCCCATGGGATCGAATGTTGAAAGCGGCTTGATCAGTATACTAGAACGATGCACCCATGACTTTAGAGATGATGAATACTATAAAAATGAAATTAGGTACTTGAAAGTTTGGTTAGAGTATATCAAGTACTCAGACTCTCCTCGTGATATTTTTGTATACTTATTCAAGAAAAAAATTGGTGTACAGCTAGCTTTATTTTATGAGGAGTTTAGTAAGTATTTTGAATCACAAAATGATTTTAACCAAGCTGAACATATTTTGAATCAAGGTATCCAACAAAATGCAAGACCATTGAAGAGACTTATAAATTCATACGAGAAGTTCAAACTGAGAAAACAACATCATTCTAATGTAAACCATCAAGACAATGGATCGGTACATGGAAGACACGCTCTTGGAGTTATCAGTGATAATGCTCCAATTTCAAGATCATCATTATTTACAGCTGCATCTACTTCACAAAGTAATAACAAGAAACCAAGAATTGAGATTTTTAGAGATCAATCAACACAAGAAAATGAATTGAACCTTCTTGATGAGAACCCTGGTATTTGGAATAACTTGGAAAATCTGAACTCTAGAAAGAAAGAAAACACATTGAAACCATTGGCATGGAAAGGCGAAACTATCATTCAAGAACCATTTCCTCAATCTAAACTACAGAATGGTGACCCCTTTTCGAAGATTCAAGTCTTCAAAGATAGCTCACTACAATTTCCTGTCACAAAGACTATTCACAACCCGGGAAAGAAATCAGATAAACTTAATTTCAATTTTGATTTATTATACCCAGAAGACGGTGAAATATTTTCTCATTTAGAAATTTTATCGATGTCATTAGGTGTATATTTCAATAATCATAATAAGAAGAAACGCCAAAGACCACCAACCCCGATGAAGTCAAATACCAGCATTGTTCAACTAAATGATGACGAGAATAGAAGATACAGTAAAGTGCCTGGTTCTCCAACTTTGACATTTTTTTCTAAGCAAGCCGCAAAAGAGATTAACCAAATGATTAACCAACCTTTAAATGAAAATAGTTATCATATAGAAAATTATGACGAAACAAATGGAACTGACGGCGGATTGAGTGATTTTGTCACGGAAACAATCACCAAACCATTAACCGGTAGTGACGAAAATGATAATGCTTTAAAAGTTATTGAATCTCAGGAGAGCAATGATTTTGATAGAAGTAATGATGTATACAGAGGAGACGAGACTAATATTATTGAAGATAATACCACTCAATCAAACTCTAACATGTTAAATAGGCCAATTTTAACTCCCATATCAGAGCGTTCAATAATAAATGATGAGTCTGAAAAGCTGGCGGTCCGTGAAGAAAACGAAGATGATCTATTAAGCTCTCCATTTCAAGACCATGTACATGTCAATGATGTTACTGTTTTACCTCCGCCAACTATAGACCCAATTTTAATAAATCCTCTTGATGAGAAATTTAAACAAGGTTTGTTGAACAAGCTTTCTTTGTCTGAATATCCCAACTTTAAGAAATACGATATTACCAAAAACAAGCTTCAAGGGCTCAAGAAAATATTTAACTCCAAGCGTATGAGTTTGTCTTCATATGCCATTGGTAACCGTGACTCTGTACTGGAGCTTGATGACGATCTTTACTGTATTACAAAAGAATTAGGTCAAGGTGGATATGCCACAGTTTATCTTGCAGAAAAATCAAACGGTGAGTTGAAAGCAATCAAATTGGAAAAACCTGCTAATGTTTGGGAGTTTTACATATTGAAACAAATTGAAAAGAGAACTAATAATTCTTCCTTTATTTATGCTGATTCATTGTACGCTTTCCAAGATGAAGGTTATGTGATTATGAAATACTTCCAACAAGGCACCATTCTAGATTTAATTAATGTCGCAAAAAGTCAAGGTAAAGATGCCATAGAAGAACGACTTGCAATTTTTCTTTGTTATGAACTGCTATCAAAGATTGAGATATTGCATGAAATAGGCATAATTCATGGTGATTTAAAGCCTGATAATTGTATGCTTAACTTTTCATCAGCAACAGGAGACCTTCAACTCAATCCAAAGAGTTCTTCTACAGTACTTATTGATTATGGAAGAGCTATAGACATGACTTTGTTGCCCTCTAACGTCAAGTTTATTTGCGATTGGAGAACGGATACACAAGATTGTCCAGAAATGAGAAAGCATGAACCCTGGACTTATGAATGCGATTATTATGGTGTTGCATCTATAATGCACACTATTCTTTTTGGTAGATATATTGATATTAGAGAGCTTCCAAATGGTGGATACACCTTAATGAATTCACTTAAAAGGTATTGGAATAAAGAGCTATGGAGTGATGTGTTTGATACGTTGTTGAATCCCAAGAGTTACGGAGTTTTACCTATCAATGATAAAGTCAATTCGTTGAGGTTATCCCTTAAGAATTGGTTGTTGATAAATGCAAAGAACAGTCAATTTAAAAATATGATCAGATCTTACGAATTGGATTTGAATGAGCTTAATAAGAAAGCTAAAAAACTATAACTTCAACTTCAACCGTAAGTAATTAGTTTATGTATTTATGTTTATTTCATTTCATCATGAAAGCAGATTGTGTATAGTATATATGAGGCATTTTTAATATCATTACAAAGATAGATCGAACTCAATGAGTCGATTCTGACGATTTTTATTTCTCCGCTACTGTTACTCCATCATTTTTTCCTAATAAACCTTTAATGACTGTAGCAACTGTTTCTTTAAGTTTCTCCCTTTTTTCTCTGAATTGCTTGAGAGCCTTGATTAAAGCCGATTGCTTTTTAAGTTCTTCGGCTTCTTCTTCCGTAACAACTTTTTTCACCAAGAAATTATATATAGCACCAAACGCCAATGACATAACAGTTGAAGTCAAAATGATGACATTATATGGCATACTAAAATCTGGAGTAGGTAGAGTTAACAGGGCTGATGTTGTTCTTGATGTATAAATTTCCTTTCCATTTTCAAATACAGCAACCACAGCGGGTTCAATTTCGAATCCATGATTAGCATCAGGAGGATATTCTGCGTATAATAACATTGCTTTATCAAATTGAAATGTGAGTTTTATTGATGTATGTGCAGGTAAAATTAATGATAACTCCAACATGGTAGGCTTTTGTCTGTCAATAGCAGGGTCATAAACGATTTCTTTTAAAATGCTATTAATCCTAGGATCCTGAACATTATACGTCTCACCATTCTTTGTAGATAGCACCAAACTATGAAGAAACAGCCTGACAAACCATGGAAACGTTTGGAATAAAATGACTTCTTTTTCTTGATCTGTTGGGTTAGTTAAATCTATTCTTAAACCTCCAGAATCCTGAGAGTAACCAGCCAGAGACCTAGAAGCAGAAACAGGAGGCATTATTAACGGTATGATATCATTTGTTGATTCAGAGGAAATTTTGAAATTGAATTGATCATTAGAAGCCAGCTCAAAACAAATTGCATCGGAATCATCTTCTTCAAAGCCATTTATCTGAAGATCAGAATTTTCTGAAGATACTAAAACCTTCCAGTTTTCAGGAGTAATATGCGCACAAACAGTGGTTGGTTCGTTTGAAATGAGTGATCCTCCATTGATGTATTTACCAAAAATATCTTTTAAGTCTATTTCGTACTCTGTTTGTTCTCCCATAGGAAAACAGTGATAAGCTGAATGTTTCTTAGTTAAGTCACAACGTAATTCATCGCCTGGCGTTGGTTTAGGAATAAGACCTTTCAATCTTTCTAAGGTTTTTGGAACATTGAATATTAGATCTATGTCCTGCTTCATATTATAATGACATGAGTAGGCCTCCACACACTCTGTAGTGATGTCAATTGACATGGAATTCCACTGTGAATTAAAGAACTTATGTCCATTTAAAAGTGAAGATATACCTGCTCTTCCTTTGGTTGGCAGAAGCTTCAAAAATGGGGTAAGATTTTCAGTACAAATGGGTTCTCTTGGTAAGGCACTCCTCAACAAAAATAATGAGCCCTTGGTGTCAACGGTATCTAGAAAGGATGAATAAGGTTGAAATATCTTTTCAGGGTATGTAGTACTGCAGCTGTCAATGAAATTTAAAGAGGCACAAAACATACCAGATAGCGAGTTAGCCAATTTTATCCACTGCTTAAATGCATCATTTTCATCTTCAGCTTCTATGAGAGCCCACAGTTCAACACCTGTTCCTCCAGAAGTGGATCCATTTTTAGGTAATTGGCCCCATACTTCGGAGTCGTACCAACCTTGACTAAATCTTAAATGAAGCTCTCTAGTATTGGTTGACTGTAAAACAGAGCCCAATGCTTTGGGAAACACACTATAATGCTGCACAGCACCATCAGCAACGTATAGTGGCGTCTCTGTAGAGTTTAAATCAAAACTAAAAGACGACAGCAAATGATTCCTGGCTAGAGGTGTGAAATCTAATCTTTCTTTGTACGGATAGGATATCGTCCCAGATCCGTTACCAAATGCTAAACCCAAAAGACTCAGTACTAATACTAGTCTCTGGAGTATCATATTAAGGTATAGCAGTTTCAATTGTACGTGTCCAGCATCCACAGTTTGTTACTCTCCCAAATACAAGCACTGTAGATGCTTCGTGTCTTCACTTCTGTGATGTAAACTCCATAGATCTATCTGCCTGACTTGACAGAGAATCTCACAGGAAAAAAGGCACGGATGTTCCTGGCGAGCTGGGGCAAATTTTTTTGTTAGCATAATAGACCTGCAGTAGGTAAAGAGATATCTAAGATACACACGATATAGCAGAGAAGGGCGTGAATGCTTCACAATTTACAGAAGAAAGCACATCCACCTTACAGAAACAAAGCATGCCTTCCAAAGGCTCTAGTGGTGACTTGCTGCCCTATGATAAGGCAGCCGCCAATCAGGGCAACAAATTAATTGGATCTTATGGGCTACCGAAACATCTTCAAGAAGAATTACAAGAAGAAGCTGATAGTTCAACTGATGTTTTGGCAGAAAAGGTGACACAGAAAACGATCTATTCCAAGCAGAATGAATACCAGAAAAAGCAGTATCAAGCTTACGAAGAAATGAAGAATGAAGAGGGATTGTCATACAAGGAGATCATGCAAAAGAGAAACGAACAAAGAAAATTACAAGAAGACGAGTCTGATACACAACCTAAAGCCGAGGAAATCCCAAAGACTGAATCACAAGCAGGCAGACATCAAAGAAAAAGAAGATGGGATGTACGAAATGATGAGAGTGTGCCCATATCTAAAGAAGAGACAATGCCCGTCGCAGAGATAAGCAAGTCAAACGATGAAGAAAAGGGCGTGTCTTTGGATTTGAATAAAGTTCCCGTGATAGCAGGTGTTCCTTTGACAAAAGAGAATTTAGATGTTTTATTACCACCAGGATACGTGACAGCAGCTGTACCAGAAGATTACAAACCTTTAGACAACACTCCACCAGATCACTCTTCAGCCAATTCCAATGAAACCAACGGGTATTTGATTCCAGAGGAGAGTACAGCTGTTTCTGAATTTAAATTTGTTAATCCTGCAGAAATACATGAAGTTCCAGGATTCAGAGACATTCAATATTTTAAAGAGTCAGACATGCGCTATTTTGGAAAGCTAATAAGTACGAAAGATACACCGAATGATCAATTATCCCCCACAGAGTTAAAAGAAAGAAGATTGTTAAAAATGTTATTGAAGATCAAAAATGGTACACCACAATCCAGAAAACAAGCGATGAGACAATTGACTGATAATTGTCGTAGCTTTGGTCCCAAATTGATTTTTGACATTGTGCTTCCATTAACAATGGAGAGTACTTTGGAACCACAAGAAAGACATTTGTTGGTGAAGATCATAGGAAGGGTGCTATTCAAATTAGATGATATGATACGGCCTTTCACTCATAAGATATTAATTGCTGTTATGCCTCTTCTTCTTGACGAAGACCTTTATACAAGATTGGAGGGTCGTGAAATTATCTCTAATCTTTCAAAGGCTGCTGGACTTTCTCATATGATCTCAACTTTAAGACCAGATATTGACCATAGTGATGAGTACGTAAGAAACACCGTTTCCAGAACATTTGCTGTTGTTGCCAGTTCATTAGGTTGTCATTCATTACTACCATTCTTGAAAGCTGTATGTAACTCTAAGAAAAGTTGGCTTGCACGACACACAGGTGTCAAAATTATCCAACAAATTGCAATATTAATTGGTTCAGCTGTGCTACCCCATTTATACGGACTGGTGGGTTGTATATCGAAAAATCTCAGTGACGAAAATCTTAACGTGAGGACCATGGCTGCTTTGAGTGTGGCTTCACTTGCACAAGCATCTGCTCCATATGGTATCGAGTCATTCGAAATAGTGTTAGAACCATTATGGCAAGGTATCAGAAAACAGAGAGGCAAAAGTCTTGCTGCTTTTTTACGAGCTATAGGTTTTATAATACCACTTATGGATGAAGAGTATGCCAACTTCTACACAAAAGAAGTGTTCACAGTTTTGATAAGAGAATTTTCTTCCCCAGATGAAGAAATGAAAAAGACCTGTTTACAAGTTATTCAGCAATGTTGTGCTACCGACACCATAGATAGAAATTATTTGATAAAAGATGTTATCAATCCTTTTTTTGGAAATTTTTGGAGTATTCGTGTTGCTTCTGATAAGAGGCTTAGTAAGATGTGTGTTGACTCTTCAGTTGCAATTTCCATGAGGGTGGGATGCTCTCAAGTTGTCGAAAGGTTGCTAGTGCCTTTAAAGCATGAATCAGAACTATATCGTAAGATGGCCCTCGAAACTGTGGATCAGGTTGTTCTCAAGTTAGGATCTTTTGATTTGAGTGATAGGACAGTTGAAAAAGTGTTAGATGGTCTAGAATATTCCTTACAGCATCAAGGCTCAAACGACAATAAATTTGTTATTTCTTTTGGCAATATCATGCAATCTTTAGATATAAGAACGCAAAAGCGTCTACCAATGATGATTTCTGCTATTTTGTTTAGACTAGAAAACAAGTCTGCTGAAGTTAGACAACAAGCTGCGGAGTTGATAGTAGTTCTTGCTCCAGTATTGAAGAGTTGCGGACAGGAGCAGATTTTAATAAAACTTGGCACAATTCTCTACGAATCTCTAGGTGAAGTGTATCCAGAGGTTTTGGGCTCTATTTTATCTGCTTTAAGAGCAGTAATAAACTCTCTGGGAGTTGTTGCTGTCAATCCTCCTATTGCTCAAATATTAGCAACGTTAACTCCAATTTTGAGAAATCGACATGAGAAGGTTCAAGGAACCACGATTGAGTTAATCGGTGAAATTGCAGACAAAGGTAAGGAATACATCAATCACCGGGAATGGATGAGAATTAGTTTTGAGTTATTGGAAATGCTGAAAGCACAAAAGAAATCAATCAGAAAATCTGCCAATAAAACTTTTGGTTTAATTGCTAAAGCTATCGGTCCAGCCGATGTTTTGGTTACTCTGCTGAATAACTTACGTGTGCAAGAACGTCAATTGCGTGTTTGTACTGCTGTTGCTATAGGTATTGTTGCTGAAATTTGTTCTCCCTATACTGTTTTACCAGCTATGATGAATGAATATAGAACGCCCGACAAGAATGTTCAAAATGGTATATTGAAAGCAATGTCTTTTATGTTCGAGTATATTGGGGATATGGGTGCTGACTATATCTATGCAGTTGCCCCATTATTACAAGATGCATTGACCGATAGAGATCTGATTCATAGACAAACAGCTGCTACAGTTATAAGACACATGGCACTAGGTTCCATAGGTTTAGGTTATGAGGATGCATTTATTCATTTTCTGAATTTTTTGTGGCCCAATATTTTTGAAAGCTCACCGCATGTTATCACGAGAATCATGGATGGTGTAGAAGGATGTAGAAATGTGTTGGGATGTGGTTTAATGATGAACTACATAGTCGCTGGTTTGTTTCATCCAGCGAGAAAAGTTAGAACCGCTTACTGGAAAGTCTTCAATTCAATGTATATCCAAAGTTGTGATTCTATTGTCCCATACTATCCTCGTTTAGAAGAAGTTGGACCTGAGCTAGCATCCGTCGAAGACTCTTCTTCGTATTCCAAGAAAGATGATTTGGGCGTTACAGAGTTGGATATTTGGATATAATTGAATCGAATCTATAATTTATATAAACTATTTAAAAGGAATAACGGTGATTCACGACTCTTGAGAATTAGTAGTATTAATATATTTGTGCCTGAGTAATTAACCTCCCATTCAAGAAAGCGGCGCGTCGATAGGCGACATGCCGAGACGAAAATTTTGTGATTTCACCTTTGGCGCTCTAACAGCAAGCACCACGGCCTGGAAAGGGTCCTTATTGGGCATTGATCAATCGGATGGGGAGCAAACGTATAGATTGACTACTAGGACACAGTAAGCCCATGCCGAGTGTCTTCAAAGATAAATATTTTGTACCATTGAACTACTTGCGTGGGAAGAACAATGCCTCCTAAAGCTACCCAGCCCGAATTGACGAGGACTCGTTCTGCAGCCTCCAGTTTCCTAATGAAAACGGACTCTTTCACAAATCTGTTTAAAAAGAGAAAAAGGACTAGGTCGCAGGCCAATGAGGAAGAAGAAAGCTCTGTGTCTGACAGTTCTGACAAGAAAAGTATAGCAAGCTCCAAATCAAGTAAGACCGCCAACAGTACCAGCAGCAAAGATCGTGGATCAAAAAGACAGAAGACAAACAGAAGAGGAAGCCTGAGTCGTAATCATGACGACGATGCGGAAACACAAGAAGAGAAGAATGCTTTATCTGAAGCGGAGATTGCAAGGAAGAAGAAATTAGAAGAGGAATTTCAGAAGCAAGAGAAAGAATACGATTCATTGCTGCCCGTGGAATATAGGAAATACAGGCCAAAGGGATATAAGATGAATGTCCCACCTACTGATAGACCAATAAGGATTTATGCAGATGGTGTGTTTGATCTTTTTCATCTTGGTCATATGCGTCAACTGGAACAATGTAAAAAAGCCATGCCAAATGTCGTTTTAGTTTGTGGTATTCCTAATGATGTTGAGACACACAAAAGAAAGGGGTTGACTGTTCTAACAGATAAGCAAAGATACGAGACTTTAAGGCACTGTAAATGGGTTGACGAAGTTATAGAAGATGCTCCATGGATCTTATCGCTTGAATTTCTAAAAAAACATAAAATAGACTACTGTGCACATGATGATTTGCCTTACGTGGCAGCTGGCATTGATGATATTTACAAACCTATGAAGGAAGCCGGTATGTTTTTAGCAACGCAAAGAACTGAAGGTATTTCAACTTCCGATATAATTACTAAAATCATTAGAGATTATGACAAATATCTTATGAGAAATTTTGCAAGAGGGGCTACAAGAAAAGAACTGAATGTCTCCTGGCTCAAAAAGAATGAGCTGGACTTCAAAAAGAATATAGAGGATTTTAGAAATTATTTCAAAAAGACAAATGAAAGTTTGAACTCTACATCCAAGGATTTATATTTTGAAGTTAGAGAGTTTTTGCGTGGTAAGAATAATAACAGTAATAACAGCCATAGGGGAAAGTCGAAGAATTTCAAAAATCTTGATGATATAGAGAAAATATCAGTCAGATCCCCAGCTGCCGATTTTGCATCAAAGTTTAACGGAAACGAACTTTTGAATCAAAGAATGAACAGATCGAACAAGTCTTTAATAGACAATTTTAGAGATTGGGTCAATGGTTTTGAATCTCATTCAGAGTTTGAATCACACGATGAAAGCGATAACCATATAGGCTCATCAGATCCTTCTTCTCCTTCTGATGACTCTTATGAAGAAGCCGAAGACACTCTCAGTATTGAAAAGAAGGATTCTTGAAATACTTTGTTGTGTTTTATAATACCACTTCAGCTCAACAGTCCAGTTTAATAATTATCCTCACTTTGCTAATTTCTTACTTCACCTTTTGTGCATTTTATTTTTTGATTTAGAATATTTATTCTTTTAATTTTGTCTTTTGTTCCGCTACGAGTTTTTGTTGTTCATAGATATCTTCATTATAGTCTGATAATGTTTCTTTTTTTTTCTTTTTCGACACAATTACATACTATACATCTCTTTTACGTTCATTAAATCACCAAAATTCCTTTTCATTATAAAATTATATCATTTGAAAATATAGTTTAAGGCAGCATTTGAGCATTTAGTGTGAGGCAGCTCAAATAGCTTATTATGTTGTAAAATTTACTACAACTGGAAAGACATCCGGTTATCGTTCGAGTGTATTATAAAAATAATATATGTAGTCAAATATCATAAAATGTGATTCATTTAAGGTCCATAAATCATTCAAAAGAAATCACGTTCATTTGTTCTTCACTCTTCAACTTCAATACTCGTGTTGGTGCAAAGGTCAACTGAACATTCGCCTTTGAAGTTCCCAGGTTGTTGAACAATTAACGTGTAAATTCCTTGTGAAAGTTCAAAATCTTGACCACCCATAAAAACACCATAATTTGAATTTACAAGATTAGTAGATTTCAGTTCCTCATCACCCTTGAGTAAACTACCATTTAGCTTTGAGGTACTAAAAGCTGATCCATTAATGTGAATAATTATACTTGTTTTATGTTTCACGTTGAAAACGATCTTTTTGGTGGTCGCGTCATTCCATTCAAAGTTAACAGTCTTGGTATACAACCCTGCACTTTGACTAATCGGTTTCACAACAGTAGTCTTTATTGGCGATTGAACATACAATTGAAAACCAGAATCACATAACTGATCATAGGTAGATACAATAGCAATATACTTTTGATTAGTTAGCAAAACTAAATCTTGGTAGAAAATTCCCCCGTGGGAATAATCTGTCTTTTGATTAAAGACCAAATTGTTTGGTTCAAAAGAAGTCAAAAAGGGAAAATTTGTTGAATGGTTAGAGAATATGAGTAAATTGCTTTGAATCTTAGAATGTGTGAGCACACCTGACTTGATATGAACTTCTTTAGAGATGGACAATGTCTCATCTGGGATAAATATTTCATATTGAGGGTTTCTCAAAAAAGTCGGGTAAGAAAAATTACCACCAGAAGTAAATAGATCCCATTTTCCATCTAGTCTAAATTCAAAAAAAGAGTTTTGTTTTATTTTTTGAAACTCAACTTCAGCATTGCTGAAACACACTAGTGAAAATGTGCACAAGTCATTATGGTTACCATCATTAGTCTCAGAATCAGCAAATACACCAGTAATATAACCTCTTGGGGGTACTTTAGTTTTGCATAATTGAAACCTTGATCCATTGTCATACGATTCTGTCTCTAGCTTGGACAAATCTTTATCATAAATTTTCAAATCTGCTTCTTTTGTGAGATACCAATGCATGCTGATTGATCTATTGCAATTCATGGATTTTTCTAACAGCACCCAAACTTCGACTTCTTCTAGTGTGTCATTATAGATATAGCACTGATGGTTGTTGTAAAAATATCTAGGATGTGAAATTTTTTTAGCAGTATTCAAGAACATCTTGCTTCGTTTATACTTAAACATGTTTGGATTCCAATTAATATAAAGAAACTTAAAGAGACTTTTTAAATCATCAACAATTAAAATTCTATCGCCATGATTCAACCAGGGATTCTTAACCGTAAAGGCTAAACTGGATGAGCCTTCTGTAATATCTGTAACTGAGTAATCGTGACTCGGCACAATATTAACACTTTGAGAAGTATTTACGGTTAAATCTCCAGTTCCTAAACCCAACATCACCCTTTTCTCTTTAAAAGCAGTATAAAGTCTCTTTTTGTACACTTCAGTCAATTTGCTAATAGGTACATACTCGGGTATCCACCCTGTTAAAAGGTATAAATCATTTGCTGAATTGGAACCTTTAAACAAATGTGAGTCTTGAGAGCTAAGTCCATGAATTTGTAAGTACGCTTTTTCGATCAAAAAGGGCCATATTAGATCTGGGTTGGTAAGTGATTTAATCATCTTGCTGTCATCCTCAGGTAAATCATTTGTAACAGTAATGTATCGCCTCGTCCCATTGAGAAATACTTTGACAATTGAACCGTTGTAGTCATTTGTGAAAATGATATTGTTAAACAAAGTATCATCACAATTTGATATTGATATTACAGAAGAAACAAATGAGCAATTGGAAGCCGACTTTTGATAGACCTCTTGTAATCCCATACGGTCAAGAGTAGTCTGGCTGCTAAGATCATTCAAGTCTCCTAGAAATACGCCTACCTTCGAATTGTAGGGGTAAATAAATTTATCATTAACTTTTGATGTGACCCAGATCAAAACTTCCTCATACGTCATAAGCCGCTTTCTAAGTGATTTCTCTTTCAAAGATTCATACAAATCCAACAACAAGCCACAAAGAGTCACCACTTTGCCTTTGATAGAAGATTCAAGTGGTGTTGTTGATGCTGTAGTGCGACTTAGCCAACTATTGAGCTCTTTTGTGATCAACAAAACTTTCTTTTTGAGATCTGACGATGAATTAGCTGCATAGGAGTACAGGTAAGAGTCAATTTCTATTTGGAAATCCTGCAAAGTCTTTTGCCGTATAATTGCATTATCCGTCATATAGCTAGAGAGCTTAGCCAAGTATATTAAAAGCTCATTATCATTGGATTCAAATTAGAGATTTTTACTTGCATCGTTATTGTGTTGGCCTAATCTGCATTTTTGATTTTGGTGGTCTTAGCCTGCTCGGTGCCAAAATTTCCATTTTCGGACTTTTCAATAGGATCTGAAACAATTTAGTATTAGCTTAAAGGGTTCAACCATCCACAAGAGAAAGTATAAAGTCATTCACAAGAGATCACAGTGGTAAGATGGAAAAGACACTAAAAGACAAGCGGATGCTAGAGTTTCTAGGGAACATTGTTTCGAACTTTAAAGATTCAAAACCGAGCGAAGAGAGTTTGCTCAACTTCAATAACTTGCTTGAAATGGTTGATGCCACAGATTCCAGAGTGAAAGACCCAAACGAAAAAATAGATACGACACTAGCGGACCAATGTGAGGTAGAAGAGGTGATAATGGAAATATATGAAGATTTGTTGCAAGAGGGCTCCCATAACTTTCCTGTGCTGAATAGAGAAAAGCATGTAAGTTACGTTCAGTATTTTTTAAATCACTCATTACCCAAGCCCTTTACCGTACTTGACGCATCACATCCCTGGGTTTTATATTGGCTACTGAACTCAAGTGTTCTATTAGGTATAGAAATTGATAGTGAAATGCGTAGTAGAGTTGGCAGCACTTTACTGACATACATTGATAAAGAAACTGGTGCTATTGGAGGTGGTGAAGGTCAGATTGCACATGCTGCTGCTACATATGCTGGTCTATTGGCGTTAAGTTTGATCGATCATAAGGAAACAATGGAGCGGTTAGACAGAAAACAGATTTACCAATGGTTAATGTCGTTAAAACAGCCAGATGGATCATTTGTGATGCATATTGGAGGTGAAAAAGATACAAGAGCCGTTTACTGCGTTTTATGTATTGCAAGCTTACTAAACATATTAACAGAAGAATTGACTACAGGAACAGTAGAATGGCTTGTTTCTTGTCAAACTTTTGAAGGTGGGTTTGGCGGTGTTCCATTTGACGAAGCTCATGGTGGTTATACATTTTGTGGGCTAGCTGGTCTTTGTATCTTACTTACCCCGGAACAAATTAGAAATCTACCTGGATTAGACATTGATAAGCTTATCGAGTGGACTGTCAAGAGACAATACACGCTAGAAGGCGGTCTTAGTGGGAGAACCAATAAACTAGTAGACGGGTGCTACAGTCACTGGGTGGGTGGTTTGAGTCCTTTACTTGAAGTTATATCAGGTCAAAAACTGATTTTAAATAGAATGTCACTTCAAAATTACATTTTGGCTTGTTGCCAAGATAGCAATGCGGGATTGCGTGACAAGCCAGGTAAAAGCGCAGATTTCTATCATACCAATTATGTCCTTTGTGGTTTGAGCATGTGTCAAAGTTTTACTAAATACACCAATGAGCCTTTGGAGCTACCAGCACCTTTCAAATATATTTCTTCAAAGATCGACGATAGCAGTATCATCAATTCTTTAGACGCTAACAGCGTAGGGCTGTTGGATCCAGTATTCGGTCTACCAAAAGGTTATGCCCGGAGCATGTACTCCTACTTTGACGATATAAAACAATGATGTATAATGTGTAGTAACTGTATATATGCTTGTTCAAAAGAATGAACTAACTACTTAATCTTCACTACAAGTAATTGTTTAGCTAAAATCATAAGACAGTAACATATCACGTGACATCATTTAGTAGTAAACTTAGAAACGAGGAGAAGGCAACTTTAAAGAAGCTTATTGTTTGGCTAGTCTTTATAGCCTGGAGAAGCAGCAGTAGTCGACTTGAGTGACAGTGACGAATAAATTGAATTGGCAAAGGAGTCAACAGGGAAGGTGGTGTGTTTCTTATGGATATATCAGGAGATCAAAGAGATATATTGGAGCGGTTCCAGCATATAACCAACACAGCTATTTCTGAAGCAGAACAAATTGCGATATTAGAACAGAGCCATTGGGACCTTGAATCATCTATATTAGCTTATTTTTACCAATATCCAAGACTCGCAAATCAGAACCTTAGGGATCAAGTGAACAGGAGTAGAATGAATGAAAACAACACTATAATGAATACGCCATTAGGCGGAGTTACATTTAGTGAGCGACTATCAAGGTATATCAGAAGAGCACTGTTTAGAAATCAAGAGGCTGGATATCAAACTATACCATCAGAAACCAATCCAACACATGAGATGGTAGGTGCATTTCCTGGGGCAGAGGATAGTCAATCTTTACGCTCTCAGCCTCCTACAGCTTCGTCGAATGGTAACAGAAGATTTTTATCAGGCAAGCTAGGAAAGATTGTGGATGATTTTATGTTAGGTATGTTTGTACCATTATATTTGATATTTTTGGTCATTCAATTGTCGTTGATATTTCTAGTGGAAATGCTACCAAAGTCTTTACGTAATAGCGGTAAGAAAACAGGTAAAAAAGGTTTGGATCCCAGTGATGTAGCTCGAGATTTTATTTACAATTTTGATAAAAAGATAGGAAACAAAGTTCACTATATTGACGAGGAGGAACCTTTCTCAGATCACTCAATCTATTCTAGTCAGCAAGATCAATCTGCACAGCAATTGCAACAGCAACAGCAACAGCAGCAACAACAGCAACAACAGCAACAACAACAACAACAACAGCAGCAGCCGCAGCAATTACAGCAATTACAAGAAGAAGACTCATTAATACCATCACAAGATAACCTTAGTGTGCCACGTCCTGATTTTCTTGAGTGTGCATATTCTCAAGCATTATATTTTACTGATAAAGATGTCAGATGGTTAATGGTATACATTCATAGCGAGGAGCATGAAGATTGTGATAGATTTATAAATGATGTTGTGATACATCCCAAGTTTTTGAATTATATTAAAGAGAGAGATTTTCTAGTTTGGGGAGGAGATATTAAAAATAGCGAATGTTATCAAATTGCAAACTCATACAATATAACCAAGTTACCATTTTTGGGATTGCTATGTCTTACAGTTAAGGCTACACCTACTTCAAATGGTGATACCCAGAGTGCTCCGGTATTGTCATTAGTTGGTAAGTTACAAGGTTTCCAGCCCAAAATATACGATCGAGCTAACAATGGAGTAGAAGTAGTTGATCGTGTTATCAAGTTATTCGATAAAATATATGATAAGTTCAATCCTACTTTGGTTGCATTAAGGATAGAAAGGGCTGAGTACGAGCTGTCTAGAGAGATTAGAAGACAACAAGACGAAGCTTATAATGCTGGACTATTAAGGGATAGACAAAGAGCAGAGGAAAGAAGACAGCGTGCAGAAGCTGAGAGAGTAGAGCGTGAATTGGTTATAAAGAGGACTCAGTGGTTAAAATGGAGAAAATCCAAGTTAGCTGATGAAGTACCTGTGGGGAATAAAGGTGAATATGCAAGGGTAGCAATAAGGCTAAGCGATGGTAAGAGAATAACTCATAGATTTCCAAAAGATTGCAAGATCGAAGAGATATATGCGTATATTGAATGTATGCATATATTTGAAGTAGATGATGTTAATGAGTCTGAAATTGTGGAAGAACCCAATAATTATACACATGAGTATCACTTTAAGTTATATCAAGCCGTTCCAAGGGAATTATTGGAATGTTCAAGTGATATAAGTATTAAAGACAACGCTTTAGTCTGGCCCAATGGAAATTTGATTGTCGAACATGATCAATAGATTTTCTTTGTTAGTTTTTTTTTAGGTTCATATTTTTAAAAATAAGTACATATTGTATTTATATTATGGAGTGCAGTAGTTATTTTGTGCGGTTAGAAATGTAATTCGATTATTTCTTACTTGTCTTCGTCGTCTTCTTCTTCTTTTTCTTTTTATCTTTCTTTTTTAACCCAATAAACCCATTTTTCAGCACGTTGCTATACTCGCTCCAAAAGGCATCCAATTCTTCGGACTCTACAACTGTACTTATTTTAACCTTTAGTTTCTTGTCCTTATTACCATCTGTAAGTCTAATTAATACCTGATACTTTTTATTTTTTTGCTCCTCGGAATCAGCATCATTCGAGTCTTCCACCGGTATCACTTTTTGGTCAGGTGTATAACTAAGTCTCTTTTGAGTGAGGTAAATGGACGAGTTCCCATTGCTTTTAGATATTATATCCGATGCTTTGCTCAAAAACTAAATTATGAATCTAGCAGTTAGTATTTATTTGGGTATTACCTAAGTAAATAGTGTAATCGATTGGTAATGCAAATAATGCTAAAGCAAAAGCAAAAATTGACATAAAATTACAAAAAAAAAACGTTGCATACCTCAGTATTCGTCAGTCTACCCATATTCAAACTAATGGTGAGTGCTTATTTCAGAATGTATTCCACACTTCTTCAACAGTCTCCTTAATGCTGATAGTGTGAACTTGAAGTCAGAAGATCAACTGGCGTCCACTTTTAGATATCTAGTAAAGTCGACTCAAGGGAGTCGAGGACACAAACCGATCTGAAAAGACCATTGGGGTGTACGGGTGTTATGCTGCTTATAGTATTTCTATCGTTTTAAGTATGTATATAACTATATATAAACCATTTTGACAGTGTTGTACACATGTTTGTGGGCTGTTTGGTCTTTAAGCCAGTAATTGTGTATTATTAAAGTTTGCGATCACTTATGATGCCAATTTTCGATTGCATATAAAAAAAGACGTTTCTTTCTATTCTAATTATAATCGTACATAAAATGTTTTTTAGTAAAACAAGAAAAAGGAAGATACGAGCCAGTTACATATTCTTCTTGATACAAGAACAAAGAATGGAGAGGACTGTGTTTATTAATTGTTGGTTATTATTACCAGAACCAGAACCAGACTGCTGTTGTTGCTGTTGGTAGTAGTTTTGAGATTGTTGTTGGTATTGATATTGTTGTTGTTGCTGTTGTTGTTGCTGATAGTTGTTTTGATAAGACATTTGAGGTTGGCCTGGCGGTTTTCCGTGAGGTTTTGAGTAAGCGCCTTGAGTATTACCAACTGATCCAATACCTGGAGCAATGTTTGACCAAGCTGCAGGAATTTGATTTGGCGAAACGTTGGCTAAGTTAACAATCAAGACACCCGAATTTTTTGGGTCAATGTAATTCTGGAAGCCACCTTCATCACATACTTTTTCAATAGCAGGTTTCAATTTGGCAATACCACCTTTTGAATGAAGACCTTTACCAACAATAATTTCTAAGTTCTTTTCAGCAGGGGCTTGAATAGTATGGATGATTCTTTGTTTAACGATATATTCGGCTTCTTTGACGTATAAACCATGCAAATCAATTTCATTAGAGTCAGAATCTAAATTATTTTCATAAAAAACGTATTCGGCAGCTTTGAAACTGTAACCTTCAGCGATTTTCAATTGTTCTTGGGCCTTAAGTGAAAATTCATGAGCTTCAGATTTGTTACCTTGTTTATACGCCTGTTGAGATTTTTTAGAGTATTCTGATCTTTTATCGTAAGCTTGATCGGCAAGTTTCCTCAATGTGGTATATTCCTTGTCGGTGGCATGATTGTAATCTCTTTCTCCTATTTGACAAACCAAATAAGTAGTTAGTATATGTATTTAACCTTTAAATATGGCATAAAACTGAATCCATAAAATAACGTACCTGAAGGAGAGAGGTGCATACCCCTGGACTCTACAGCAACGCCGGCACTCATTGTCTCGAGTAGATATACCTCTAGTGTCTGTCAACGACCCTCAAGCTGACCTAACCACACAAGTATCGTATATACAGGTATAATATATATTAAACATCTCCACTAAAACCACCAAATTTCAGTTGAGCTGCTGCACTCAGCCAGGAACAGGGCAGTGCTGCAAATAATTACAAAAATTGGTCGATCGTCCAATAAGACAAAGACAGAATCGGTATACAACGCTTTTAGTAAATAATTTAATTTACAACTTCAGTCAGGTGACACAGCACAGGGCTGGTTAGACCTATAGCATTTTTTACTGTTGTGCTCACGTGATTTTTTTATTTGTTTTATTTGTCTAAGTGAGAAAAGTGAAAAATTTCTTCTCTTTCAGCTCGCTTGGAGAGAGAGAGGGACAGAGACAGAGAGAGAGAGTGAAAAAAATTATAAGCTCTTAAATATTTCAACCTGTTTAGCACTGTATAGCTTCTTTTGCTTCACTTTCTTCAACCAGATAGTTCATACTCCATCAATCATCTACAATGGCTCCGTATGTATTCTATACACCTTAATCAACTAATGGATGCTCTTGTGTGGTAACTTCCCACATATATGGAGCTGAAATTATGATTGAAATTGAAGCTACTTCTTCTAATCATCAACTGGGAAAAGAAATCCTATATGTGTTCATATTTTTCAACTACATATAGTTCCCGGTTCTCTTCTTTTGAGACTCATGCTTTGAAAGAAGGTTTTGAGTTTATTACAAATCGGTCTATCTCTGTCTTTTCTTTAGAATTTGGACTCTACGAAGACCATTCGTACTTCACTCTAAATGGATAAAGTCACCATTTCAACAAACATCGTAATCCTCCTTTCATATTATGAAAAAGAAAGAAAACGAGGATATGATATGAAAAATGACTTACTTTATCTTATTCTTTTGAATAAGGCTTTTGTTATCGTCTTCAACTGTTTTGCAATCTTTTGTTGTGATTCAAAAGAAGACTTTAATTAAATTGATATCATAGGAAACTTAATAGATTTATTTCAATCAATTTCAAGTATTTTAGACAAAAAAATATATATCAAACGAATCTATTTTTTTCCTCTGTTAATTCAGTGTCATTCGAATGATATTTGTTTATCACTTCGGATCTGGAATATGGTTAGTGAGTCTGCCCGTCTTTCTCTCTGCCTATTCCTCTTATATTGAGATTAATATTAAAAAGATAAAATACTGTCCATGAATTGAATTTTTTTTATTTTTTATTTTAGTTTTTATTTGTATTGTTGAATTATTGTCTTTTCAATACAAACAAAAACTATCTTATAAAATAAAACTTGTTCCTTTTCATTATACTAACTATTTTTCACTTTTTTATTATTATTACAGAGTCCCAGAATCTCAAATCAAGAAAGCTAAGCAATCCGCTAAAACCGCTGAACAAGTCGCTGCTGACAGAAAAGCTAGAAAAGCCGTATGTATTCGATTTAAAGATGCAATGTGAAAAAGACGACAACAAACAACAAACATAACTATACTATACTATTAGTATAACAACAACCCTATCTTTCTTTTTTTAGAGTTCCTTTGGTGATGAAGACCTATTTTTTGTATCGACTAGTTTCGACAATGATGTTCGTAGTTAACCATCTTTCGGGGCTGATATTTGAATTCTATTAAAAAAAGATAGTTTATATGTTGTTTTTATTTATCTGGTTATATGTTTGGATTTTGTTTCGCCAATCTTTTCAGATTTTCAAAAAGTTTCTCTTACTAACTCAATCCTTTTTTTTTGTTTTTATTTACTATAGGCTAACAAAGAAAAAAGAGCTGCTATCTTTGCTAGAACTGAAGCTTACACTGCTGAATACGCTGCTGCTGAAAGAGCTTTAGTTGACGCCAAGAGAGAAGCTAAGGCTACTGGTACTTACTACGTTGAAGCTGAACCAAAATTAGTTTTTGTTGTCAGAATCAAGGGTATTAACAAGATTGCTCCAAAGCCAAGAAAGGTTTTACAATTATTAAGATTAATGCAAATTAATGCCGGTGTCTTTGTTAAAGTTACCAAGGCTACTTCTGAATTATTAAAATTAGTTGAACCATACATTGCTTACGGTTACCCATCTGTCTCTACTATTAGACAATTAATCTACAAGAGAGGTTACGGTAAGGTTAACAAGCAAAGAATCCCATTATCTGATAACGCTATCATTGAAGCTTCTTTAGGTAAATATGGTATTACTTGTATTGAAGATTTAATCCACGAAATTTACACCGTTGGTCCAAACTTCAAGCAAGCTAACAACTTCTTATGGCCATTCAAATTATCTAATCCAAATGGTGGTTGGGGTGTTAGAAGAAAGTTCCAACACTTTATCCAAGGTGGTTCTACTGGTAACAGAGAACAATACATTAACCAATTAGTTAAAGCTATGAACTAAGATTAAAGTTGCTTGTTTCTTTTGACAAATGACTTTTTCATAGTTTATATAAATTTAATTAATTTCTTTTTTTCCTTGGGTTTATGTGTTTAAAATTTTTGTATACTCACTCTCTTTTCTTGCTATGTTTTTTAAAACTTGATAATTATATAGTTTGTTTAAATAACTAACTAATTTCTCTTTAGAAAAAAAAAACGATTATTCAAGTGTATTTTTCAAATAAAGTGAAATAGTAATCATTTTAATTCAAAATAGTCTTATAAAGTTATTTAAAGTCAGTAAAAGATTGTTATTAATATGTGTGCTAATTACCTTTAGTTAAATTATTTAACGTTGACTTATCCAGTCATTCAAACCAAATCTATTTCTAGCAATTTCAATTGCGTAGAATTGCATTCTAACGGCAAATATAGTACCTTCTTGATCGTATTCACCCTTTGCCGAACTTCTTAATAATGTACCAAAATTAAAATCATCAATTTTTTTTTCAAATTTATTACAAAAAGCTCTCCATCTAATCTTCCCCGCGGCACTCTTCATATCATCTTCTTTAATCTCAGCAACACCAAGAGGAGTAGCATACTCTGGGAAATCTTCTACTAAAGTCAAGAAAATCTCTTCATCGTATTGTGTAAGTTTTAATTTGGTGCCTGGAATTTTAGAAAGTAAATTCCAGTAAGTTTCAGCTTGCATTACTGCTTTAACTGCAAATTGCTTTTCAATGTCCTCGAGGTTGTCTGCATTTTCAGCATCAAATGAGTTTGGAGCAGCAACAGACATCTTGTATAAACTTCTTTTCAATATCTAAACGGCTTCACACACACTTCTGAAAAGTCAACAAAATATATCAAGCACAGTACTACTTTTCCAACATGTTAAATTCAATTAGTTAGAGCTTTCTTTCTTTCTTTCTTTTCACGCTATCTAAATTTTTTTTTTCTTTCGGTCTCTCTCTTGATTCACTCGCCGCTTTTGTAGCACAGCCACATTGAAAAAAAACATTCCCGCCACCTATAAGCATAGCACTAATGTCTTTTCAAAAAGTATACAATTTTTACTTTATTATAAGTATTACTATTATGCTATACCATTTTATTATACACTGGGCAAATATATGTGATATGTAATATACAAGATAAAGATTTATGTGTATCAGTCAAATGCGGACCAAAATTTTTGGAGAGGAAGGATAGTGGTACCCCAACTCTTGGCTGCTTTGAGTTTCTCATTATTGTACAATGCATCCGTACTCTCTGGGGAATCAACAATTAATAAATCAACAGATTTATTAAACACTTCACAGTACTGTATAACATCAGAAAATTTATTCAGAATTTTAGTGAAATGAGTTAATTCTATAGCTTTGAAATTCGTGATGCTTACTTTTATCAAAGAATTGTTTCTATTGATGGAGGCTAAAAGTTTATGCGTATTAATTTTTGTCATTGGTTTGTTCCAGATATCTTGTGGATCAAGTTTTAATTCGTTATAGTACATGCTACGTTCAATAGCCAATTCTGTTATTATATTATTCCTATTCTCATCAGGGATATTTTCTGAGTTTTGAAAGTTCATTACTTCATAATCATAGTCTTCTGATGACACTACTATCATCCCACTATAATCCTTAATAACTTTTGTCAATATTTTGCTTTCTTCGTAATTATAACCAGTTAATTTGAACCGTATACCCGCAAATAATTTATGCTTGTTTGAAAGTTGTTTCGAATTAGTGAAAAAGGGTATTACTACTCCCTGGTTGTTATTACTATTGTTGTTGTTGTTGTTGTTGGTATTAATATGGTGATTCTCCTTTTCATTTTCTCCAATAGTCTGTGACTGATCTATCCATTTCACCTCTTCGTTAGTCTTAGTACTCTTATCGTTGATTTTCACGTCATTCATGATCAAACTCCATATTTTGTTATCCTTATCACGTTTAACCATCTTCATTTTAAGTTTTTTATCATCAGAACCGACTCCAATTATAGATGATTCATCAATTGATCTCTTATTTGAGACATTGTTGTCAGTAGAAGAGGAATTTAAATCAGTATAAGAAATGCTCTTTAAGTATTTCTCAACACCATCCCAATCACATGCATCTTTCCGTATAAGACCCAATAAATAAAACCTAGTTTCTAATAACATGCCTCTTTTGATGCAATCAAAACACCATTGAGGTTCAACCACGGGGATCCCCCATTCTTTAGCCTTTTCATATCTTTTTCCTGATTTTCCCAAATGATTATTCTCTGTAATCATGGCAAACGTCGTGTTACTCAATGACTGGCTCACTGTTCCACCATTCGACTCTATTGATTTAGTGATTTTATCGAGTAAATCTGTATCCTCAATTCTACTAATGGATATATTCAAGTTTTGAAATATTTTAATATTTGCTAATTCAAATAAGAAATTGTCAACACCATTACCTTGTAACCAATCCTTATAACTCTCCAGGATTGACTCGTACTCTAACACTTTGATATCAGGTCTGTACCTAACCACATACTGAAATTTTTTCGAAGTGAACCAGGACTCAAAACTAGTTCTAATCACCAAGATAGTCGTGTCTGATCTTAGATCGTTTAAGAATTCAGCCTGGGGGCACACAGAAAGAAGGATTTTTTGCAGGATCTTGTGCGCCTCCGAGTCCAGACATGTGGACGTGATCTTATGCCCCATGCTTCCTTCCAGCTCTCAAACTAGTGAACAACTGCCCTTTGTTTTCCCACCCAGACATATAGGTAAAGTAAAGAATAGAACAAAGTAAACCAACTAAGTAACTATTGAAGATCGATCCATGCTATCACACCAGCCACATAATAAATAAACCTCGCGCGCGCCACACTAAAATATATAGTTACCGTGGCAAGTGCACAAAAACCGTCTTTTCTCTCCCAGCGGGAAAAGTTTTGTTACTGGCTGAAGTGAAGTGCAGTGCAGTGCAGTGAAGTGAAGTGAAGTACTCTCTGACAGTCACTTATCAAGAGTCCTTTAGTGGCCCCAAATATAGATATTTATATATACATAGCAGCACGCAAGCCACCTGCAAACATGCTCAGAGTCAGATTTTTCTCCACCGCGTCCAGATTACTTCAGTCTTCATGCAAAGAAGGTACTGTGATAAACCTTCCTGTGTACAAATCACAAGAGCCAATATTGGCTAAGAAAGACGAAGAGTATCCCGAATGGTTATGGACCTTGTTAGACAAAGAAACACAAATGGAGCAGCTGAAGAATGAAGATTTTTATAAATATAACAGGAAGATCTTGAAGACCAACCAGATCAAGAAGTTGAAAGAGAACAACGAAAGAATGAAGAGAATGAAATAAATATACCAAGCTATATTTTACCAAATAAGACACACACAACTCCGCTATAACACTACTATTAACTATCAACTACTTGTACATATCTATCTACACATACATCCACACCTACATACAGTTATTACATACAAAATAAACCCAAAACATAAGTATATATATTTTATGAAGCTTCACTTGCCACATACACGCTTTTAGCCACTATAAACCCCAACTCTTCACTATATACAGTAAACAAAAACAATTTAGCGCATCAAAATATAAAAAAAACAGCCATTCGAACTGACGGTAAGTGTTATAGATACACTTTTATTTGATGATGTATCAGATTTCTGTACGATTTACTACATATACACATATCTTGCCACTGGAAACAGCTACGATTGGACTTCCTTTAACAATAACTAATCAATTGATCAACCTTAGGGCATTTGACAAGTGCTTTTTTTTACCATGTTTTCTACTAAATCAAAGATCAAGCAATGTTTGACTTCATTCAAGGACTCATCTCAGAAGGGAGATTATGCATCCATAACTCGTTCAAATGGTTTGGAAACTTTTACCATTACAAATAAGAAATTACACTACTATGATTTGTCCTTTACTGGGGGTATTGAGTTAAGACAAAACCAACTAGATTCAATTGCAAAACTCGATATTCCTTTTCAACCAAACCATTTACTCTTCAATAGTAAAGAGGACTTATTATGTGGTTATACATCGAAAGAAATTTTGATATCTACTATCCCTAAGGACGCAAACTTGATCAAATTTTCTACTTTTTTGAAACTGGGCTTGAAGCTCAAACCTGAACAAGTTATCATTCAATGTTTGTTCAACAATATTTCATTGAACTGTGCCGAGTTAGTTGTATTAACTAATAAGTCAATTATAGTTTTTGATATCAATAGGACCTTATCTGCTCCATCTAAAACAATACTTTTTGATGAGAGTGATGACGAGGAGTATGATGATGTTGACGACGAAAACATTGCTCATGTAAACGTAAATGATAATGACAATGATAATGATGAAAAAGAAGAAAATAATGATGAGAAACCTACTTTTTTAGGTTTTGATGAATCCAATGAACCGATTATTTATGATCCTGTATCCATATCATTTGGTTCTCGTTTATCCAATAATAAGCTCAATCCTAAAGGTGATTTGACCTTATTCATTTTAACTTCTGATTGTTCAGTTTATCGTCTTTATCCTTTCTTACCACATAATTTACAAGTTGAATCACAATGGATAGACTCTCTTTTTGAATATTCATCATTAAAGTATAATCTAATCGATAAAGAATTTGCTGATTCTCCAGAACTAATCACTTTACAAAAACAAAAATTTGCTCCAATGTTAAAACTTGCCACTTTATTAAACTTAGAACTTAATAAATCAGTCATTAATTTGGATCAATCCTTACCATCAAACTTGTTGAAACCTAAGATTGTGGGTCCTTTAATTATTACCCCATTACATGATACAATCTACGATCAAAATTGTATTAAACTATTAGCATTGAAAAACGACATTTTAATAATTGTTCTAGAACAATCTATTATTATATTATATGATTATAATCACCCTCCTATGGTATTCAAAGAAATTTTTATCAATAATGAATTCAATATCGATATTGAAGATGAAGAACTTGCTTATACAACGTTATCAGATAATTTGGCCGCAATACAATACAATTATGTAGAATCCGTCATCATTGACGCTATTTTGACACCAAATTTGCAATATGATTCAATAATGTTACTTTGTGATGATTCACAAATGATTTACTTGAATTTTAATCAATGGATTAATAAATTAATGGATCTTTCAGTTGATGATATGAATGAATTGATTGAATTACTTAATCACGGTAATTTACCTAATTATACAGCCAAATTATTCCCATTTGAGCAAACGGCGATTTCTAAAGATGCATTTTCAAATCTTAAAATTAACAAATTGTTTATCAATTGGACTGATAAAAAAATCTTTATTACTAATTCAATTGATGATTTTAGTTGTGAAGTCTTTGAAGTTCTTCCACCAAACAGTAATAAACTTAAGAGTAGCCTTTCTCTTCGATCAATCACATACGCAGATGATGATAATACGGATTATGATAGAGCAGTCGTAGATGAGGAAGAAGAGGAAAACGAGTATCAAGAACCTATATTACTAAACAAATCATTATTAACTAAATCAAATGATGAATTGTTTCAGCTGATAGATACAACAAACAATTTAATCTCAAGAATCAATGCGTCAATCTTGAAAGATTTATCACAAGAAGATCTAAAGAAAACTCTCAGTGAAGAGAACATTAATATAGAAGTTTTAAAATCTACTAAAAAGGTTATTGAAAAATCATCTGGAAGTTTAGTTAATCTTTTTGGAATTTATGGTTTATTGAATACAAGAATTCATCTACAAAAACAAGAATTTCAAAATCAAATGAATACTTTAGTTGTGTTACTTAAAAAATTTGATAAATTTTCAGATAAAAACCAAAAAAGAATCGATACCGTTTCTATACGTCAAGCTAAGTTGAACAAGAAAGCAGCCAAAGTGTTTGAAACCGTTACGAAGAACGTTGATATTTTAGTGCAGGAGCAAAAGAAAGGTTTGCAATTGTCTACAGCTGAGAAAGATTTGCTTGAGAAGTTAACCAACCTAAAAGAAGTTACCGAAAGGAAACAAGCGAAATTCGAACAAATGTCTTCCAACATTAAATTCCTCAAAGACATGGACTCTGTAAAAGTTATGGAAACTTTCCGTGTTAAATCCTGGAAATTTGATTTGAATTTTAACTCTGCCGTCATTAAAAAGGAATTAGATGCTCGTAGTAAACAAATCAAATATTTAATTGGAAAGCTTGAAGAATTGAAAGTTTCTGAGGCAAAAAAGCCATGGTAAATAGATTTCAATAATCTTATGTAAAGTTAAGTATTTTTTTCATCCACAGCATTTTTGACATCAAATATACTAATGTAATCAACGTTACAACATAAAACAAAAAAAATGATATTTCGGTGTAGATATTTAAAAATTATATATATGTATAGTTGTTCCATTTGCAAAAAAACCACAGTCAAACGACTCTAAAAATCGGTAACACGACCATTAAAACTCCAGTCGTTCTTATGTCTTAAAGGGTCTTGCTTTGGACCACCTCTTTCTCCGGTCTTTGGGTTCACATCACCTTCAAATTCAGGTATGATTTGGAAAAGCTCAGGTGAGAAAGACCCAACGTCAACTTTAGGCGGAGCATTTAACTTGGCAGCATCTTCAACGCCATTAGCAGCGTTGACTTTCTCATTATGCTCTTCTATTATGATTTGAGTGTTGGCCTTGTGGATTAAATCTTCAAACTCTTCTTGCTCTTTCTTGGATAACTTGGGAGGACCAGGTGTGGATTGCATAAATGGTGGCGCTTTAGATGAGTAAAAACGAATGGCTTGGAAAGTGTGCGTTGCTGGGCGTACAGCCTTGCTGAGACTTTTGGCATACACGGTAGATCTAAGCATCTCTGTAGTGTCGTGCGTATGTATATGTGTGTTGTTCCAACTGAGTTGCACTACAGTACAGTAGAAACAAATAACAGATAGTTAAACTACGCAGACAAGATAAGTAAATTCCCGATTGCAAGTCTGCGTGAAGTGAACTTTCCGGCTTCTCGCTGTGCATTAAACCCGGTAACTTTCTAGACGCGTCGATGGGTTTCTTCCCTTAGTTTGGCGGGCAGATCTGAAGTTTGGTGTTTTGTGTTTATGTGAACATGTTCGTAAAAATGGATAAATGAATAAATGGTTTAGCAGCTTATCTTCGGAGATTTGTACTGGGAGCTTTACAAAGGTGTTTCAAACTAGTTAGTGTTACTATAATGAGACTACTGTGGTTAGCTGTGCTGGCCTTGGCTCAATTGGGGTCTTACTTGCTCTTCTGTAAAGGATTTTTCCCCACGAAGGTGCTACTTTCACCGTCTGACATACAGCAGTTCAAAGATACTTCGATATCAGTTACCAAACCCCCACAGATTTTTGATAAACTTATATTTATGGTTATCGATGCATGTCGCTCGGACTTCATGTTCTCAAACAACTCATATATGCATTTTACTCAAAACTTACTTAATTCAGGTTATGCATTAGGTTATACTGCGTATTCTAATCCACCAACTGTCACATTGCCGAGACTGAAAGGTATCACCACAGGATCGACTCCAAGTTTTATTGACGCTATATTGAACATTGCTGAAGATGATACTAGCTCAACTTTAGGAGATCAAGATAGTTGGATTAAACAATTGAGCATCAATGACTGGAAAATCAACATGTTTGGTGATGATACCTGGTTAAAGTTATTTCCCAACTATTTCTCAAAAACTGATGGAACCGCCAGTTTCTTTGTTTCAGATTTTACTATTGTTGATAATAACGTTACTAGACACTTAGATTTCGAGCTGAGTTCAAAGGGACAGGCGCAGTGGGACGCTCTGATTTTACATTATCTTGGGCTAGATCATATTGGACACAAAGGTGGCCCATTGAGCTCCAACATGCCTGCAAAGCAAGTTGAAATGGACAACATCATTAAAAGAATATTTGAAAACGCCGTAATGGAAAATGAAAACACGTTATTCATAGTCATGGGAGATCATGGTATGAATGAAGTAGGTAATCATGGTGGCTCTTCAGCTGGTGAAACATCTCCAGGTTTAACTTTTATCTCATCAAAATTCCCTAAACAAGTGCCAGACGGAAATCAAGGCACCATAGCTCCCGTTTCTTTAGACTTAGATTTCAATTATTTCACTAAAATAGATCAAATTGACCTCGTCCCCACAATTTCAACATTGCTCGGTTTAGACATTCCTATAAACAGTTTAGGTAATTTTATTCACAATTTATTACCATTATATTCGGAAAAGGATCAAGTTAATGTACTGAAACAAAACGCACTCCAGCTGAAAGTTCTTTTAGATAAAAGAGATGGTTTTATTTCAAACCTAGCAGATTCTGTTTCTGACATTGGCAGCAAAGAACAGCTTATCGCATATATAGCCAATGCCAAAGAAGAACTTTCAAGAAGTTCATCAGACTACAATTACGACGATATTTCCACTGGTATAGCACTATATGCTTTTATATCAATAATATTTGTTTCTTGGTTTTTGATTCATTACAATAGAAAACATAGTTTAGTTCTAGGGCTGTCAAACATTGGTTGGTTTAGTTTATATGGATTCAGCTTCTTCGGATCTTCTTTAATTGAAGAAGAGCATCACATATGGTGGTGGTTCACTACCATTTATATTACTTTCAGCGTCATAAGGCTTGCAAGAAACTCACCTTTCAAATTTAGTACAACTAATATTATCACTTTACTGATAGGCTTAAGAATTTTAAAAGGTTGGAACAACTCTGGTCAAAAATTTAACATCAAATCCAATTTGAAAATTCAAACTTTTTTAACTCAAAACTTGAATGAAGTTCAAGCTCCTCTTGTGATATCAGTTTTGCTAGCTATTACATGCCTATTTTTTTGTGTTAAAGTATCAAGTGTTTCAAAAGATGTTATTGTCAGCTTCTCTACGTTCTTGCCCATATCGCTATTATCAATTTCAGTGTTTTCAGTAAAATTCATTTCATTCGTCGTAGAATCATATGATTTAGAAACATCAGGAATCACATTACCTGATTGGTGTAAAGCGGTGATATTATGGAACATGCAAATATCGAATCAAGATTTGCCCCATACCATAACTTTTTTAATTCATATATTCTACAAGTTTTTCATTCCCATTTTAATAACATTTTTGCTGAAAGCATTCATCTTGAATATTCCATACTTTAAAACATTCTTAGCATCATTTGACAAATCAGATTACTTTACATCATTGACATGTATTATTTCCATGTTGCTAATGATTCAAACCAACTTCAGTAATGTTCCAATATTTTTTGCTTTGTTATTAATTCAAAGCACACTACCCAAAATTGTCCCAATTGACAAATCAACCGTTGTAATATTATCCAATTTTACGTTGCTTCTTCAAAACTTAAGTTTTTTCCAATTTGGGTCAACAAACTCACTTTCTTCAATTGATTTAACCAACTCATTTAATGGAGTGGCTAGTTACAACATGGTGTTAGTCGGGCTGCTGACTTTTGTTGCCAATTGGGCGTCCCCAATCTTCTGGACTCTATCATTCCTTCAAATATCTCACGATGAATTCAAATTATCAACTAACGAACATGTATCATTATCTAAATGGGATGTTTTATTCGAAAGGTTACTTTTGAATTTTACATTTTATTCCATTAGTGGATTGCTCTTAATTCTTAGCTGTTACAATTTGAGATTTCATCTCTTTATTTGGACTGTTTTCAGTCCCAAGATACTATACTTTTTAGCATGGTATGCAATGAATTTGTTCGTTGATTTTGGATTGAGCGTTCTTCTCACATTTCTATACGTATGACATATTTTCGATTTGCTGTACTAGAGAAAATGAAATTTCACATAGCATTGTATAATTATGAAAATTATAACAAAAAAAACACAAAAATCGATTTATTGAATTTATATATATATATATATATGACATTTAACAATTAAAATTTCGTACTCTATATTCCACTCAAAATTTACTCATCGTCCTCATCCTCATCATCAGTATCCTTAGGATGTGGAGTACCCTTTGGAGAACTCAACCACTCAAGATGTCTTAATCTTCTTCTTTCCTCTTGAAGTTTCTTTTCATTACGAGTCATTCTCTTCTTTCTCTTTTTGACCTTAATGTTAGCTGGAGAATCATCATCTCCTGTCTTCTTGATCTCTGTATGGGTCTTGGAAGCCATCTCAGCAGCCGCTTTGGCTTGGTCAGAATCACCACCACCATCTGCAAATCTACTTTGATCAATTTCCTTGACACCTTTAGTTACCATAGTACCATTTTCAACAATCCATTGTTCTGGACATAAAGCACCAACAAATTCATTATTATGCGAAATCATAACAACACCACCAGACCATTCTCTGATAGCAATGGCTAAACCACCTAAAGAATCTCTATCAAGATAATTGGTAGGTTCATCAAGAACTAACAAATGAGGGTTATTCCACATGGCACCAGCAATAACGACTTTAACCAATTGACCACCAGATAAGGAGCCCATAGGAGTGTGATCAGCAATATCACCATCTAAACCAACATCTTCAAAATGTTTACGAATAACGGAAGGAATGAGTTCACGGTAACCTAGACCCTCTCTTGAAGCTTCATGATCATCAAACTTTTGAACCAACTTTTCAAAACCTTCTTTGATTAATACTTCTCTTGGAACCCAAGAGTTGTATTTTGGTAACCACCATTTCCATTTAACCTCATATTGGAACGATTTCTTCAATTTTTGTCTACCGACAATGGCTTCAATTTGTCTTGGTCCTCTTCCGTCGGAAATATCTATTTCCTTCTCCATCATTTGAACTTCTTCTTCGGATATCTTACGGGATTCTTTCAACAAAACTTCACGATCATCACCAAACTTGTATCTCCATTGTAAATATTGATTAGCGGTTTTTTCTTTATGTTGTTCGACATGTTGTAAAGCATGCTGAGCAATATAACCAATACGTAAGTTTGGATGCTTTTCAACCTTACCTTCTTGTGGAACTAATTCTCCAGTCAATAATTTAATTAAAGTGGATTTACCAGCACCATTTGGACCCAAAATAGCAACTCTTGAAGACAAAGATAATGTACATGAAAGATGACTTAGGGATGGCTTACTAGATCCTGGATATGTAAAAGTAACATCTGCCATCCTGGCGACAGCCCTAGTATTAGATTTAACACCAGTTAAAATACCTGGAGGAGGGAAATGCATTTGAACATTACTGTCAGTTAATGTGTAATATGACTTACCTTCTGGTTTAACTTTAACAAATTCTGAAAGATTACCCTTATAGTATGCTAGTTTCTTGTTTTCATAATGGATGATATCAGTACAGACAGTGTCTAAAAACCCAGAATCATGCGAAACAATCAAGGATGTTATGTCAGTGTGTTCAACAAGATAATCTTCAAGCCATTTAACATTGGCAACATCCAAATGATTGGTAGGTTCATCTAATAATAAGATGTCAGCTTTCATTAACATTGCTCTGGCCAACTCCAATTTCATTTTCCAACCACCAGAAAGAGATCCAACCTTTTGTGCTCTTCTTTCCTCGTCAAATCCAACCTCAGCTAAAACATCGGCAATTTGGTCTTTAGAGATATGTTGTAAATCTGCGTCAGATCCGATGAATGAAACTAAGTCCATCTCACCTTCAGAGCCTTGTAGCTTATGTTCAACAAAACAAGTTCTCAATTGAGACTGATCTGGAAATCCTTCTAATTGGCCATTTGCAATAGATCTCATTAAAGTAGATTTACCGGCACCATTACGACCACATAAACCGTATCTATGTCCCTTAATCAATTTCATTGTTGTTTTATTTAATAACATTCGACTACCGTAAGCCAGTGAAAAGTCGGTATTAACAATAACAACACCCTCTTCTTCATCGTCATTGACTGCATCTGGAGTGAATAATTCTCTCAATTTGTGTATAATTGATTCAACGTATGATTTCTTTGCGTCAGCATTGTCGACATAGTATGGTTCGAATGCCATTTCAAGATACTCGGATAATCTTGGCCAGTCGTTGACGTTAGCATCTGAGACTAAGACATTGAGTAAGTAAGTGAAAAGTAAAGGATCATCGATTTTGCCTTTGACGTCCTCTAGGAATGGTTCAGCTTTATCGACGCTCAATCTACCATGAAACTTACCATCAACATGTTCAGCCTCAGCTTCTTCCAAAACATGTAAAGCTTTTCCGGCTAGTTCACGAACTTCTGGCAAAGACGCCGTGTCAACAACACGTTTGATACCAGGCATTAAAATTGGAATATATACTTCAATTTCACGTTTGTTGTTAACCAATCTAGTCAAATTTTCAGTGACAATAACGGTTTGTCTTAACTGTTCCTGTGATGAAGAGGATAGCTTGAGCGATTTGTCTAAAATTGGAACCAAAAGAGATAGTGCTGGCTCGGTGACTTCAGCAACAAATGTAACCGAAGACAATGATTTGATACAATCTGGAACCTTGGATGGATCGGCTAAAGTATCTACAATAATATCAAAACGTGGTGATAAATCCAAGTTATCTAACACTTTAACAAACTCCTTTAAAGATTTCATACCAGCCTTGGCTAATTCTGGTTTGAAGTCAGTTGCCATATCGGTTAAAACAGGGACAGCATCCACAAATCTCAATTCTAACAAGTCGCTTGGGCATTCTTCTCTAATTTTGTCAACGATCTTCAATACTGCAATCTTACTTGGCCATTTGGCACCTGATTTTAAGTATTTCAGCAATTCGGTGAGAACAACAGATGGCAATGCTTCAGATGGAAACATGCCATAAATCGAATCAACAGCTGATTGAGCGGCTCTTTTCACAGTGTTTTCTTTATCAGCAATTAAGTCAAAAGCTGGTGCTAAAAGCTGGATAAAATAAGCCTCAAATGGTAATTGTCCAGAAAACGTTCTGCTTAATGTTTGTAGGAATAACATAGATGATTCTCTGATCAAAGGGGTATTCTTGGGCTTGCTCAAACTTTTGATAACATCAAGGATTTTCCATTCATTAATAGATTTAGCCCCATTATCCATGATTAAGGCGCACATCTTATCGCACTCTTCACGAGCTTCTGACAGTTTAGTAGCTTGTTGAATATTTGTCAAATGGGAAGATAACGGAGTTACCTCCAAATTTTTTAAGGCGTTAGTTAATGAAGTCAAGGAAGTAGAGGAGTCCATCTTGGTAGAGATGGGAGTATTGTAACCACTTGAAGCAACTGATGATGCTTGGGATATACCAAGATCTGGTGAAAAATCAGCAGCCAAAGTCTTCTTTGGACCTCTATTTAAAGAAGCTTGTTGACTCTTTAAAAAGTCTTCATAAGATTGCTGTTGTTGACCTTTATTAGAATTGCTTCTACTATTGTATCCTCTATTATTGTTGTTATAGTTATTTGGAGCGTATTGATTACTACCCTGTTGAGCGTATTGATAATTATTATACTGTTGATAGGATTGGTTTTGGCCTTGGCCTTGGTAACCTTGATAACCTTGGTAATCTTGATTGCCCCAACTGGGGGTTGCACCTTGCCCTTGAGGAGCGCCTCCTGGGATGAAAGCGCCTGCGTTTGGATTAAACTTTGGAGGAGCCATTGCTTAATTCACTCTTTAGAACTATGGAATAGGCGATTGCATAGAGCAACAATTTGAAGATAAGCGTGTACTTTTATCAGTAAATATTTTTAACTTTTAAAAAATTTTCAGTTTTTTTTTTTTTTTTTTTTTTAATGCGCGTCACGTGTGGATAACTTAGTTAACAGCATTTAGCTGTTTATTATGGTAAAACTCGTTCGTTTTGTTTATTCGTATATTTACATAGTATGTACAAATATTTAGGTGTAACTATGTACAGGTCATTAGTCATTATCAGGCCATATAGTCTAAGTTAATTATTGGAAGGCCGTAGTATTTTTGGGCGGCGTTTAATTCTTCTTCAAACGCTAGTTTTTCATCTTCATAAGTGGTAGAAGCTATGGGTTTCTTGATTTTTCTGGAAGAAAACGGTAAATAGTTTGAAGCCTCTTTTATTTGTAAAACCAATTCAGAACAATCTCTCCAAGTATATTTCAGACTTGTTTCGGCATTGCATGCTTCGAACATACTATCTTTCATGCTCTCCAAAACTGATCTGCTGTTAGCATCCAGTGTTGAACTCTGCAAAAATTTGTTGATGATAACAATCAAAGAGACGTTGATATCTTTATACAATTCTTGTGAAACCACAGAGTTGCGTTCCATTCCTAAATATTCTAACACACAAAGAGCAGATGCCTCGTCACCATAATCAATGAAAACGCTGAAAGCACTTTTATAAAAACTATCCTTTGGCATCCAATATTCCTTTTCCTTTGATAATATTGTTTTGAATAATTTTCTTAAAGCATGTCTCCTCAACGCCAGTATCAAAGAATCGCTATAATTATAGTTTTTGTCATCTTTTAAAACAAAACTTTTTATGCTGTTTCTATAGATTTTCAAGAAGGCTGTAAACGAAAATTGTGAACTACGGAAATTCTTTGTGCCTAAAAACTTTTCGATCAACTCTATTGCTCTTTTATGATAACCATGTTTGCTGTAAGCTAATGAAAGTTGAGTTATTAACTCAATGTTGGGTTCTATCCCTGCGCTTTTCATGTGAGACATCATGTTTTCTATTTCTGGTATTTTATCATCTTTTCTACGACCTAATGCTTGAACAAAAGGAATATATGTGTGAGCATCCGCTGGTGGGAAAAAGTGTATCTTTTGATTTTGCGACAACAATATATGATTTGTTGTCAGCTCATTTAGAAAATCAACGGCTAGAACAATACTAGAACTTTTAGGGTTGTACAAAATAAGATCAAGTATCGCTTTGCAATGCCTGCTTGACAATTTTCTTCCATCTCTCAATGAATCCAGCAGAAGATTCGCTGAAAGAATCCTGTTTTCATCTACCAATGGCATACGTGGAATTTTGTGTAAATTTTCAATTAGGCGTAAAATTAGCTTGTATTGTTCAAGGTCTTTAACTTCAGTATGCTTCATAATCTTTAGTCTCTTACACAACTTATCCAAGTTTTTATCATTTAGATTTCTTTGCATAATATGTTGATAAAGACCCTCTCTCAAAATAAAAGTCACTGCTTTACCCATTGTCTCTGTAATGTCATCAATAAAAGTACTGTCAAACTCTAAAATTTGTTGCAATACATCAATAGCTTGGTCAAATTCACGAGCTTCTAAGAATCTAATTGCTGTGTTTATAAAATCCTGTCTGGTAACGGGTATTTTACGATTATAAAACTGGTAAACTGTATCTTTGTCAGTAATAATCTTATTTCCTTTCAATTTGACATCCTCTTTAAGCCCTGTTTGACAAGCAATATGGTACATCTTTTTCCACCAGACAAAAGCTTCGTTAGGCGATTTAACATTCAAATAAAAAACAATAAATTTTTCAATTACTGGAGGCGACACATATCCAAACTTTGCTTCTATCTCCTCCACAAGACTTTTAGCTTTGAGAACCTCCTTTTTTGTCATGTAAATTTCCACACCTAAATCGTACCAAAATCTTTCATTTTTAACGTCTTTGTTTAGCCTTGAGTTAAACAGATAGCACGCCTTGGAATAATTTCTGGTGGTTAATGATTGTATGTAAAACATTTCATTTATTGGATCAGCTCTAAGCCTTTTATCTTCATTGTAAAGTATGTTACCAGCGTGATATATACATATTTCTCTGGTTTCATTATCAGGAACTAATGTTGCAAGCTCAAAAATCTCTGATTTAGTATCTAAATCTAATTGAATAAAGGTGTTTGGACTATCTAAATAACGAAGTAAATCTGGAAAAACCTTCAACCCACTTTCTCCTTTCAGCTCTCTACGATAAGCGGGAGCGACATCTTGCAGCTGATCTACCAAATTGTCTAGGTCCTGATCATTCTGATTTGTCGGATGAACTTTATTCCTTTTCACTTCGGCTTTGTTTTCTTCTCTGCTGTTCACAAAATCAATATCTTCGCGAGTTTCTTCAAGCAAACCATACACATAGTCTACCATTCTTTCTTTGGTTAGCTCATCTTGTTCTGCTTCGTCACCGTTGACCATTTTCAAAAGAAACTTCTCTTCGTCTTTCACATCTTCTATAACATCTTCCGCAAAATCAGGGTCAAATTCCATATTCGCAGTTTTAAATTGATTTCTAATGTTGCGTTCTAGCGTGCCTGCAGAAGGTGTCCTGTACCCTTCAGGAAACTTTAAAGCACCATGTCCCAGTCTTTCGATAGAAGCATTTCTCGCCCCAGCGTCCTTAGCAAACCTACTTCTTTTTTTGTTAACCGGGTTCTTATTTTCAGCTGGGTACTGATTCTCAATCTTTTTTGAAGAAGTTTCTTTGTGTATCTCTTGTAGCTCCTCCTCCTGCTCCCTCAAAACTTCCTCCTTTTGGAGTTTCTGACGAAGTTCACGCTGGGCTTTAAGTTTTTCAGCAAATGTGTTATCAATTACTCTAGTTCTCGCATATCTCACTGGTATGAAGCTAGGGCTCGATACTCGGGGTTTCTGCCTTAAGCACCGAGCAGCATTGAGCAGCATGTTGCAAGCTATACTTTTGTATAAGTCTAGAATTACTGGTCCCTACAAGACATTTCAGGAGAGTCTTTGATTATAGTAGTAAACTGTATATAAGAAAGAAAATCAAAATATTTTTTTTAAGTTAAAAAAGCCTTAGCCACTGCAAAGAAAAGAATGTGGCGCCGCGCCACAAATTAGCGCCGATCGACTCTTTCCCCGAAATTTTCCAAGCTATGGGGAGATCTCGTCTTACATTTGGCTGATTTAATTAGCTTATACACAGATATATATGAAGTTAATTGCAAACTAGTTTTGCGCTTTGACATTTTCACAACATTAAGGTCAACAACAAGGCAGTTGAGCTAGATATGAGCGAAGAAAACGTGAAAAAGGAAGGAGTACTGCAGTATCAACATGGATTTGAAAACCAGGCTTCACCACAAGCACCGGCTTCTAGCATGATACAGACTACTACAAGTTTACCTTCCATATCGACATTGCTTTCAAACCCACCAAGCACTACACCATCTAACGTACATTCTGTGCAAATAGGGAATTTTCATGACAGACAAGGGTATCAGAATTATACTCAGACAAACCATTCTCACACACAACTTCCTGGCTCTCATCCATCAAATTTGCAACTAAATCACCCTTCCCAATTGCCTATAAAACACGATGGGTCAAACTACATTCCTTCAAATGGCTCACATTGGCAACCCAGTATGTCTTCGCCACCCCTTCTTCAGAATGAATCGGGCTCACAACTAAGAAATCAAATGTACATGTCCCTACCTTCGTACATGTCGAACCAAATACCTACCTCTCATAGACCTGATATCATTCCTTCATCAGATGGGTTCATTAACGGTCCATCCAATTCCACACAAGCTGCTATGGTTCAACGTGAATTTCCAAAAAAGGCCAAGCTAGAATACACAGTTCAGAATCCAGAAAAAAACATTAAGTTTTATAATATACCTGCGTCAAAAATAAATCCAAATGCAACAGATGACGAACATTTTAGAGGTCCTCCTAAGAATTCAAGATTTTTCAAATCATTTAGTTCTGAATTTATAAGGCACTCAGACTCTTCTAACAGCGGATCGTCTCACCATTATAATCCGTACTTGTATCCACAAAACAAGTCAAAACAAGGATGCGAGTTTGTTGGGACCGTAGCAGGAGAGAATAGTTTGTTTGTTTCTCAAAATTCTATAACCTATAATGAAGATATTCCTTTGGCCAACAATTTGTCTACTATTCCTACTCTGCGGCCTACCCAAACACAGTTTGAGAATCCAATTGAATACATTGAATCAATAAAAGAATTAGGAGAGCAATATGGTGCAGTTAAAATTATACCGCCAGAGTCTTGGGAAGTAACATCATCGATCAACTCGGAGTCATTTTGGTTTAAAACGAGAAGACAATTGTGGAACGGTTACGAAAATGAATTTCGTGCTAGGTTAGCATTTCATCAGAAGTTGAATGAGTTCTTAGCAACACAACAGCATACGTATAAATTGCCAAGTATAGATAGAAGAGGTCTGGATTTATTTCGTTTCAGGATCATTGTTAACTTGAGGGGTGGGTTTCAAAACGTTTGTAACAAAAAGCTGTGGGCTCAAATTGGAAGAGAGATGGGTTATAGTGGCAAGATTACTAGCTCACTGTCATCTTCTCTGAAGTCCCATTATCAGAGAATATTGTACAGTTTTGACAGACATATGGCACAGGTAGAAAGCGCTAAGAAATTGGACCCTGATGGCCAACCTACCGTATCTAAAAGAAGCTTTGAAGAAGCTTGTCTTGACGAGTTGAAAATAAGTGGCTCCTATAGAAAAATCTATAAGGAAAGTGGAAAGTACGAAATTCAAAACGAGGTTGCTGAAAACAAATCTAAAATGGCTGCCCATATTCCAACTATCATTGCCTCTTCTTCACAAATTTTGAGGCCCAAACATATTCTTTTTAAAAAAGGTATTCAGTCTTACTTTGACTCTGTAACGGATTACAGACCTGGGATAACTTTGGATGACGACCAAACGCTTCAAACATATGATTTTTATCATTGGCATGGCGAGGAAAGTTCAATAGAAGATTCAAGTCCCCATGATGGTAAAGTATCTCCATTATATAGTTTGAAACAATTTTTTGAGAAGAGCATCAAATTAGAAAAAACTTTTTCCAAACACTTGGCGGAAAGTCATTACCCTGGTTTCAAAATTGAAGAGATACCTTTAAAATCTAGCTTTTTGCAATTTGAAAATTTGTATTGGACGATACTCAATAATCCAAAAATCAGGCTTGAGGTTGAATCATCTGTCAAATTACCCAGTCGCATTCACGAATCTGGGTTCCCCATTCCAGATAGGTACGATTCTGGAAGCTTGAAACAGAGAGAACAAGCGTTAAGTGGCTGGAATTTGAACAACTTGCCTATATCAGGTACATCTCTGTTGAAGTATTTGAAAGGAGATCACGAATCATTATTGACTCCATATGTTTCTTGTAATATGTTTTATTCCACCCAATCATGGTTCATGGAAGACCATTTTTTGTACAGTGTAGACTTCAATCATTTAGGTGCTAAAAAATTGTGGTACTTCATACCCGCCTCATCGCAAGAAAAGTATGAAGCCTTGCTGGAAAAATATATTGAAATGAAAAGAGAAAAGACTACTAATATTGGTTCTCTAATCGAAGCTTTAAAAGATGAAGTCAATTCGGATCAAGAGTATTTTGCTGCAATTTTGGAAAACCAACCTTTCTCAACTTCGAAACAACCAAGAACACATCATTTAAATCCTGTATTTGATAAGTTTGTATCCAAGGATGAATATAATCCATACCACTCTGATATATTTTTACCGCCATCATTGCTAAAGGAAAATGGTATTGATGTATATGGAACATACCAGTCTGAAAATGAATTCATTATCAAATTTCCAAAAACGTATAGTTCGAGTATTTCCTTTGGGTTTAATGTTTCTGAATCTGCTGTTTTTGCACCTCCATCCTGGTTAGAAGTAGCCGAAGAAAGTGTGTCATGGTTATCAAAGCAACAAGTTCCATCCAGATTTTCTGTTATTAAACTGTTGCTTGACATCATATCCAATTGTACCCAAGAATCTATAATTACCGTTGCAAAACCGGTTTACAAAGATTTAATGGCTAAAGAAATTGAACTAAGACAGAAAATTAGAAAGTTGGACGTAGTGAAGGAAGTTAATAAGGCAAATATGGTGGATTCGCGTGATACTATCACTGATGCAGATCTAGTCGATACATTTCCCTCCACTATTTGTTTGATTGACATTAATGATCCTTCGAGTACATTTACTATGTCGTTAAAATACTTCTTGGAGAATAAAGTATACAAGGAAACTGAAAGCTATTTATTTGAGTTACATATTTATGTTTCTGATGAAGCTTTGCGCCATGCTGACAAAATTATATCCATGAACGCTATTACTATCGATGAATGGTATGAAAAGTACAAAGAATCAATTAACGGGTACGATAAACCAAACCTGAAAACTATGTCTTTGTTACATTTAGATGGTAAACGTGCTTTCAACGGGTCAGATAAATCAAGAGAAGATCAACACATTGAAGCATACAAGGCGTTTTGCAGACTCGGTGAATATATAAAAGAAACCGAAGAATGGTATAATAAAGCCAAATTGTTTCTAGACTCAAGACTACAAACAAGATTACGGAGCAACAAGAGAAGAAATAACGGTAAAGATACAGAGGTTGAGGAAAAGGAAAAGCAACGTAAAAAGAAAGAAGAGAGAGATTCATGGAGAAGTGTTGATGAACTTGATGATTTATTAAAGCAAATGAACAGTTTACCATTATCCGTGCCTGAAATGGATCAATTAGTTGAATTTGCGTCAGATGTTGAAGATTTTGAGACTTCAGTACGTAACTTATTGAACAAGGGCCTTAACAACTCATCCCCATCTGATGATGAAATTGAAGGTTTAATTGTCTTGGGAGAGTCATTTGCGCTAAACTTGGAATCTCTATTATTCTTAGAAAGGATTTTAGCACGTCGTAAATGGTTAAAGCAAGCATCGCAGTTAGACTCAATTTCTGATACTGAGACATTAAAGCAATTAATTGTTGAAGGTGAAATCGTTTGTAGTGGAAATGATCACTATAAAGTACTGAGTTTGAACGAGTTGTATGAACGAGTTTCGAAAGTGAATGTTGAGTTACAAGAAATAATAAGTTGTGATGTTGTTCCAATAGATACTCTGAAGCATGTATACCAGAGATACAATAGTTTGCCATTGGATCAGAATTGCAGAATCAAATGTCTTGAATTAATAGAGACTTATGATAAACTTTTGGAATTTTTAAATAAAACCGAATCTATTGCAACCTCGATTGAAGAACAATTTGTTGATATGTCCAATCTTTCTAAATGCCTTGATATATCGTTGAAAAACTTTAAGTCTTTATACTTTGGTGATTTTATTGAAGAGGTTTTGAGTGATTGTAAACGTTTTGATAATCTACCAACTTTGTTTCTGAGGCAGGAGTGTAATAAATTTTGGGATTGGTATAAGCTATTTATAAATTTATTTTCACTGGAAAACATCCAATCAGATAGTACAGGCAAAAAGTCAAATACAAAGTCAAATAGTGAATTATTGAAAGCTTTGAAAGACAAATGTACACCATGTTTTTCAATTTCTCAAGACAAGAATAAAGATTTCTTTGTTGAAGGCTCGCCTATTAATGAACAAAGATACTGTTTTTGTAGAATGCCAGAAAATGGATTTATGATTGAGTGTGATAAATGTACCGAATGGTTTCATTTCAGTTGCGTGGGGTATAACGACGAAATGGATGAATTTACATGTGCTATGTGTGACAAGGAAGGTCTATCGCCAACAACTGAAATGCATTTCAAAGAAATGGCAACGGCAGTTGACTTTGAGAAAATGAAAGAATTATATGAAGCCTCTAAAAAGTTTTTCATCTATCCTCAAGAGTATGATCAATTTATTAGTTTGATGAAGATCACAATAGAATTCCAAAAGAAACTTAAAAATGTTGTATTGTTTGAAGGTGATGAATGTGTTGAAACGGATTTGAATAAAGTGGTTTTCTATTTGAGAAAATTAGAAGGGTCCAAGATTATTTTAAGACAAGAAAGAGATGCTATGAGAGTGCAATTTTGGAAGCTTTTAGCTGAACGAGACGAAAGAGATGAGAAGGCAAAAGCAAAAGAAGCAGAAGAAAAAGCGTTGAAGAGGCAGTTGGAAGAAGAGCAAGAGCAGCAAAAAGAGAAGGCCGAGGCTGAAAAGGCTTTACTTGAAGGACAACAGATCAAGAATGAAGATGGGAATAAAGGTGAAGCCGATCCACAAAATGTGGAATATACAGCTTTGCCGACTTCTGATATGCCAATATTTAATCCCACTGCTCAGGTTCCTATAAAGGTTGAAGAACCTACTAATCTTCCTTTAGATGATATTCCTACTAATGACGTGGCATCCAATGACAACAAAATGAAGCCTGAAGTCGATTCTTCGTTCTCTATTTCTCACAAGCTTGAATCTGCAATTGAAGAGCCCGTTTCAAAAGATGCTGATGTCACTAGACCGGAGAATGAAGCTCTTCAAGTTGTTGAAAATGAACCTCAAGTGGTGAACGGGTCTGAGGCAGGGTTAAATGAACAATTAACAACGCATAGTGTTCAATAGTAGTCTTATTTAAAGTTATAGATTTAATTAGTGTATATATTATTAAAGTGAAAAAGATCATCTTTTGTTTTTGAGCTTTACAAATTACAAATAAACCGAATAATAGACCAAGAGTGCCTTGTTTGATTGTATCGGTCTTAGTACTAAGCGGTAATAGCACTACGGATTCCGAAACCACGATTAAAACTTTTTCAAAGACACCAGACCCTTGAGAGCGTCAAAAATTAAATACCAGTATGGAAACAGAGAAGCACACAAAGATTTCAGTAAAACGTTGTTAGCCTAGCTAGGAGTAGAAGAACAATCAGTCTGGTGTAAAAGACTCCATCACCAACCATCACCACTGCTACAACCAAAAAGGGCCACTATGTGACTAGACTATATGTGCTCCACAAAGAACTAGACAAGAAGATGGGTTTCTCACCCCCTCCGAAAACCGGTAATGCTAACTAATGCTAGCGAAACGATGGCCACAAAAAGCCGCTCATGGGGTGAAAAAACACACGCAAAAAGCCAAAAAACGCACCCATCTCGAGAAATGCGTGTCTGGGTGCTGGTGATTCAAGCTATCTAGTTTAGTCCTCTGTTCAGCATCAACCAAATTCAGGCTCACATCGCTGTTTCCCAGTACTATTGATTCACAAGGACAAGAAGTTACGATTTGAAGATTCTCTTCCATATTCATCGGCCGTCCAGAACTTAAAATCCTTGGTACAAAGCATCTGGAGAAGCGACGATGTCTATAATAAGCAGAACTCCTATCTTCTCCGTGTACAGCGGAGTAAGAAGTAGAGGTGCTAGAAATGGAATACAGATAGGTATTGTTAGTAGTGGTAGCCAGTTCAGGACACATAGAGACTTGAATAGCCTGATCTATATCAGATCTGGTGTTGTCGGTGTTTCAAACTTCTCAACTATGGGTGGTCTCAATCACTCTCACTCACACGATAACAGCAGTGTGAGCAAGGCTTCTTCAACAGCTGAAAAGACCACAGCTGCAACTGACGGTCACTCCCATTCTCATTCACACTCCCATGGACACTCCCATGGCCATTCGCACTCGGATTTCCCAGAGTTGAACGATATGGACTTGGACGGTGAAGAGTTTACTCTTCATTTGAATGAAAAGAAACAAACTCCATGGACAAGACTGAAAGATTTCTTCAATCCACATAAACCTCTTCATACTGTGTTAGGTAGCGCTAAGAAAAGTGAAAGTTCAGCAGACACACAGGACAACCATGATCATGACCATGACCATAGTATACTGGGTCATTCTCATTCTCATGCAGCTGATCCTGAAGCTATGAAGTTGTATAATTCAAACCAGTTTTGGACCAATGAAGGTGTCAAGATCACTTGGATTGGTTTTGGTGTGAATGCTTCTATGGCAATTACAAAATTCATTGGTGGTATTTATTTCCATTCTCAAGCATTAGTGGCGGATGCCGTACATGCTGTAGGGGATTTAGTATCAGATGTACTGACTATATCAACTGTCAAGTACAGTAATCAGATTCCAAACTCTGTTTTCCCATTAGGTTTTGGTAAAATTGAAACATTAGGTTCTATGTTAGTATCTACTATTTTGTTATATGCAGGTTTCCAAATTGGATGGAGTTCTCTTATTGATATCATGACTCCAGTATTACCACATTCCGTTTTAGATATTATGTCATCTATTCCAGCTCATTCTCATTCTCATGTTCATAGTGCTGTTCCAGCAGTTGCAGATGGTGCTTCTGAGGTTGCCAGTTCTGTTCATGAACATTCACATGGTGTAGCAAACGCCACATCTGAGGGTTTGATAGTTAGGGAAACTACTAATATTAATGCTGCTTGGTTAGCATTGGGTTCTATTGCAGTTAAAGAATGGTTATTCAATGCTACTAAAAAAATTGGTGAAAAGTTGAATTCTAAAGTCTTAATTGCTAATGCATGGCATCATAGAGTTGATTCTTTAACTTCCATAGTTGCTGTAGTTACTATTACTGCGGGTTATTTCTTAGAATTCTTTTGGTTGGATTCTGTTGGAGGATTATTGGTTTCGATTTTAGTAATGAAGGTTGGTATAAGTGGTATTTTCCAATCGTTTAAAGAGTTAATTGATAAGGCTTTAGATAAGGAAGATCCAAGATACACTTCGATGGAAGATACAATTAATGTTTCATTGATGAAACTTGATCCTAAGATAGTTATCAAGGATTTAGCTGTGTTACCATCAGGTACGAACTTGAATGCCTCAGTTGTTTTAGGTGTCGGTACTTGGAACAAAGACTATGAAAATCAATTAACATTAGATAAGATTGGTGATATTACTAGATCTTTGAGAAAAGATTTGAAAGCTGATTTCCAAAACCTTAAAACTGTTACCGTTGAATTCAATTCTTCAGAAGCCCCAGTTGAAGAGAGAGAAGCTACAGAAGAAACCGCTGAAAATACCAGCACCGAATCTTCCAGAGAACAAGCAAAAGAAGAACAAGAGAAATAAAGCTAGTTTGATATAATGATTCCAATTCTTGTATTTATGTTCCACATTCTTTTTTTTTTTTTATTTTCCATAATTATTATGATTTTGTTTTTTGTATGTTTTTTCCCCGTCTCTTTTGGTTAGTCTATTTACAATTTGAATATATATGCATATCAATTCTTAGAGTTAGATCTATCTATTGTATATATGTATATGTATATACTGTCTATATGTATCAGATCATCTACATAATATATTCACTTTTTGTTCTATCTTCAGACAACATTCTTTCTTCTGATCTTGTGATTTCCTTTCCATGTAATTCTTTTCTTAAGGTTCTCACTAGCAAGTTAATATAATCCAAATCTTCGGTTGTTCCAGATATGCTTATGGTATTGACACGTTTCTCCATGTGTGGATAACTTCCTAATTTGATAGGCAAGCCCAAGACAATAATCTTATCTTGTTCTTTTGATAGTACAGGTGCAAGTTGTGATTCTGAAGTCTTGGTGACTACGTATTTGGTCACATATCTGGTATTTGGCAATTGATCTTGAATTTGTGGTGTAATGCCTTCATCTAATAATTGCTCAAATAAACTTGGAACCCCAGGTAAGATATTGAGTTTGTTGTTGATATTGACTATTGGAACCCATTTACCGGGGATATAATAATGTTTTACAGGAATATTATTGTTTTCACTATATGGTAATGTGAACATTCTTTCACGAGCTTGTTGTTGCTGCAAAGTAAGTTTTTCATTTGTGTGTTTATTAGTTTTTAAAGATTCAAACAATTTAATTGTCTGTTCATGTAATCCTAGCTTCAAGCCATAAGCCTCAGCAATAGACTCATAGGTAATATCATCATGAGTTGGTCCAATTCCTCCTGAAGTGACGATAAAATCATATTTGCGATCAAAGTCTTTCACAATTTCAATGATTTCATCTCTATCATCACCAACTATACTGATCCTTTTCAATTCTATACCTCTCTCATAACAATATTGAGAGAAATAATAAGAATTCGAATCTCTGATTTTGGAATTTAGTATCTCATCACCAATGATGATACAAGCTGCCGTTTTAATAGGGCTCATATGGTGCATATTCCTGGTACTAAATACTATTGTCCTTGTACAGAAACTCTTCAATAGCATTTCCCTCTTCGGGTATTTAATAGCCAAGAGTCAAGCGGGAGAGCTAAAAAAAAGCAGTTTAAGGTCAACGGTTGAGACAAAGAGCTGATTCCAGGAATGAGACAGTTTGTACAAGAAACGGTATAAGACAAGGCTATACAAGACAGAATCCAACGGGCAAAAGTCAAAGAAAATAGGAAAGGTCACAATGGGCATGCAGAACATCATCACGGCGTAGCTCTCATGCTCATTTCATCAAGAAAAAAGACGCTGTTGCGCTTTGTTGCTTAAATTAACATCCGTTGGGCCTCGCTTGCCTTTGTTAAAAAACTCCGAAGATTCTTTAAAATGTGTGCCAAATAAGCACTAACTGCGGGACTTTAATGCAATAATTAACCGCTATTTTACAGAACCTACTTGGGAATGTTCTAGCGTATATGTCTACCTGTTTATAGGTACATCTAGGTACAAGTATCAAGTAACAGAGATGTGTTTCTTGGTGCTCATTTATGACATATAATTATTAGTTACATACGAGATCAACTTTGGTGGGGAAGAACCCCTTATGACTCGAGATCGGCACGGCCCAAATCTTAGCAACAAAATAAAACAAAACAAAAAAATAACAAGAAGACACTAAAACGCTTATGCCAACAGTGTTTGATCTTCTACTACAGAAAGAAGTTCAGAAATAAAGTGGTAATGTGTTGGGTTAAAAAAAACGAGTGGTTTATCTAGCAACAATGGGGAAAACACAAAAGGATAAGCACTTTTTTGTTGTACGGGATAATGTCTCATTCCCAGGATAACCCATAAAGGGGAAAAATTACGAAAGCCAAAAGTGTGGATCTTCGCTGGACCGGATACACGCAGTTATGAGTAGTGTTTACTAGTGATGCCTGCACTTACACCAAACGTGCCACGATGAACTCTGTAGTCTTGCACCAACCAGTGCTGAAGCACATCTAAAAATTGCAGTCAAGTCAAGCCAATTCAAGTCAAGTCAAGTCAAGTTAAGTCAAACCCAGAGAGACAGAGATATGCACAAATAAATAATTAAATGTCTTGAAGCCCATCGACGCATCAGCACAGCCATGGCTCGCTTAGTTCCTAATAGAGAAGGCGGAAAATAGAAATAGGTAAACAACACGGGTTTTAAACATGTTAAAACGGACTAGATCAGTTTGGTGAGTAGGTATCTGATCGGTCATATTGGGCTAACACATATTAAACTGGTGATTGTGTTACTAGTTTTGCGCGTGAGTCTGTGCTAGGCTTCTCAAACAGAGACACTCCGACTTTTCACTAAGGGGAAATGAGTGCAACACCTTCTTCGTCAAAACAATCGTGTCACCAAATACACTCAACTGCACAAGCAACAACACCTACTTTTGCAATCCCGCAAATACGGCCTTTGGCTACTAACGAATCCATTATAAACAAAACCAGAATGGAAGATCATACTGCTATTAAGACTGGCTCTTCGGTGCCTACCACTGCGGGTAAATCTATGCTTCCTACTCCTAAAATCACCAGAAATATTTCACCTTCAACTCACTCCTATAACGTTCCCGTATCTAGCACTACTAGAGTAATAAGTGGGGGAAATAGACGAGAGTCTCTTATACCACGCCCTTCTGTACATCATTTGAAACCAAGAGCAACACCGAAACCAAGAATTACATCCAATTCACGAATCTACAATAACCACTACGACACAGGTGGCGAAACTATTGGTAGTAACAGTAGTGTATCTAAAGGGAGAGAAATGTTGAGTAATCCCGATGAATACGTGGATATCTTGGAAACATATGTGAAACATGATATGATGCTGGACAAACAAGATTCATTGAATTTAAATGAGCAGATTAGAAGTTTGAATGAACAAATCAGAGAAGCTATCTTGGAGAAGAACGAGACATTAAAAGAGAAATCCAAAGTTATTCAATTGATACAAGATTATAAGATGAAATGTGAAGAGCTGGATAGAAAGATGGTGATTAAAGAAAATGAAATTAACGCTGAAATAAATAGACATCAAGATGCGTTGAACAATAAGAAACAGGAAATTCAAATAAGGTATGAAGCTGAACAGAAATCAATTGAAGAGTCCACAAGAACTATGTTAAAAGAAGTTGAAGAAGAAGAGAAAGATTCCAATGAAATTTTCAAAACGAAAGAAATCCTGGATTTAAAAGAATTAATCAGAAGCTATACAAAAAAGATAAGTGAAGGTAAATTAATAAACGACAAGAAATTCAATGAATTAAAAGAGCAATTAATTTTTGAAAAAAATGATAAGATACGAATACTAAAGAATGAACTACATGAATTAAAAGACAAATTAAGCGAGATTAAATATTCACAGTCCAGTCTATTAATGGAAAATCAATCAATCAAGACAAAGATTGACGTGAAAAAGAAAAGATTTGAGGAAATCAATGAAAAGATAAATCTTTTGCATACATATCAAGGATCTTTAGACGATAGCATGAAATCTCTTAAATCAAAGAAATTGAAACTAATGGATGAATTATCGGACAAGAAGTTTGAAATTGCAGAGATACAAAATGGGAAATTGAGAGTCAGTAAGGAAAAATGCGAACAGTCATATATCAAATTACAAAATGAAGAATATAAAAGAAGAAAAGTAGAACATCAAGTCATTGAATTACAAAATAAACCTAGAATGATTATTTTATCAACTACGTCATCTTATTTTTCTCCTTCTACCGCTTCACAATACACTGGATTGTATAATGGTGAATTTGATCATTTTAAAACAGAAGAGAAACCTGAAATTATCATTGGGTCTTTCCAATTCTTAATCGAAGATGGTCTGAGACAGAAATATGACAAGATTCAAATTTGTTTCCATGGAGAGTTAACGACCATTGGTTTAATTGATCAGATTAGAAATGGATCATATGAGCTAATAAATAAAGTCAAACAGAGTGAATTATATTCCAATTACGAGTACAGCATTAATATTAGTGAACAAGAGCAAGACAAATATATTTCAATAATGGGGAAAAACAAAATGAGTCAAGAGCATTTCAAAACGATAATCGAGTTTATTGATGAATGTAATTCAAATCATTCAGGTACTAGTAGTATAAACAATGATTCAAATCTTAAAATCAAGTCACAGCATATCATATCTAGTTCTAATGCTGAGTATATCAACGAAAAAATTAAAGAGATCAAGATCAACAGTCTCTCTCGCAAAGAAACTTAATTAATTAATTACTACGTAATTCACATAGATTCTATAAATAAACATATTGAATCATCCGTTTTAAAGTTTGTTTGACATAAATTGACACTAGATGTAAATTCCCCCAGGGTTCCAAAGTAAAATATCGAAAGCTAACTAAATAAGTATAAATGTATAAGTATGTGAACAGTGCAGCAGCATGTCCAACTTCCCCATGGAGAAACCCCATAGCCTTACTGAAATACCCCCATATTTACAAGCTTATACATATACATTAACCTACAGCCTCATACAGCCAGCCACACGAGATTCTGTTCTCATTATCTAGTGATGTCCGTCTCTCTCTCTCTGTTTACTTTCTCCCTCGCTTAAGTTTAAACAAAGCCTGTCAAAAACCTGCCGATAGTAGTGGGACGATACCCCAGACCGGTCACATAGAGAAAGCAACAAGAGCAAGAGCACCTACTCTACTTATGTATGAATATACAACCATACCTGTAGAATAACGCACTCTGTGTCTCCCACTGCCAGTAGCCGTACACTACGAGACAGCCCAGCTGCAAGCGCACAGACAATCACTGCGGTAAATAAGATAACACCACTCTAACGCAGGCTGGCTGGGCAGTGCAGCGCATTGCTGGAGAAGCAGACAAAGAAAAGGCAGGCAGAGAAGGAGAGAGAGAGAGGCAGACATCACTTACAAATCACATCACAGCGCTTAAGATCATTCTGTGTTGCTTGACTTCAACTGACTTTTGTTTCAACCCCGGAGACAGTATACCATAGACAGCATTAAATTCATACTTTATACACGACATTGAACGATATACAGCCATATAAGCAAGCTTCTAACCCTTTTAAAAGATCACATAGCATAGCACATCGACCTCCACATCACCCTATCTGCAGAATAAAAGATAACCCGGTCCCTTAATAAACTAATTGCTCTTTCTTAATCAAATAACAATCTGCGTTTTTTTTTCAGAGATCAAAGCACGATGAGCTCATCCAATAACAACTCGGAGCTGCATGACAGTCTTAGAAAACGGCTTCAGGATGAAATATCATACAAAAATGAATCTTTAGAAACAGACGATATCAATTGGTTCTTTAAAGACGCAAATATCAATCTGACTAATAATTTGGCTCCTATAAAATCACCTTCACTTGCATCCTCTAACAACTCTAAGGCTCCGCCTTCAACTTCAACTTCAGATGCAACTGTACTTTTAAAGAAAATTGACTCAAATTCAAGCTCTCCCAATGCTTCACATGGCCCTACGACTTCTTCTGCATTAACTGGTTCTGCTCCTTTAGCGAGATCAAAAACTGCTGATGGTAGACTATCCACTCCTCCTGATGAATCAAATGAATATATTGAATCGAGCTCCGCTCCATTGAGAAGAACGTATACAGCAACATCACAAACCAATGAGCATCCTTCTACCGCTGTCAATAATAACAATAATAATAGACGTTATTCTGTAGGCTCTGTTGTTTCTAATTCGTCTACAAATTCACAGAATAGCATCAATACTTCAAAGAAAAAAAGCTTTTTTAAGAAGATGTTTGGTGGATCCAAATCCAGATCCGATTCTTCTCCCCCTTCTCCCGAACCTAACCTTAGTAGAAGATCGTCGATTGCACCCACCACTACTGTCGTTTCGTCTTCTAAGATAGCAGCGTCTCCTTCATCTCCTACATCTGCAGATGCAGTACCGACCAATAATAGATTATCCAAAGAAGAGTCTAACCTTAGCAGACTATCGTCCGAAAATGGGTCAAACTCCTCTTGTTTATCACCTAATAAGATCAAGGGCAAATCAAACAATCAGAATAATATTGAAAACTTTGTTGAACCAACGACTCATTTTAGTGACCATCTGTTCGATAACTCAGCCCAGAAGACGATTTTGAACGGCATGAATGTATCTGAAATGGATCCTAAACTTCATCAATATTTAAAAGATATGGATAATTCATTACTCGAAAGTCTTCAAAAACAGCCAAGTATTGAAAATAATAATGATTCATCTTCTGACCCACTCAGTTCTCAATCTTCCCAGGTTTCATTGAATTCTACAGCATCATCCTCGGTGATGTCAACTACGCATTATGATAAAGATACTATTCCAAATCATCAAGACAAACCCAAACTACCTTCGGCATTTTCTTCTCACCCAAGATACACTAACATTCAAAACACAAACGTGATTCATCCATCTATAAATACCAAAGTCGAGCCAAAAAAAGAAGAATCAGGTTTATTTGGATCATTATTAAGAAGAAGCAAAACTAATCAAGATCAAAATAGTAATTTGTCAAACACCAGTGTTTTGTCTCATTCTATTCCTCCATCCGAAGGCCATGGTCATCAACAAAAAACAAGCTTCAAATACGTTAAACCTCCTCCTAAGACCGTCAGAGAACCTCCTATTTCAGCATTGCGTGACATTCAACCTTTGCGTAAAGTTGCATTTGCTACAACAACATTTGTTAATGATCCACCTCAGCAAATACCTTCAAGACATCCAAGGAAAGGTAATGTTGAAATTGGTCCTAATAATGAGTTGATCATTCACAAAATTGATCCTCAAGAATTGTTGAATCATGCTAGTGGTATTGTCGTTGGTGGCTCCGGATCTTTAAGATTAATCAAAGAAAAAGAAGATCTGGAAGAGAAAGTTAAAGCCAAAGAAACGGCAGCTTCTACAGAAGAAGCAACTTCACAAGATATGCATAAAGACGCATCTATCACCTCTAACTCTGATAAAACTATCAAAAGTGAGGATAGGATTGATGCAGCTGAAAAGGCAAGACTACCCAAAGAAGAAATGACGCAAACTGAGAAAGAAGAAAGAATGAGAGATGTCAGGGATGGTATTAAGATCGACAAACCAATGGTCAAACGTAGGGCTAGAATGGAAAAGCCTTTGGTGACTTTAAAAATTGATGAATTATATACTAGATGCTGTCATTTGCGTGAGATCTTACCAATTCCTGCCATACTGAAGCAAATTCCAAAAGACTCTACAGATCCATTGCAAATTTTACAATTGAAGAATCCAAGACCTTCAATGATTGAAATTTTGTCATTTTCTGACTTCATAAGAATTGCTCCTGTTTCATGTATTGCCCTTGATGGCGTCTCTTTAACTGTGGAGATGTTCAGGATTTTATTAGGTGCTCTGCTACACAAGAGATATTTAGAGAAATTATCATTGAGAAATACACCAATTGATACCGAAGGTTGGAAAGTCTTGTGTTGGTTTATTACTATGAATAAGTCTCTTAGAAGATTAGACATTACTCAATGTCCTTTCTTATCAGTTGCTACTCAAAAGTTGAAAAGCAATAAATCAAGGCCTGATGACCACTTGATCATGAAATGTAACTTACAGAATAGATCCGATATGGATTGGTCATTACTATCTGCCTCATTGGTTGCTAGAGGTGGTATTGAAGAAATCATACTGACTGGCTGTAAGATTGATGATTTGGTTGTATTCCAAAGTTTTTTGAATTTTGGTCTACGTAAGAAGATGAATAAGATTGGCTTGGCTTATAATGATTTGGATTATAATCAATTAGAAATTTTGTCTAAATGGATGACCAATCACCAGGAAATTATGGGTATTGATTTAGGTTATAACGATTTGTCAACTTCGTTGAAAACTTTAATTCAGTATGCTAAAGTTCGACCTAATGCCTCATTGAGTCTAATTTCATTGAACAGTTGTAATTTACAAGACGGAGAAGATATCGAAGAATTTTTTGCGCTATTATCAAAGCTACCTCAGTTGAAATATTTGGATCTATCAAACAACAAAAAATTGTTCCCTTCATTTGTTACCAAGATGACTTTTTACTTGCCACTGTTTAGTAAACTAGCTAGATTAAATTTGGATAACAATGGGCTTACTACCACAGCGATAATTTCATTAGCTGAAATATTGGTCATATTGAGAAGCTTGACTTACTTGTCTCTTAAGGGAAATATATTGAATGAGGTTGCATGCAATGCTTTAATTAAAGGTGTTAAACGTTGTCCAACATTGTTCACTCTTGATTTTGATAAAGACTCGGCAACACAAACATTTTCCGAAAAGATAGGTTTATTGACTATAAGAAATATGGAAAGAGCATTATATTTACAGGCTGATGATAAGACAAAAGCAGGTAAAAAAGCTTTACCCGAAGTTTTCAGAGATGGAGCTACTGAATTCAAGTCCCAAATGGCTAAACTTGGTTTTGAAAAACCATTTCATGAAATTATGACTGATATGCTGAAGGGAAATAGTACTATGGAGCCTGAAAAGTTTGAAAAATTTGTCAGTCAAGCTTCTTTGTTATTAAATTCTTTGCATCGGTCTATTAATGAATTGATGAACTTACAAATGAAGAATCAGTTGAGTTTTGAAGGTAAGGAAGCATTAGTGAGGTTGTGTGTCATTGATTCTTCGATTGAAACTGGTTTGAATTTGATAAATGATAAAACTGGGGCAAAGTTTCATGTTGCTCAACCATCTCACGGTCATAATATGGTAAGGCATTTGGTTGATTTTGAGGGTACATCCGCGTCAACTGGCCCATTGGATGACTCAACTGTTCACCTTGAGAAGGATGGTAACAGTGACAGCAATGACAGCTCCAATACAGCGGATGGTGTCGATAGTAAAGACTCCAAAGGAAATAACGAGGTAATAGATGAAGCTGTTGAAATTAAAGACACTCAAGGTTTTGCTGAGCAAGGACATTTAATCAAAACTAATTCCACTGCCTCACTAGATATGCTAAAAGAAGAAGCTACAGCTTTCAAAATCGGTAGTTCTCTTCAAGACAAGTTGTCACAAAATCTATCCCAGAATGGAGCCGACTTGAGTCCTGAAAGCATCCGTCAGTTTTTATTAGAATCTGACGACGTTGCTGAGTTTATTACTGTTGTTGAAAGTCTCAAAAAGAATGGAATAGATTTAACTGATGTTTATAGAAAGAGGGTTCATAGTCCTGAAATTGGGAAACATAATAAACTTGGAGATGCGCAGGAAGATGATGATGAAGATGATGATGATCTTGAGTCAATAAGAAAGTCACTGACTGAGCAGTCATTAGGTTCATTAGGTTCATTAGACGCCACACCTGAAGAAACTGAGATATATAAGAAAACATGGGATAATACCATGATGAATAGAAGAGCTGATACATTTGAATCTGAGATGGAAATAGGAGCCACTCATCACGTTCCTGATCCATCAGGAACGGACCATGACCGTCATAGCGAAAACGAAGATGAATCTACCGAGAAGGAATATGATAAGCTGCTTGAGCAGTTTGAAAAGAGACGTAAATCTACATCTGCTTAATACAACATTATTTACACTCATATCTCATCCCACTTTTGCATTTTAAAGCAGTATCTATAGATACTATGTAATATATTTCGTAATAATATACACGACAAGATTCACACTACAACACCGCAGTCAAAAGACCAAAATCAAAGACTAGTACAATCCCGATCGACGCGAACTGTTTGCATCACGTTTTGATCTAGAACATTTGAGAGAGGCAGGGCAGACAGGGTTGAAGAAACCCACCCTTTCAGCCTCCAGCATCAAAGAGCATCATTTTCTACTTGTGTGTTCAGTATATTTCAGTAAAGGACATACTTGTTTTTACGTGGAATATCCAGCAGGCTTGAAGTCGCAATTACCAGCGTACGGCTACATAAATTGATCTCAATTGTCGCTTTTTTCTGTTATTTCAAGAAGTCAAAGTAACAAAAGACTTCCAATTTTAGAAATAAAAGTCTATGTCTCTACAGTGTTGTTGTTGCAAAGTTTGAGCACAGACTGTCAGTGTAAGTGAATTGTGTGTTTTCTTGTGTCTCATAAGACACAAAGGAAAAAATGGCTAATATTCCCGAGATGATTCAACACAGAAAATCGGCGACAGCAACCCCAGATAAAACCAAGAAACACAGACTCAAGCAGCCTCATGTGATTGAAAAAGTGAGACAAACTCTTCTAAGGTTTCAATCTACTAAAGAGCTTACCAATTCAGTTTTAAGTAACACGTACAGCTTCACTTCAGATCCATATTTTTCAAGAAGTTTATTGTGGAGGTGCGTGTTCATTTTAGATACTTTCGAGTCCGGGGAAGTCAAATCTCAATCCACTTCAACTTTCCGTCAAAATGACTTAAATTTGACCAACTTGAAAAAAGAAAGAGATAACTATGAATTACTCAAAAAAGAGTTTCAGCTTCCATGGAATCAGCTAGAGAATGATCACAATTACTACAAAGAGTTAGAGCTCAATCAAGATTTTGATCTCACCGAAGAACTAAGCAAAAGAAGAGAATTGGCAAGGATAAGGGTCACTCATGATCCGTTATCATCATCATCAGATGAAAAGGAAAATAGTGCTGAGCCGACTAGTGGTAATAGTAGGTACAAACCTAAAGATTTAACAGATTTAGAATTGTTAGAACTTTTAATTACAGACGTAGAAAGACTATTTCCTCAACTGCCAGAATATTTTATAGAAAGTCAAGAAAATAAAAAAATGGTAATCGAAGTGTTGTACATTTGGTCTAAGTTGAACCATACACCATATTCACAAGGCTTGCATGAGATAGTGGGGACTATTTTCATTATACTTTTTGATGAGTGTATAAATCCTAAAAAAATCTACAAGAGAAAAAAAAGTACAGTATTGGATACTTCAAATGCAAATACAGGTAGTGGTGAAGGAGAAGGCATAGTTAATTTAGATGGTTTAGACTCAAAAATTGCTGAGCTTAACAACAAAGACTACTTGCAGCACGACACGTTTGCCATTTTTAATGGTTTTATTAATCTCGTTATATCCAAATACTATAATGATGTTTCATTATTGCAACAATCCATCAAGTTTGATTTGAAATTACATCAGCTGGATCAATTCAGTTACATTTTATTGAAAAACACATTGAAATTAGATTCAACAATTTGGCTTTTAAGATATTTGAGATTATTACTTATTAGAGAAATTAAATTAGGAAATTCATTTGAACTTTGGGATAGACTGATTTCATTCGGCTATCTTAAAAAAGAACCAACTGCATCACAATTGAATATTACTCTGTTGCTGCCTTATATCATTATTTTACTTCTATCCATGATCAAAAAGAAGTTAATTATTTCCGATTATGGAGAAGCTATGTATTTATTATTGCATTATCCAATATTGGACAGGCTTGAAGACAGAAAACAAACCAACAGCAACTCATTTGCGTCCTCTGTCATTGTCATAAACGATACCACAGATGAAGCTGAGGAAGATGGATTGGACGATTTGAATTTTACGTATGTCGATGAGCCTATTTTTTCAAGGTTCAGTGGTGATAAGCCAACGACTCAATCGTATGAAAGCGGGAGCAGATCTAGCGATACCTTGAGGGGGGATGATTTAAACGATGAAGATTACGTTACTTTGAACATTCCTGAATTAGTAGAAGACGCTATTTTATTGTACAATCTGAGTAAGAAAGATGGAGATTTGCAGTTTATCCAACAAGGAACAAAGATTATCGAAAGGTACTCGGGAATGCAAAATGGGTACGATAACAAAGGAGAGTTATCCACTAGTCCACTTAAAAAGTCAATTTTCTCAAGAAGAAGATCGAATAGTACACAGAGCAACAGTAGTGGTGGAGGATCTTATTCTTTGAACAATAACAGCTCAGGAAACCTACCAATGCCTTATTTGAACGGTAGCAATTCAAGTCTGAACTCAAGCGGTGCAGTAAAGGCTGATACTGGTAGTAATAATTTTTTTAAATCGATATTATCAAGGAAACCAAGCAGTAACAATAGCAGTATTACCAGCAACAGTAAAGGCTCTCATATATCAAGAGGAAAATCTGAAGCTATTGATCCATTGATGGGCTCAGCTATTCCTAATTTGAGTATTCCCAAGCCTATTGCCTCACCAATTTCTAAAACTCATAGCACTCCAGGAGGTCCTTCTAAGAAGCAACAAAATGGAGAAATGGAAGACTTTATCATTGGAGACGATTTAAATATCCAATTCCAACATTTGAGCGTTAAGAATAATGACTTGAAAAAAGTTCCTGCTCCTAAGGATTTCCAAAGGACTAGACTAGAAATGAGGTTACAAAAGAAAGTCAATGAAGTTATGAAAAAACAATGACCTTGTAGGAGCCATAAAACTCACCTATTACTAAATTGATTCCAACATAATAAAAAAAAAAGCTAAATTAAATCACGTTACGTAGTAATACAACTGAGTAAATTATGAAATGAAAAAACTAAGTATTTTTTAAAAAGTGGGATTGCATACGCATGCATATATCATTTGTTAGAACTTTGAGTAACATAAATAAACCCCAAAAACATTAAAAGTTTCTGTCACTTTTCAGTAAATCGATCTTATCTTTCAATACCTGTTCGTTTTTCTCAATCCAATTTAATGACTCTAAATGGTTATTTAATAATCTCAAAATATTTTCTAAAGCAATCGTCTTTTCCTTGTCCACATTACTACCATCAGCTGAGCCTTCATTTGTAAAATCGGAGTTTTGTAAGAGCGCAATATTGAAAGTATCACTGACTTCATTTATTTCACTTATTAATGATTGGAAATTGGTTCCCAATGAATCCAATTTGTTTTCCAAATATTGAGCTTTTCTAAATGATGATTCTCTAAGTTGATCATTGGTTAATACCACTTGCGAACCGTTTCCTGTTGGAATGGCACTAGACGATTCATTAGTTGTGGCGTTAGATGAGTTAGAAGAAGTAGTTGAAGGAGTTGTGGCGGAAGTTGATGGGGTTTGAATAGCAGAAGATAATAATGATTCGGCTTGTTTTTCATAACCATTCAATAAAGCTTCTAGTTCATCTTGTTGTTTTTCAATGTAAAATAATGTGTGGTCAATTTTCTTTTGAGTTTGTTCAGCGGCAATTGAATCGTTGTATAACAGAGAAATTTTATCAGCAGAAGATACCAATACCCTGTCCCATTGATTTACTTTATCGGAATATGATCCAAAGACTTTTGAAGCTTGAGATAATTGATTAGTCCATTTAGTGATCAAATCTTCTAAGGTTTTGTTTTTAATGGACATTGGTTGTGGAGCAATGTTTTTCTCAACAACTTTCGATTCAATGGCTTTGGTGCTATCAGTAAACGTCACACCTTTCTTTTCTTCTGTAGTTGCAGACGTAGCAGGAGCTGTGGTCGACATTTTTGTAGCTGGTTCTTCTTTTTTCGCAGTACCGAAAGAGAAGCCACCTGCAGCACTAGGAGTAGAAGAACTTTGCTTGGTTTCTTCCTTTTTAGCACCACCAAAAGAGAAGCCAGAAGATGCCGCTTGTTTGTCCTCTGTTTTATTACCAAGGGCAAACGAAGTAGCAGCAGCGGGTTTGGATTCATCCTTTTTAGCACCAAATGAAAAACTAGAGGCAGCACCGGTGGCAGGGGTAGCTGGTTTAGATTCATCCTTTTTAGCTCCAAGTGAAAACCCTGAAGTTCCGGCTGATTTCTCTTCTGGTTTAGCTCCAAGGCCAAAGGAAGTGGTAGCAGGTTTTGCGTCATCTTTATTAGCACCAAAGGAAAAGCTAGAGGCAGCACCAGCGGCTGGTGTAGCTGATTTTGCCTCATCTTTGCTACCTCCAAATGAGAACCCAGAAGTTCCTGCTGGTTTATCGTCCGATTTGGCACCAAAACTAAAGGAAGTTGCAGCGGCAGGCTTTGAATCATCTTTCTTAGCACCAAATGAGAAACTGGAAGCAGCAGGTGTAGTTGATTTTGATTCCTCTTTACTAGAAGCACCAAAAGAAAAACTTGGAGCGGCAGCGGCAGCAGCTGGTTTAGGTGCATCTTTATTTGAAGCTCCAAAGGAAAAACTTGGAGTCGCAGCAGGGGTAGCAGCAGCAGCTGGTTTAGGTGCCTCGTTATTAGAAGCACCAAATGAAAAACTAGGAGCGGTAGCAGCAGCTGGTTTATCTGTTGATGGCTTATTTCCTCCAAAGGAAAAGGCTGGAGTAGAAGCTTTATCACCTGCACCTGAACCAAAGGAAAAGCTACTTGGAGTTGTAGCTTTGGCGGCATTGAGTGAAAACGATGATGGGGCAGCTGATGTGGTGTTATTTGGGGCAGCTGATGCTACTGCAGAAGCTGGTTTTGGCTCTTCCTTTTGTTGACCTAAAGAAGAGAAAGCGCCTGAAAAGCTAAAAGGGGCAGTTGCTGATCCAGAGTTATTAGTGGTTGCGCCAGTTCCACTTCCAAATGCTGGGGTGGCGGCAGAGCCGCCTAAGTTGAAAGCAGGGGCTTTTGAACCAAATGCTGAGCCTGTACCTGTACTTGAGCCAAAAGCTGGGCCTGAACCTGATCCAGTTGAGCTGGCACCGAATGCTGAGCCTGAACCACCAAAGCTGAATGCTGGTTTTGAAGCAGCATTAGCTGGGGCGCCATTATTATTATTACTATTGTTGTTGCTATTGGTTGGAGTATTGAAGTTAAAGCCTCCAAAAGCACTTTTAGAAGGGTCTGTATGAGAGTGAAAATGTTAGTATATTCGAATCATTTAGAATAAAAACAAGCAAGTGGTAATTGAACATGGAACGAAAGTGATGGGCGTACAACACTGACAAATTGCTCAATTCAAATGCATAATGTTATGGCATGAGATTTTTGAAAACTTACCCGACATGATTGTTATTGAATAAAGGCAATTATTTCGTGGATGGCTACTAGAACTTACTCAGCATCAGTGCTGTTGATGGCACTTTTGATCCACCACAATCATCTACTAATCTTTGTATACATTGGGTATAAAATCCTCCAGGCTCTAAAAAAACAATCCGCTTTTGGTGCACGGGCGTAAATAAGTTAAAAGAAAAATAAGCAAATATATTGCGCCGATCGACCTCACTATTTTTGACGTCGATTTCAATGTCGACGTTCCCGGAGTACAACATTAGCATAAGTTGTTGCTCGGAGTTCTCAGTCCCTTTTACATGACAGAAAGCAGAGAGACAGGCCATAGGGAAGGACACTGCTTGACATGTTGAGCATACATATATATATCACCACCTTTTCTCTTTTTGCTAACATTGTTTATCTCTATATATACAGATATATATATACACGTATACATAAGAGCTTATTGCACACACACATATCGTATATTACAGATCATAATACAATGCCAAAGTTAATTTTAGTTAGACACGGACAATCCGAATGGAACGAAAAGAATTTATTCACCGGTTGGGTCGATGTTCCATTAAGTGAAGTTGGTGAAAAGGAAGCTGCTAAAGCCGGTGCCTTGTTAAAGGAATCAGGTTTACATCCAGACATCTTATTCACTTCTAAGTTGACTAGAGCTATCCAAACTGCCAATATTGCATTGGAAAAAGCTGACAGATTATTCATTCCAGTTGTCAGATCCTGGAGATTGAATGAAAGACACTATGGTGCTTTACAAGGTAAAGATAAGGCTGAAACTTTAGCCCAATACGGTCAAGAACAATTCATGACTTGGAGACGTTCTTTCGATATTCCACCACCACCAATTGAAGATGACTCCAAATTCTCTCAAGCCGGTGATGAAAGATACGCTGATGTTGATCCAAATGTTTTACCAAAGACCGAATCCTTAGCTTTGGTTATTGATAGAATGTTACCTTTCTGGCAAGATACCATTGCTAAAGAATTGTTAGCTGGTAAGACCGTTATGATTGCTGCCCATGGTAATTCTTTAAGAGCTTTAGTCAAGTACTTAGATAACATCTCTGATGATGATATCGCTGGCTTAAATATTCCAACTGGTATCCCATTAGTCTACGAATTAGACGCTCAATTACATCCAACCAAACCATCTTACTACTTGGATCCAGAAGCCGCTGCTGCCGGTGCCGCTGCCGTTGCTGCTCAAGGACAAAAGAAATAAACGAACAAAAAGACTTGTTAACTAAACATACATAGTTTTCATAAACTCTATATTTATTTATACTTATTTGATTTCTAGATAAAGAAAAGATTTATGTGGATTACCGCCTTGTAATGAAGTTACATGGAAAACAAAACTGCACAAGAATCAAAAATGGTACCAATTGAGCTACAAAAACAGACTCGAAGCGATAAAGTGAGTACATATATAAAAATTACTTACTCGCAGTAATCTTTCCCTTTTTCGCAAGAAAATGAGGGGAAATGGCTTTTTCAAATATAGATCTTTCTCCATAATATCTTGCAAACTGATACAAAAGAAGATAAAACAACTCCATTTATATACATGTCGAATCCAGTATGAGGAGCTCGATGGTCTATATCAGCCACCAAACACAGACACGACAATGGCTGAAACAGCGATACCATATAACGAAAATTTCAAAAACTGTCAGTGTTACCTCCTCACCTTTGATCTCAAAGAGGTATCTCCATGAGGATAATAAGGACAGCCGAAATACAACTGATAGCATTGCAAGCCCGAAGTCATCTAGAAATTATGGAAAGTTTGTTGAACCAATGGGCAAAGGGAGTCGAATTGGACTGGAACCTTTATATGGTAATCAAATAACCAAGATGAGAGATGAAATATTTATGCCACTATATGCATTATTTGCAGGGTTTCTCAATAATCAAATTGAAAATAAAACTAGTCATCAATATAACAAAGTAGAGAATGCGACAATTGACGAAAGCAATGAGCAGCTTACTGAGCTTGTGATGTGTCAAATAAGGTTTCCTGAAGCTGAGATCATTAACATAAGTAACTTGAGCCATGTTGAACAATTACTAAATAATTTCACTAAGGATAAAGATATCAACATAGGGAAACTAATCAAGAAAAGTGAAATAAGTCCAAGCCAGGTTCTACCGTACGAATTCATTCAATTGTATTTATATTACATTTCAAGAGATACGCTTGGTCTTCCGCTTTTCAATTTTTTCCACCTCGTTGATAATTTACTTTCTCATAAATGGTACGAAAATTTATCTTGTTTGATAGCATTAAACCTCAAGAAAGAATCAACATCTATGGTTACTCTTGCAGATGTTTTGAACTTATTATCTGGTGTTATAATTCCACGAATAGCGTCTGGTATCAAGCCTGGAAATTCCAAAAACGCGTTTGAGCTAGTTCAATTTATAAAAACATTGTATTATCATTGCCATTATATGGGAGTAAACCAGCAAATTACAAAACAATTGTTTAAGGAAATCATGACTACATACAGGTACGGTAGCTTGTTGCATTACTTAATGAAGTTTCATCGTTACGAGCAGTTTGAACGATTGATGAAGAAGCTAATCATAGTTGAAAGTAAACTTGATAAATTATCAGAACTGGGAAGTTTGAATAAGATACAATCATCAATTTACAACGAATACAAATCCATGTCACTAGATACTCATTTACCAGAACTATACATCGAGACTCAAATCTTTTTAACTCAATTTTCATTTATTTTGAAGACATGTGCATCTGAAAGAGATCATCATATACTAACTCGAAAGATAAAACAATTACTAGAGAATAATAAACCACTTACTAAAACACAATTACCCATTCATAAAATCCCGAAAATCGTCTACAACAATTCCAACAACTACCGAACTCTTTTCAGTCAAGTTAACCTAATAATCAGCCAGTTCCTTGAAGGAAAGTGAGCCACAAATTTAATCAAACTAAATGCATAAATAGATATACGTATATATATATATATATAGATTTACATACAAAGACAGATTGACATGTTCCCCATACAGCCCCACCTTCCTAAAACAGCCAGCAGAGCCCCGGCCACTGCCGCATTGGGCAAGGCAAAAATACGCGCCTGCTGATTGGCTGTCCCTCTGGCCATATCAGATGATTTGTCTTCAAGATCCTTTCAGATGCCACTATATAGCCAACCATCTTTCCCAAGCAAGCAAATTACAGCATATACGTATGCATGGATAGATATAGAACACACTGACACCATAATCTATTGCACGTATCATAGTGTAATCCATAGCAAAATAGCAATTATACAAATCGACCTTTATCGTCCTCATACTTAACAACTTTCAAAGAGTGAGAAGCTGAGAAAAATTTTGAACCAAAAAAAACATCCAATAAAGAATTGTTAATAAATAAGTCAGTAGTCCTGTTTAATTCACCGTTCCACTTTCTGTCCCCACTCTATCTGGTATAATCTATCATCATCTGATATAAGATCAAATAGCATTAGAGATTTGATATTGCATATTAGCGTAGTACCTTTTATCACATCATAAATCACATATACTCACATACAAACAATGTTCGCCAACACAATTCGTCAAACCTTAAAATCTCAAGCTAGATTATTGAATAACAATGCTTCAAGACAATTGATTAACGTCTCAAGACAACAGCAACAAGCTGTTTTGACCGCTGTCAGACTTCCAGCATTGTCCATCAGAAACTACTCCGCTGACCATCACGAAGAGACTTTTGAAGAATTCAGTATCAGATACGAAAAGGAATTCGATGAAGCTTACGATTTATTCGAAGTTCAAAGAGTGTTGAACAACTGTTTCTCGTACGATTTAGTTCCTTCTCCAGCTGTCATTGAAAAGGCATTAAGAGCATGTAGAAGAGTCAATGACTACGCTACTGCTGTCAGAGTTTTTGAAGGTTTGAAGCACAAAGTTGAAAACAAAGAACAATACGATGCTTACTTAGAAGAATTAAAGGATGTTAAAGAAGAGTTAGGTATTGACTTAAAAGAAGAATTATATTAAATAATTTGTCAATCATTTTCATTTAATATATTCAAAGCTATTTTCACAATCATCTCATACTATAGATTCAAATATTATGAATTATAAATTAATACTATCAAGTTTACATTTATTAAATTCAAATTGACAAAAATCTTTTAATCAAACAAAAAAAAAAGCTGAACTAATTAACTTCACAAAAGCAAAAATAAATTATAATCATATAGATGAACCTAAGATTATCCATCCATAAATTAACATTACAACTTTTCCAACCTCTTACCAAAGAAATTCTATAATTATGAATCGGTGAAAGACTATTTGTGCTTTCTGCCTTTTCATACATCTTTAATTTCTATTGTCAATTTAAATGCATATCATATCACACAAATCTGATCACCTTTTTCTTAACTACCTTTTAACTATTATATTTTTATTATATTATTATTTTTAATTTGTCACAAATTAAATCAAACTAAATCAATACAATTACTAAATCTCAAACTTATTTTAGACTATATTCATTCCCCGTAAACTAAGTTCAATTCCCGTATCTTTTTTTTTGGCACAAAGCTACACTTATCTGTCTAATTATACTCGAATGTATACATACTACATATATATTGTCTAACTAGGGCTAACTCATCGATGTGGGTACAAATTCATTTACTGAGATCCCATCTTTCATCCTTACCCAGCTCCTCGCCTTATTTTTATGTCTCCTCCCTAATCTCAAGTTATCTAGAAAATCTGCTGATGTGGAAAGAAGACTATAAACTGGGCAAGACTTTTGTCTTTTCGATTTAAAAGTGTGTAGTCACACTTGAATGGTATTAGTATCCCAATAGCATCTTAAATTATGGGTTAAGCTGTATCTAATCACATGTAGATATGCATTGTGCATTTAAAGGAAGCCTTTTGGCTATTCCAATCCTTCTGTGTACACGCTTTTAGCTTTCTTTGATTTTTTTTAAGAAAATAGTCGCGTCGATTATCTGTTTTTTTGTATTTTTGTTTACATATTTCCTAATTAAGAAGTTTTCACTTATATTTTGGCTTAACATAGACATTTGAAATTGTTTACTTTTCAGATTAAGCTAGATTAAAATCAAAGATAGTTAAATAAGCCTTTTTGATAACAGCTCATCCTTACTTGGTATTACATGGTTTGTTATACTTTTTTGTTCGAATAAGCTATTTCAGTGCATTGCTAATCCAGTCAATTTTGAATTTCAAATACAACAATGCAGGTTGACGAAAACCCTTTAAATGTCGAAGGTTCGGTCTGGATCTTTGACAAGGAATCCGGAGAGTTTCACCAAGGAAAAATAATTGAATCCTTATCCAATGGCAAACAAGTAAAAGTTCGAATTAATAAAAAAGAAATTGATGATCTAGTTATGGATTATGATAAGATTGAAAGATGCAATCCTGTTCAATTCGACAAATGTGAAGACATGGCTTCTTTGACTTTCTTGAATGAGCCTTCTGTTATTCATAACTTGAAAATGAGATACATGAACGATTTAATTTATACCTATTCTGGACTCTTTTTAGTTGCTATAAACCCCTATAAACAATTGAACATTTATAACAAAGAGTTTATTAAGCTATATCAAAACAGTATAAATAAACAGACTAATAATAATGACGATGATAAACAATCAGAAAAATCCAAACCTCATATTTTTGCCATTTCACAACAAGCTTTTAACAATTTAATAGATGACAAACAAGATCAAAGTATTTTAGTCACAGGTGAAAGTGGTGCAGGTAAGACTGAAAATACGAAAAGGGTCATTCAATACATTATATCAGTTGCTTCCAGTGATTCAAACAAAAACACAGCTAGTCTTTTAGAATCTCAGATTATTCAAGCTAATCCTATTTTAGAAAGTTTTGGTAATGCTCAAACCATTAAAAACTTGAACTCCTCGAGATTTGGTAAATTCGTTAAAATTAATATCAATCCTGATACCAAAAGTTTAACTAATGCTCATATTGATTGGTATTTATTAGAAAAATCAAGAGTTGTCCTACAGGATTCAAAAGAAAGAAACTACCATATTTTTTACCAATTCCTAAAAGGTTCATCTGACGACATACTATCTAAATTCAAACTGAAAAGATCGTTTACGGAATACCACTATCTGAAGAATTCCAATCTACTTATATCTGGTATTGATGATAAAAGAGAATTCCAAACTTTGAACAAAGCTTTCGATGTTATGGGCTTCTCCAAGGAAAATAAAGAAGATATTTTCAGAGTTATCTCAATTATTTTGCATTTAGGTAACATTAAGTTCAATAACACAGCTTCAAAAGATGACACAAAACAAGCCATATTGAATGAGAATTCACCAGTAGCAACGATCGCCGAGTTGTTTGGAATATCAAAATTGGACTTTGAAAATTCTTTCTTGAAGCAAAAAGTGAAAGCTGGTAAAGAATTTGTAACCCAGCAAAGAAACTCATCACAGGCTAAATTTGCAATTGACGCTTTATCTAAAACACTTTACGAAAAGTTGTTCCAATTCTTAGTTGATAAGATTAACGAGTCGTTCAAAGAGAACTCAGAATCAACAACTGTATCCTCTTCTCCTTTTGACGCCACTTCACCAGACAACTTCATTGGCATTTTGGATATTGCCGGTTTCGAAATATTTGAAAAGAACTCGTTTGAGCAGCTATGCATCAATTACACAAATGAAAAGCTTCAGCAATTTTTTAATCATCATATGTTTGTTCTTGAGCAAAGTGAATACTTGAAAGAAGGAATCTCGTGGCAATACATTGATTTTGGAAATGAATTGAAACCAACAATTGAACTAATGGAAGGCAGTCAAAAGCAGAAAGTTAGTATCTTTTCTATACTAAATGAAGAATGTGTCGTTCCAAAAGGTTCTGATAGGACTTTTATTGAAAAATTGCATAACAATTTAGAAGTCAAAGATAAGAATGCTGATAAGTCAAAGTGTAGGTATAGACCAAATAAAATCCGTGATGGTTTTGTTGTTAAACATTATGCTGGTGAAGTTGATTATAACATTGATGGCTGGTTAGATAAGAATAAAGATCCATTAAGTAACACTATAGTTGAGCTCCTATCACAATCTTCAAACTCCTTCATTAGAGAGTTGTTCACTTCAACTGAATTGGTGGAAAACTTATCTGAATCTCCTGTCAAAGGTGGCGCAAACAAAAGAAGAGGTATATTCAGAACTGTTGCACAACGTCACAAAGAACAGTTAACAGATTTGATGAACCAACTCTCCTTAACCCATCCGCATTTTGTCAGATGTATTTTACCAAATTCCAACAAGAATTCTAACGAGTTTAACACAACTTTAGTTTTGGAGCAATTGAGATGCAACGGTGTGTTAGAAGGTATAAGAATTGCTAGATCAGGATATCCCAATAGAATTGAGTTCAAAGAATTTGTGGAGAACTATGGTATATTAGCAACAAATACAAACCAAGCGTCGTTAAAAAATAGAAAACCAAAACAAGTTTGTGAGTTAATTTTGGGTGAAATGAATTTGGATCCCGATGTTTATAAGATTGGTATTACTAAGTTGTTTTTCAGGAATGGAGTTTTAGCTACATTACAAAAGCAGAAAGATCGCAAAATGGCTATTTTAGTTACTCAATTACAATCTGTTATAAGAGGCAAGTTAGCACGAGATAAAGCAAATGAGGAGTTATTAAGAATTAGAGCATCTCAAGTTTTAATGAAAAATTTCAAAGCATACAGTGAACTGAATTCAGATCCTTGGTTCAAGCTAGTTAACCAATTGAAACCAATGATAGTCAATGTGGATAGTGATCAATCCTACTACATGAAGAAAATTCAATCTTTAGAAAAACAAATTGGTGATTTGAACAAAGAGAAAGAGAATATCAAATCTAGTACTGCTGCTGACTCAACTAAATTGGAAAAACTTGAGAAAGATATCAAGCTTGATCGTGATTTACTTAACAACAAAGACAAAGAATTGGTCGAAATAATTAAAGCTAAAGTTTTATTGGAAAAGGAAATTGCTGAAGTTAAAACAGAGAGTGAGGATAAGGCTGCAGAAATTTTATCGCTCAAGAAAGAAAATTCTACCCTTGTTACAAAGGCCAAAGAGTTGGAGAAGCAAATCAAAGAACTTAATAAGTCCATTGATTCTAAAGATTCAGAGATTACTACTCTGAAAAAGAAGACGTCAAAAATTGATGACTCGGTGTCTGAAAAACTTGCAAATGCTGTATGTATAATTTTCATCAACTACTATTATTATTTTTAAAATGCAAATTACTAACTTTTTTTGTTATCATTACTATTATTAATTTAGCAATCTGAATTAAAGCTTTCCAAAGAGCAAATTGAAGAGTTGAAAAAGATTAATAAAGCTCTCAAATTAGAGCACAACGCTGAAGACTTCCAAAAATTAAATGCCAAATACAAGCAATTGAAGCACGAATCTAAGGAAACAAAGGAGTTGCTGGATGCTAAGATTGCTGAAGAGGTCAAGTTTGATAGAGGAAAGCAAAAGTATGACAAAGATATTTTATCGTTACAAGAGATAATAGAGGGACTGAAGCAAGAGTTGGAAGTTGAAAAGAAATCTAACTTATCATTAACTCAAAGTTTTAGGTTGCTTCAGTCTGAAAATGAGCAATTAGTCAAAAGCAAAAAATCAACGGATGTTAAACTGGCTAGCATCAATTTCAAGCTATCTCAAAGGCCAGATTTACAGTCATCGATCTCTTCCTCTAATGATGTCGAGTTATTGCAAACCAAGCTGGCTTCTGAATCTTATGAAAACAGACAGCTTAGAGCTCAGTTGAAAAAGTTCACTGGAGAGAACGACTTCAGTCTGATGTCTCCTTCTGCTTCTATAAATCGTGCTTCAACTTCCAGTAACAACGAACTGGCTATGGAAAAGACGGCTAATAAGAGATTAGAAAAGTTGAATATAGAGTTACAAAAAGAGTTGCTTCAATATAAAAACAATAATCTCGAGGCTAGAGGTTTATCTCCTTTGAATGTTGATTATAAGACCAAATATGAAGTTGCCAAGACTAAAATTAAGAACTTGGAAGATAAGCTCAGCTACAAGGCAAACTCTACTGGTGCTGTTTTACAAGAAAGCAACAAAAATTTGAGCTCCTCTGCTATTGATCCATTTGTTGATAAAGATATGATTCTTGCTAAACAAGAAAACTTGAGATTGAGCTCTCTATTGAATGAAAATCAAACTAAGCTAAAAAGATTACAATTGACTAGTGACTCTACTTTCTTACAGCAAGAGCAGCTTGTTCAGTTAAAGACTAAACTTCAAGTTACTGAAAGTCAAAACACAGCTCTGCAAAAATCTGTTGACTTCTACAAGAGCAGAGCCGATAACTATTATACTAAAATTGAGGCCGCTGAAGTTGCTGTACAATCGGCAAAAAGAGCCGAAGAATTGACCAGAGAAGAATTAAATGAAACCAAATCTCGACTGGCTAAAGCTCAAAATGAGTTTAAGGCTAGTGATCTTACTGTTGCTAAGTTAAGCTCTCAAATTAGAGAATTGGAAAGAGATTTATCTGACAAAATCTTTGAATATAAGAAGTTACAAGAAATGTATCATGCTTTGAAGGATAAGTATGAGAATGAAGAAGAATTAAGAGCTTCAACTAATTCTAACCAAGAGCAAAACAAAGATAAAGAATTGAAGATGCTCAACGATGATTTGGTTGCTTTGATGGGTAAGGAAACTGAGCTTAATAAGCAAATCAAGAACATCTCCTTACAATTGGAAGTCTCTAAAAGAGAAAACCGCTCTTTGAAGTTCAGTAATAACGAGTTAATTAAGGATAAATCTCAGATGGAAAAAGTTTTAACTGAAACTATTGGTAAAAATGAATTGCTCAACACTGAACAAAGAGAACACATTTTCAAACTCAATACTTTACAATCGCAAGTTCAAGCTTTGAAGACATCTAATGAAGATTTAACTCTCGAACGGGATAGCTTGTTAGAATCCAAGAGAATCTTGGAAAGGAAAATTGAATCCATAAATGAAGAATTTGAAAAGCATCTAGCCAAAGCCAGAAATGATGCCGCTAATGCTGTCACTGTCGTTAATTTATCCAAGCAGTTAGAGGAAGAGCGTCATGAGTTATCCAAGCTGAAGATGAAATTGAGCTCACATGAGTCTAAATTGGCTAATTACGAAAGTGAGATGGAACAACTCAATTCAGATTCTTTAATGATCATTGAAGAGAACAAAACTTTAACTAAGTTCAACAAGCAATTAAAATCTAAGCTGCAAGATGTTGAAAGCCAATACAAGAAGGAGAAATTAGCAGATACAGAGCATTGGAACTCAAGGGTTGGTGAATTGGAAGATAAATTGTTTATTGCCAACGCTAGTAAGAGAGAAGAAGACCAACAATTATACAACTTGCAAAGATCTGTTAAAAAATTAGAATACCGTAATGATATTCAAACTCAAAGTATTAACAGATACACCGAAGAAATCAAGAACTTAGAAGACACTATAGCTAGGTTAGATGCAACAATCAAAGCATTACAAATGAAGGAAGCTGAAACTGCTTTACAAGTTAAGAAATCTGAAAGAGAGATTGACAACTATAAAGAGAAGTGCATAATGTTAGAAAGTGAATTGATGGATTGGAGAAACAATGTTGCGGTGAATTGATTTACTAAATAACTATTGATTGACACTTTTATATTTTTTTTTTTACTATTGATTTCTAACTTTTTGATTTTGTAAATTATTATTGTCATACTATATACAAGGAATATAATTAAATTTGAATTTAAATGAAAATACCAAACTATGAATAGCGTTTAACCGAACCAACCTTTCTTTTTAGGCTTTTCTACAACTGGGGAGTTCGGTGATGGTTTTCCAATACCATATTTAGCCATGGTACCTTTAACATCGCCAAAAGCTTCCCTATCACCTTGAATGACAATAGTGGGTTCCGAACCTGTCAAAATTTTTTGTGCAACATTGATTAAATCTTCTCTTGTGACCTTATCAATGTTTTTACACATTTCAAAAATGTCAATTCTTCTACCATATATCTGCACTTGTCTTCCCATGTCTTCAAGCTTCACCATTCTACCTTCCAAATTCATCATTAAAGATGATTTTAGTTGATTCTTAGCACGATTCACTTCGCTTTCACTCAATGCGCCTTTACCGGTATCATGACTAAACAACAAGCATAATTCATATCCTAGCAACTCACCCATAACACGGTCAGCTTCAGGAATACAACTTAATGATAACCCAAATAATCCAGAGTCTGTAAAATTATGAATAAATGACTTACAAGACTCCACGAATCCGCATTGGTTAAGAACTCTAGTGTACGCTCTAGAATACATACCTTTACCTGGACCACCAGAGGAAAAAGAGCCACCCCCACCAATCAATGTTTGCAAAGTAGCCAATGTGTATAGATTTTCATCAGTGATAGAAACACCTTCAAATCCAACATGGATATGATGGAATTCTTGAAGGTGGGATAGTTCGGGAGGGGAAGGAATTGAAATCTCTCCTCCTGTATAAACAGCTTTATCTTTAATAATTTTCTCTGTAGAATTGGATCTAAAGTCTCCCAAATATTTTTCTGTCAATTCCACCGCATGCTCTACAGGAACACCAGTCATTGCAACAACCAAATTTTCAGGTTTATAAAATAAATCTCTATATCTCATTAGGTAATCTCTATTGATATATTGCAGTTGTTCTTGAGGACAGAGTAAAGGAGATCCAAGAGTTTTTTTGTTGTATGCAGCTTGTTGTAATAACTCAGGTAATATTAAGTCACTTTGCAACCAAATTTCGTTCAATTCGTATGCCGCAGTGGATACTTGATCTTCAACTTCTTCATGTGTTAACAAAGGTTTAGTTACAGTTTCAGATAATAGCTTGTACATTTTTTCAACGTCTGGCTTGAAAGTGGAAGCTTGGTATATCATAGTTTCTCTCGTAGATGCGCACATGTAATTGCCACCTAATAAGCTTAGCTGTTGCATCATTTGCTTACCTGTAAAATTCTCGGTGGATTTAAAAGCCATTCTATCGGAAAGATGGGAGGCTCCGACCAAACCATAACGATCCTCATATCTAGAACCAACATCAACATACATACCAATTCCAGCAAAATGGTTTGGAAGCACATCAACTATAAGTCTGACACCATTTGACAAGGTTCTTATCTCTGTTTCTGCTGACAGTGGTGCCTCTTGGCTGAATACGGGAGAAGTTGAAAAATTCTTCAGAGTCGATTTGTAAGAGGCTAGACTCTTAGCAGAAGATTCTCTAAACAATTTGGAGGCAACTAGCATCTTCTTTGTACACTGCTTTCTTAAGCCGCTATCGAGTCAGTAAAATCTGTACTTTAGGTTGCCTTCGTTTCTTCGAAGTTATGTTGCCAGCCTTGATCAGTCTTGAAAGTTGGCTACTAAGTTATCACTGTTCTGCTCCATCCATATCCACCTACTAATGAAAGATTGAAAGAGTTGCCATGACAGGCTGAAAAGCTCGCCGATCGACTCTTTTTTTTTCCTCGCTGGATGACTCTTGTGCATCTCGAGATTGTCGGGCTGGCTGTGGCTACCTGTTAGGTTGTGGATTGGTGATTATAAAGCCACTTACTCTGTTTGCCCTAGACAGGGTTCTGTTGGCGTGTAGTCTTCCTTGGAGATCAGTGTTAAACTCTGCTGCCACGAACATGTCTTCCAGAAAGCTAACTATCAAGGTGCCAGCCTCCTCGGCCAATATTGGGCCCGGTTTCGACGTGCTCGGTATAGGTTTAAACTTGTACTTAGAATTGCATGTCACTATCGATGAAGCGCAGTACGGTGAAGAATCAACTAAAGATCCTCAAAACTGTATACTGAGTTACGAAGGAGAAGGCGCAGATGATGTGCCATTCAACTCTGAAGAGAACTTGGTCACAAGAACTGCTTTATATGTTTTACGTTGTAACAAAATTAGATCATTTCCAAAGGGTACCAAGATCCACGTCATTAATCCAATTCCATTAGGTAGAGGTTTAGGTTCCTCCGGTGCTGCTGTCGTTGCTGGTGTGATGCTGGGTAACTGTGTCGGTAACCTTGGTTTCTCCAAGCAAAGAATGTTGGACTACTGTCTTATGATCGAAAGACATCCAGATAACATCACTGCTGCCATAATGGGTGGATTTGTTGGCTCATATTTAAGAGAGTTGTCACCTGAAGATATGAGTAGAGTTGAAATCCCATTAAGTGAAGTGTTGCCAGAACCAGCAGGTGGTAAAAATACAGGTTTAATCCCACCAGAGCCTCCAATCGACATTGGTCGCCATATCAAGTATGATTGGTGTAAAGATATTCATTGTATTGCTATCATCCCACAATTTGAAGTTTCAACAGCTAAATCGAGAGGTGTGTTACCAAAGTCGTATGACACTAAAGACATCGTTTTCAATTTACAAAGAATTGCTGTTTTAACAACTGCTTTAACCAAGTATCCTCCAGATCCAAACCTCATATACCCAGCAATGCAGGATAGAATACATCAGCCTTACCGTAAGGTCTTGATCCCAGGGTTAACTGAAGTTTTGTCATCTGTCACTCCAGAAACTCACAAGGGGCTGTTAGGTATCTGTCTTTCAGGTGCTGGCCCAACTATTCTAGCCTTGGCCACTGAAAACTTTGATGCTATCGCCAGTGAAATCATCAATAGATTTGCTAAAGAAGGTATCACTTGTGACTGGAAATTACTTGATCCAGCATACGAGGGTGCTACTGTAGAGGAGTTGTGACTATCCAAGCTGTGAGTCTGGGCAGCATCTAATATATACATACGCACACAGTCATATATAGCTACATATATATATATGTTTGTGTGTGGCGATACGTAGTCCTTCTAGTATTAATAGTATAGAACAGACATAATACATAAGATAAAAACATCTTTTCAGAACTAAACGCAATGGGCCAAAGTTTTTGAGTCGATCGACTATGCGAGTAAAATGGCTGCCTACAGTCTGGATATTTTGGATTGGTGCCAATGAAAGGGCAGAGAAGGATGGATTACGAGTGTAGCATGGTTGTTGAATGCAAGGTCTATTGAACATTGAGAGACTACCAGTAGTTCAAACATCAGTACTAGCAAAAAAGCGTCACTTAGATTGGCTATCTTTGTTTGTTTTCATAAAAATATAGCGAACTTAAACTTAATAAACAATCCAATCAAGATCAACTTCATTAGTTCACTTCACTTTCAGTTTTATAAAGCACTTCACAGCCGCCAATCAATTTGTTTAGCAAATCAATTTTTATCACAGATATAGAAATCATCACAAAATGGGTGCCGTATCGTACTTGACAACTAGTGCGCTTGCCGTCGTAGGAGGGTACATGTTGTTCAATGGAAATGGTGAGACTTTCAACGTTGGTAGCTTTCTTGAGACTACTTCCCCTTATATGTGGGCTTCATTAGGTATTTCTGCATGTATTGGTATGTCAGTGGTAGGTGCCGCTTGGGGTATCTTTATTACAGGTTCAACCATATTGGGTGCTGGTGTGAAAGCTCCTAGAATTACCACAAAGAACTTAATCTCCATTATTTTCTGTGAAGTTGTTGCTATTTACGGTTTGATTATGGCTATTGTCTTTTCAGCTAAATTATCATCAGTGGATTCAAAAGTGTTATACACAAAGGAAAATTTATATACAGGGTACTCTTTGTTTTGGGCAGGTATGACTGTTGGTTTGAGTAATTTGATTTGTGGTGTTGCTGTTGGTGTAACTGGCTCTACAGCTGCTATTTCAGATGCTGCTGATTCTTCTTTATTCGTCAAAATCTTAGTTATTGAAATTTTTGGTTCAGTCTTAGGTTTATTTGGCTTGATCGTTGGTTTACTGATGGCTGCTAAGGCTAATGAATTTACCTAGACGTATTCGTCAACAACATTATCAAATATAATCACCCATCACAAAATGATGAAAAAACAAACCTTCCCTCCCCCTCCTTCTTATTCACCTTCTCTCTTATAAATGCATTTGTATATCAATCAAATAAATAATGTAATGAAAAATGTTTACTTTTTAAACGATGGCAGTAATCAGATAAACATAAAAAGGAGAAATTTTATTATACTTATATAATTATGTATAAATTATGATTTGGGAATGAGAGTTTTGTATTTCTGAGTCTAAGTCTACATTTGATTCAATTATTCAATATCCATATAGTCTGGGTTCTTCTTTAGTATAACAACCCCTTCTAAAGAACTAGAAAGACTTATATACTCATCATTCTCTAGCTCGGCTCTCTCACCGTGACCTAACAAAACCGGTGTTAAATGTGTCACCCAACCAGTAATTGTCTTAGGTTTACCTGCCTGACCTACAGTATCAACTACTTGACCAACTCTAACATTGACTTTGATAGGCTCTAAGTTCTCATCAACTGTGACAAGCATTCTTGGATGAATAGCTGGTGTTACGTAGTATAATATGTTAGAGTCTGTAGCTAATGAATAGAAATCAGATCCTACTATAAATGATGTTGGATCTAACAAAGAAACACAAACAGTTAATAAACTAGCTAATGAAACCTTGGATAAAATTTGACGATCAGTGTTGAATGGATTCAATGATAAAGTTCCTTTACCGAGATGAACCAAACCTTGAGAAATTCTAGTCATAAATAATGCTCTTTGTTCAATACTATAATAGGTTGCTAATTGCCTTAATAATTGAGCGAGTCTAGCGTTATTTGTACCAGCACCACATAAACCCATACCAAAAATAGAGTTCATAGCAACATCTATATCGCTATCGTGGGAGTAACGTGATAACGTCTCATATACATTCATAGAAGCACTAGAACAACTAACTAGACCCATAGCTAACGGAACTGCTCTTTTAACTAGCGGGTTACCGTAGTGCATAAGATGACGGAAATGTCTCAATGACATGGCCTGACCGACCTCCTCGCCCATGGCAATCAATGCTAAACCTAAAACAGCGTATCCCTGATGTGCTTCGTCCTCGTCTAGCTGTTCATCTTTGTTTGATTTATCTTCTTCGTTAGCATTGGCTTCCCCATCTTTGCTATTGGCTTCAGCAGTTGGTGCGGTAGCTTCATCATTAGCCGATGCAGCTGTAGTTTCAGCTGGTATAATACCTGTGCTGTCAGCCAATGGTTCTTGTGCTTGTTCTTCTTCATCATCGTCATCTTCTTTTTCTTCTTTTGGTTTAACAGTACACATCTGTAATAAAGATTGAATCTGTAAAACGTTACCTGTACCAGCATAGGAGCAGATGTTAACGAGTACTTTTAAAGTCTTAGCAATTGGATGTTCAATTGCATCAATTGTCTCTAAGACGTCATCAACTTGCTCATATTTACCCATGTATAATAAACCTAATCCCAATGAAATAAATCTAATCCATTTATTAGTCAAGTCATTGAACTCTTTCTCTAACAACGATTGCAAAATAGAAGATGTAATATCACCATTACAAGTACCAACAAACACGTGACCTAAAGCTAATCCAGCTAAGCATTGAACGTCAATTGAATATGAAGAGTCCGAAACTAAAGGTAACAATAAGTTCAATACTTCTTCATTTTCACTACCAGCAAATGCAATACCAATACCATTAATAGCACTTTTGATTATATCTTGATCTTTAGTATCACCATTGATATAATCTTGTAATAATAATAAAGTAGCATCAACTTCATCATGGACACTGGTTGAAGAGATACCCATACCTAATAAAGCACCAGCTTTAATTTTATTTTGATCATTGTATAAGTATTCGTTTAATATTTGCAAACCTTCTTGAGTATCCCAAAGATGAACTAAACCTAATGAAGCTGTTGTTGATAGCATACCTTCTTCTTTTGTCTTATAAATCCATTTCTCTTCTGAAATGATCTTCTCAGAACCAAAACCACAGTTTAAGAAACCAGAAATAAAAGATGAAGCTAAATTTTGTGCAGCAACTTCTAATTTAGTGTGGCTAAATGTACCAAAATTATTGTTTAATGATGGATCAAGATGACTTTTATAAACATCTTCTGGAACTTTTGGTTGTAAAAGATTCAATTCGCCAATTAAGTACTTGAAATATTCACTGATTTTTATATTTGAAATACACTCTTGTACACCTTCGTTTTCCACTTTGAAACAAGAGTTTTGTCTACCTAAGATAAAGCCTAATTGTTTATGAACCAATTCATCATTGGTGGCATCAAAAACTGATTTGATCAAACTTTCATCACCTAATTTGATAGCTAATGTTAAAGCTTGTGTCAATTGGTTCATAGAAAGATAAATTGTGAAGGCAGTATTTAAAAATGCTAAATCATCTGGAGGAGCCAATAAAGGAACACAACTGATCATATAATTGCAAACTCTAGAAAAAGTATTCTTATCAACGAACTCAGGTAATTTTTCGATTTCTTCGATTTCTAATAATAAATCAATTGCTTCAGCTTCTGTGTTATTCTTCAAGAAATGTGGGACAATAATTAAACTTAACTGAACTAATTTTTCTTTTAAAGCTTCATTATCTTCCAATTTTTTAGCAATTGCAGCTTCATCAAGTTCTTCTTCTTCCTCTGAAGACTCTTTCTTTTCTGTCTCTAACCCTTCTTCTACCTCATCTTCTTCTTCTTTTTGTTCTTTAATTGAATTGCTATAATCTAAAATTTCTTGATATTCTTCGCCAATTTCCAAGGCCAAATGTCTTAAATATTCATGACCCCAATTACCAATTGAAGAATCCATGTTACTTAATAGTCTGTATTTCAAACATTCTCTAACGTACTGTTTGCCATCTTCAGTTGAATAAGTCATACCTAAAACGGATAAGATATCAGATAATTTCAGTTTCAAATCCTGAGCACCTTTAGCCCAGTTTGGATTCTGATATAGTTCAACCAAAGTGGGATAAAAAGGTCTCAAGAACTTCAAGGGCTTGGGAACCGCTGTCATCGATGAAGTGGATTCTTTAATAAATGTTTCTAAGTTCTCTAAGGATTTAGAGTATAGTTCAACTTTTGGCTCAGTCAATCTTTCAACTAACATCTCCAATTCCTCTTTTAAATGTTGGTCTTCTTCACTCAGTTCCTCCTCATTCTCATCGACCTTGCTCTTCTTTTCCTTCTCTGTATGTTTTCCAGTCTCTTTAATGGCATCTTTTTCTTTGTGTTTATCGCCCTTAACAGAGTCCGATCTTTCTTCAACAGGTGCCATATTTCTTTATCAGGAGTCAGTCAATCACAGGGGAACTATCAATTGAGCAACTAACTATAATAATATGCACTGATATACGCTTGATACTGTTAATTTCCAAACAAGCTGCACCCATTGGACTGACTACTGCTTTGTCATCCTGGCCATCTAATTCATCCATTGTAAACCATCCATCCATCATCGTCTTTCCCAGTGGCAATTGTCGTTGTTGGATAGCGAGGTGTCCGGATGCGCGTTTTCGACTATATGCGTTGGGTGCATTTCAGTTAATGAGTTTTAAGAAATTTTGACGATAATATTATAGTGTACATTTATTATATTTAAATACATATCGATGATGATCATCACAGCTTATATAGCGCTGTGATAAAAAATAACGACTAGGATAAATAGCAGGAACATAAAATAAAAAAAGCTAAAAACAAACAGGAACATGAAAAATAAAAGAAAATAAAACAATTGACAAGATAAAACAAACATACAAGAACAAAAGAAAGAAACTCAACTGAACACACATAGAGATAACTATATGTTTGTCTTGAGCTCATGACTTGGATAATTAATTACCGGTTAATAATCTCTCATCGATGTTAACCAGTTGATCATCTGATTTATCACCACGTTGCTGTTGAGGATGTTGTGCTTGAAGCTGGCCTTGCCCTTGAATTTGAGGTTGTGGATTACCAAGATTTTGCTGTTGAGTTTGTAACCCAGCTTGACCGTTGACAGCCAAACCTGAAGCTCCACCACTTTGCTGAGGCTGAGGATATGACATTTGATTAAAATGATGAGGGTTAAATTGAGGAGGTATATTCATCATATTCATAGCATTCAAGTTATTCATATTTTGTAAATTCATCATCGTATTCATCAGATTCATGTTATTCAGGTTCATATTGCCTGATAATCCCATATTATGAGCTCCAACATTAACATTGTTAACATTTTCAGATTCTTTTAAAGCTTGAGCAGCAGCTACTACAGCAGCAGCTTGAACTTGAGCTGAAGAGTTCAGTTGATTTGAAGGATCTTCAAGTTTCTTATCATGTGGGTTGGGATTATTGTTGAGGATGGTATTGCCATTGTTGTTATTGGTATTATTGAGGTTATTGGGGATGTTATGAGGATGATTATTATGACTAGGCCAGGATAAATTATCCTGAACAGCTTGTAAATGATGATGATGTTGTAATAATTGAGCTTCCAATTGTTCTTGTTGGGTTAATCTTCTATTTTTAATATGGTTTGAAGTAGTAACCAAACCTTTCTTTTTCAAGATTCTGATTTCATTATAGATATCTTCTCTTTTAATGATAAGATCAGGGAAAATGGTGTTTAATTTATGATGAATAACAGAAGGTTTATCACCTGTAATATACAATTCTTTAATTGTGGTATTAACTTGATTTGATCTTTTTCTTAACATTGGGAAATTAATTAAAGGATCTAACTTGGGATGGTTATGTCTATTTTCACTGATTTTTAAAGTCCAATTATTTTTCTTTTTTGAAAAATTAGCAACCATTGCGAAAGGGCATTTGATTTTTTTAGAACCAATCCTTTTAGTGCCTCCTCCATAGACACCACCACTAGTCTCACCATCTTCATTTTCTAATTTCAAATCGCCATCATTAGCGGATTCACCATTGTTATTGTTATTAGTAGAGATATCAGTATTGTTATTACCATCATTAGAATCATTATTATCCAAATCACCCGATTCATCCTTCTTTGGTTTCTTTTCTCTATATGAACCACCTAATTCACAGGTGAAATAAATGGCTTTATTATTAGAATGAGCAATAGCAATACCAAATTCATTCTTTTTACCGAATTCTTTAACGAATTCTTTCAAGACATTAACATTATCAAATGTTTGATCTTCAATAACTGGGGTAACTAAATATTCATTTGGATCACCCATCCCTTGAGCGGCTTGTTCATGAATATTATTCAGGCTCGAACCATTATGAGTCTGTAAGGCAAGTTGAGGGTGTTGATGTTGATGTAAAGGATGTAAATTATGAGCATTTGCCATGAACTGCTGTTGCTGTTGTTGTTGTGCATGCTGGTGTTGTTGCTGTGCTTGTTGTTGAGCTTGAAGTTGTTGCTGCTGCTGCTGTTGCTGTTGTTGCTGCAAATAAGCATGTTGCTGTTGATTATATTCATAAGGCATGCCTTGTTGTTGCTGTTGTTGTTGTGATTGTTGCTGGTGGTGGTGCTGTTGTTGTTGCTGCTGTTGCTGATGGTATGCGGCTGCAGCTGCAGCTTGTTGAGCAACCATTAAGGAGTCATTAACCATTCTATAATCTTGATTTGAGTTATTAGGGTTAGAAGAATTATTATTTACGTGTTGACCAGCAGAACTGTTTAACGCATGATTATTAGCACTGTTGTTGTTTTCATTTGAATGTGAAGCATCATCGTTTAAAGAGACGGCCAATTGATCCAAATTGTGGTGATGGTGGTGCATGAGATCATCATCATCTATGTTATTACCAGTGTTAGAGTTAATATCTGAATTGGTAGTGTTATTATCATTGTTAGAGGAGTCAGTTGGCATCATTGCAGAATGATCCACTTGCTTCTCCCCCTTAGAAATAGCTCTGGCACCAGACATATTGTGAGAGGTAAACGTAAGACAATAGCGGTGATAGCAAAAGTCAAAGAATTGATAAACCCAGCTTGGTAAGAAGGGAGTGTATTTGATAAAAAAGACGAATTTAAAACAATAAAGAAAGAAGAGATAGTAAATAAAATCAAAGATAGTGCTCTGTCCAAAGGTCGTGATTGCAGATGAAAGAAGATGGAAAAATTCTTTCCGCTGTTATTTCACTAACTAAGAGAAAAGTAAAGGTAAATTAAAGAGTCGATCGTCGTCTACTTAACTGTCTTTTCTGCTGCTAACGCGGTCGGGTCGGGTCGCTTTTAGAGGGGATAGACGATAGACGGGTCGGTAAAGGATAAAATTGTTTGCGGGTTGACCTTTAAAGTGCAACTTTGCCATGATGTTGTGTTTTAGTGCTACATATTATATGGTGTATGGATGTTTTATAGCGTCGGATTGGTTTGCCTATTTGGGACGCTATCTATGTGGTAGAACTATAGATAGACACTGGAAATAGGTATATACTGCAATTTAGCTATTATTTGCAGTACTTTGGAAGCTTTGTGGAGGGTTTTTCTTTTCTGATTGTTAATGTGTCTGTTTGACTTGTTGTGAACGCAAATCAGGGGAGGAAAAAAAGAGAAAAAAACACAAAGGGAAAAAAGCAAAATAGAAGAAAAGAAACATGTCGGAAAGAGAGAAAGAGAAAGAGAAGAACAAGATCACAAGAGTAAGAACTGGCTGCTGGACATGTAAGAAGCGTCGTAGGAAATGTGATGAAACTAAGCCATTTTGCACGAATTGTACATCCACGAATAGAAAATGTGAAGGTTATGCCCTCCGACTGACTTTCAACAGCTCTTTACCTTCTGGTATTCCTGCCAAAAATGCACATTTTCATACGAAAATGTATACAATACCGAAAAAGACTAAATTGAATAATGATGTTATTATTGGGGTCAAAAGTGAAAAATCTATTGCTATGAGTGAGCTGGATTCCAATGAGGGATCCAATAATTCAATAATATCTACAAGCGCAGTTCCTTTAAAATTATCCGACACCACTTCCAGCTCAATCAATACAACAACTAATGCTACCACTACCAACAATATAAATGGTAACAGTACAGATATCACTGACCCATTTCAATTCGAATCTGCGCTCTATGGTGGATTGGATTACTTGTTAAGTTTTAACAGCAATAACATTTCTTCTGACGCTATGAATGCAAGTTCAAGTGAGACGTCTAATGATCTTTTACCCTTAACACCATCAATTTTCCAATTTCTAGAAGCACAGAAGGAAACTACTTCTGGTAGTGGGTCTGGCTCGGGTTCTGGTTCAGCATTTGTATCCTCTTCGGGCTCACCTATGGGTCTCTCGAATGACTTCAATCTTGATTTGTCGACTTTTATTGATAACACTAATCTATATCCCACTTTTAATGAAGAGATTCAAAATGCATATAATGCTTTAGCCAATAACAGCAATAATTTTTTAAATCAATTCAACAATGCTAACAATAACAATAATAACAATAATTTTAATAACTATAATCGTGATGGCCAATCCAATGGCAATGAAAATCATTACGATCTTGCCAGTGAAAAGAAGAAGAAATCTAGTTATGATAAATCATTGAGTAACAATAACGAAGAGAACATGATGTTGAAACATTTTTTTGATAAGTTATTACCATTACTTGATTCCCATCCTAATTCTCCATGGCCCGAACTAGCATTAAAATATTGTGATATTGAAATTGCACGTTCTTGTTTTATATCTTTAAGTTGTATCCATTTATATGAACAACGAGGTGAAAATGAGTTTTATAAACGTGGAATGTTACACATTAACAATACGATGGAGTATCTTGTTAAATATATGAAATCTACCAATCAAAAGAGACAAGCTGCTTCTTCTCAGGTATCATCAACAAGTAAGAAATCTACAAATGATTTAAACATTTCCAAAATAGTATTCAATAATTTGAAAGATGAATCAGATAATGAAAAACAAAAGCAAACTAATTTCTTTGTGATATTACTATTAATTTATGTCCATTTATTGTTTGGTATTTTAGAAAGTGGTAGATCTGCATTATCAAGAATTTTTTTAAGTTTATTTGCCTCAATTTCAAAAGATAAAACATTTAAGAAAGTGTTAAATAAAATTGATCAAAGTCAGACTTTAATCTGTGTTTTGTCTTGGTTTGATACAATTTGTGCTGTGATTTCATCGGACTGTAGACTACCTTACTGTAATCCACTATGGTATGGATCTAAGAATGATCTAGTATCAACTTCAAAAATGAATGGATGCCCAGGAGAGATCTTTCACTGTATTTATGATATCTGTAAAATAAGATATGATTTGAAAAATTCATCAGTTAAGAAAGAAGATTTGAAGAAAAGATTTAATGGAATTAAAGATAGAGTATTAAATTATAGAGACTATGTACCATTGAAATTTGCTGAACATCATAATTATCATCAACAACAACAACAACAACAGCAACAATCTTCTCAGATTTCAGATGACAAACAGATAGTGTATACTTATGAAGATCGTCTAAGGGGAGCTCAATGCTGGTCATTAGCTACTTATGTCAAGCTTCTTGAAGTCTGTGGAGAGAGTGGCGATCTTGAATATAAGATGAAAATTCAAGAATGTATTAAAGAGTTTATATTGATCTATAAGACATTAAATTCTACGTCACCAATTGTGACTCAAATGGTATGGCCAGTTTTTTTAATTGGTACAAAATGTGAAGATGAAATTGATCGTAAAGAAATAATTTCATGTATGAATAAGTTATATGAAACTGTTAAAATGGGTACTATTTTCACAATGGTTAAGATAGTTAAACAAGTTTGGGAAAGTGGTATGACTAGTGAGGAAATTTTAGGGGGTAAGGAATGGTTAATGTCAGGTATTGATTATTTACCTTTATAGAATATACTAGAATGAATTCTATGTTATTTAAGAGATTATTAGAATTTAGGGTTACTTATATGTAATAGTTATAAACTTATTTATTTATTCATTGGTTGATTAAAGATCAAATAAATAAATTTCAATTATCAAGTAGCGAAAAAAGCTTATAATTTTTGCATAGCAGCAACATCGGTGGATTGAACGTGATCTTCATCTTCTTCGATAGCTTGTTGTAATTCGTCAATAGAAACCTTTTCATCTTCAACAACACAGTTGATTTGTAATTTCTTGATACCGAAACCAACTGGGATGAATTGGTGACCACCCCAAACTAAACCATCTTGATCGATAGCCTTAACATTAGCTAACATTTGGTCAATATCAGTTTCGTCATCCCATGGCTTAACATCTAAAGTAACAATGGATTTAGAAGCTGGCTTTGGACCCTTAGCAGCCTTCTTAGCAGCGTATTCAGCTAATCTTTCTTGCTTTAATTTTTCAGCGGCTTCATCAACTTCTTCATCGTCATCAGAACCGAATAAGTCGACTTCGTCATCATCTTCTTCAGCAGCAACTTCCTTAGTGGCAGCAGCTGGAGCAGTACCTTGTGGTAAAGTTGTGAATTCATCGTTGAAAGAAGCAATGTGGTTGAACCATCTAGCAAATTCTGGGAATTGAGATTGGAAAGCCTTGTAGACCTTGACGTCTTCTTGGGTAGCAGAGGTACTATTACATCGATATCGTAAAACATAAGTTAGTATGCAAGAAGAGGAAAGATGAGAAGAAGGTATCTCAAATCTAAAAACAAATCTTCTAATGAAGCTTAATTATAATGCATGATACAAGGGAGATCAGCCCAATTGATTAATCAGGAGAAAGTGTAATACTTAAGACTTTTTTGATACTCATACAACGGGTCTTGAATCCGTCTCATAAACATGGACCAAAGAATTTAATCATCATGTAACAATAGTGCAAAACCTTTCCTTTATAGTGTCAGCATTGGAAGCAATTAAGCATATATACAATTCTTGTCTTTAAAATTCAAGATATAACGAAAAGAAATTATTCATTTCAGATGAAAATAAAATAAAACGTACCCGTCAACGTAAGACTTGTCGGCTAAGAAAGTGTTTAAAGCAGTTAAGGTTTCTAACTTGGAGAAATCAGAGTATGACATTGTGCCTATGTGTATGTATATGTATATGTGTGTGAGTGGTGGGGAGACAAACTGTAAATCAAAAACCAGCTCTTCTTCTTCACCTTCATCTTCTTCTGCTTCTTTGCCTCTCTTCAACCACTCCTTCTTCCCTCTTTAACCTGGCCAGACGTTGGCTGAAAAAAATTTTCCGTGGCCAGCGAGGAAGAAGCAGCGACTGCGACCGCGACTGCGACGCGTGGGGTTACCCGGTGGTAAGAGAGTGAAAGCTCAACATGTAGAGTAGGCACGGCACGTATAAGGGAAACGAAGATAAGATGGTGGATGGGATGGAGGTTTTTATGATTTATGTACGTGTTGATTGTTGGAATACTGCACAGATAGATAAGTGATTAGTGACATACGATAGCATGCCACCCCTTGACAAGCCTGTTTTCCCGCAGGCGCTTTCGACGACATTCAACCAGAGATTGAAGGCTATTCCAAACACCTTATACATCTCCACGGCCTTACCTTCCAGATCCGCAAAGAGAAACACACAGACTATCAACTACGCTGAGTTGGACCAGGATTTCGACTTCGAATTCGACGATAACGACAACAACGATAACGACAACGACAATGACTATGATGATGATGGAGAAGGCGGTCCCATTCCCGATAATAACAACGTGAAGAGTAATGAAGATGCCACGGTTAACTTGAGTAATTATCAAGGTAAAGAAGCACCAAAGACAAAACCTCCTACGATCTTTACACAACAGCAATTACTCTACAACGCGTCATTTCAAGAATTGATGGTGCCAATTAAATTGAATTTGGACTATCAAGGTAACAAGATAAGTGATTTGTTCCTCTGGAACTTAAATGAAAAATTAATAACACCTGAGATTTTCACAAATATATATTGTCAAGATTTAGAATTAAACTCTACAGCTATCAACAATGAAGTACTAAAGCAGATCAATCAACAAATTGAAACTTATTCCATTATAGTTAATACCCCATTACCTTTAAACTTATTACCAGCTAATGATAGAAATGAGTTACACGTTATTCTTGATCTATCAATCAATTTAGACAACCAATTATACGAGGATAAAGTAGAATGGGATTTGTTGAACTCATTGATCTCTCCAGAAAAGTTTGCACAAGAAGTGGTTAAAGATTTATCATTGCCTTTAGAATTTCAAAATGCTATATCCATATCAGTTCATGAATCAGTTTTAAAATTTAAGAAAGAATTGATTGAAAATCAACAATTGATAATGTTCCTCAATGAAGACCTACCAAATTCGAATTTAGTATATAGAACTCCCGCTCAATTTAACAAATTACAAGGTTTAAGATATGATTTGAAGAACTTAGGAAGTAAATTTCAACCAAATGTTGAAATTTTGACTCAATGGGAAATAGAAAAAAGAGAAATTGAAAAGGAAAGAAATATCCGTAGATTAAAAAGAGAAAGTATGAGAATTCAAGAGCCAAATAGTGGCTTGGCTTCCTCTGGAATGTCTGTTGGTGGTGGAGACTCTAAGAGATCCCGTTATAGAAGAAGATACGATGAGTTAGAAGGAACATGGAAACAAATCTAAATCCAGCTCGTTTGTCTTCACATGTGTAATTTAATACTATCAAGCTATCTTAACAGCAAATAAATTGTAAACTAATTAATCTATACATGCATATGTATATATATATATATCTATATGGATTTATGTGCAATAAAGAACATAATTTAAGGAATAGCTTTTAAGTTGACTAGTTACTAGTCAACAACTCATGTATAACCCAGTTCAAATCATCTGGTGTACCCACAGACACATTGCCATTGGACGAACTTTCTTTCTTTGGCTTCAATAAGTACGATATCTTTGAAGCTTTTGTAGTTGTTGGAATACTATTAGTTGCAGATGCATCAGAAGATACCGATGTACTATCCACATTTGATATTACAACATCACCTTCAGGATCGAGCATATCGTCATTGCGCAACCAATTGGTATTGAGGTAGTAACTTGTACCAAATTGTTGAATTAAATGAGGTTGTTGAGCTAGCGTATCACTCATATCTTCTATAGTCATAGTTAGACTTCTCTTTTTAGGGTTTGAAATTGAAACTGTGTTATTATTATTAAGGTCGTCGTGTGTTGTTGTGTTAGTAGTCGTAAATGCTGATGCGGCAGTGGTAGTGTTTGGAAAATTAGTTGCTGTTGCTGTAAAACTGGTATTATGATTATGATTGGAGCCCATTGTGGCTGAATTAAATGGTATTTCTGTAATTGTTCCAGACGAAGATAATGATGATGAATCGTTAGTTTGATTCCAATCATCATTATCTCTACTTCTATATTTCACTACGTCTATTGCATTTCCTATTATATTTTTCAAAAAAGTCTCTAATGATAAAGATAAAAACTCAACAGTTTTATCACTGACATCTCCCAACAACCCATTTTCTCTTTGTATTCCCATAATTCTTGATTTTAAGTTATCATTATCCGGTAATTCATAACTTTCAGTACATAGAGGAACTTGAATTCCATGTAAAACTTCTTGACCCCATTGAGATGTATTATTATATATGGTTTCATCTAATGCCAATTTTAAGTTCTTACGATGGAGTTCCAAGTTGGTTATTATGGGAATACGTGGAACAAGTGCCTGTCTTGTCAAAGTAATAATGGAATTACTCATATTCTTTTTACCTGATTCTTTGGTTATCATCTTTAATCTTTTCCTCTCACGAATAGGTAATGCTAAAATATTCTTTTGAATCAATTCATATTGACTTGACTTATTTCCACTTCCTGATGTCTTTTTTCTCTTGTTTTGTTGTAATTGCTGTTGATTTCCGAATCCAGCATTGGCAAACCCTAATAATGGTTCATCACGTAAAGAATTCGCAAGATTGGCAAGTAAAAGTTGATTGTGCATACGTCTAGTAGACTTATCCAGAATGGAATCAAGTTTCTCAACAAGCTCTTTACGAGAAAGCTTACCGACAAGGAACAAACTCACCGTTATTTGGTATTCATTCCATTTAGATCCCAGTCTCTTAGAGAATTCTTGAACTATGGAGTTAATCTCTATTCTACGAGACGAACCATTCTTAGCTGCAGGCTGCTTGCTAAGTGTTGTCGGTACGGAGACAGGCGCCATATTGTATACCTATATCAAATGTATATACCCGTGCCTGGATGTATTGGTCTCTGTAAGTGCAGTTATGGGGCTGTTTCCAATACCTACCCACCTCTTCTGCCTTATCCTGCGTCTCTCATAGCCAAGTAGCTTGTCTAAACTTTCAGCCGGAGAAGAAGAAAAAAACAGTATTAGACGTCTATCGACGATTTTTTTTTGTGTTATTTTTCAGCTTTGCGTCGATAGTCTTGATAAAAGGGACGGCGGCTGTGGCTATAATTAGCCTTGACGTTATCTGCTGCACTCACCCAGTATAAGAATGGAACTGTGCTGGATCATGTTTCGTCACTCTTTTCCAGGACACTTAACTTCTCTTTTAGCTCTAGTTTTCTGCAAGATTCGACCGCTTAAGTGCTTTGAGGCAAGCTATTTCCGCTCAATTGCCCTGCTGACAACAATATAGACTAATCCTGGATGACAAATTCCGAAATGAACCAGTATCACAACCTCCACGTCTTCGATCAGGATTTTTTTGTCGACAAGAGATTTCAACTGATCAAGCCCTTGGGTCAAGGAGCATATGGTATTGTCTGCTCGGCGAAATACACAGAGTCAGAAGAGTCTTCCAATGTTGCTATTAAGAAAGTCACTAACATATTTACCAAGAAAATCATTTGTAAACGTGCTTTAAGGGAGATCAAACTATTAAGACATTTTAGAGGTCATAAAAACATAACACATTTGTACGACTTGGATATCGTGAGTGACTCTTTTGGTAATTTCAATGAAATTTACTTGTATGAAGAATTAATGGAATGTGATATGCATCAAATTATTAGATCAGGACAGCCATTAACAGACTCACATTTTCAAAGTTTTATATATCAAACACTATGTGGTTTGAAATATATCCATTCTGCAGATGTACTTCATAGAGATTTAAAGCCTGGAAATTTGCTTGTCAACGCCGACTGCGATTTGAAAATTGGTGATTTTGGTTTAGCTAGAGGTTATTCCACTGAACCTGAAAAAAACACAGGATTTTTAACCGAGTATGTTACTACTAGATGGTACAGGGCTCCAGAAATTATTTTGAGTTTCCAAGAATATACTAAAGCAATAGATATGTGGTCTGTGGGATGTATCTTAGCGGAATTATTAGGCAGATCGACAATTTTCAAAGGAAGAGACTATATCGATCAATTAAATCAAATCTTTTATGTGCTAGGTTTACCTTCAGATGAAACTATTAATTCACTGAAATCAGATCGTGCTAGAGGCTATTTATTAGAACTAAAGAAAAATTCTGATATCAACGCTAAACCATTGAACCAACTATTTCCAGAAGCAACTCCTTTATCTTTGGACTTACTCGATAAGATGTTAAAATTAGATCCAAGAGAAAGAATTACAGTAGATGAAGCATTACAACATCCGTATTTGGAAATATGGCATGATCCAAACGATGAACCTGAATGTCTTGAAAAATTTGATTTTTCATTTGAAATCGTAGATGACATTCAAACGATGAGAGATATGATGATTCAGGAAGTCCAAACTTTTAGAGACTTTGTCAGGAAACCAATTGGCTCCGAGGAAATGGATAACTCAGACGCAACTGTTCAGTTAACTTCCTCTTTCAACCAACAACCACAATCACAGCCACAACAGCAACAACAACAGCAACCACAACAGCAACAGATGTCTCCCCAGCAGCAATATGATTTCTCACAAGTATCTGCCAACCAACCCTCATCTATTCAACAACCGCAATTAGAAACTCCAAGTGCTGAGAACTTTGATTTTTCTGATATGCCGCCTATCCCTGAAGAGAATATATACGCTCCTTCTTCCACCGATACAGCAGTCAACTCCCAGTTTTTTGACTTGGAGCAAGAACTACAGTATGGCTTAGATGGATTGCAATTTGTAAGAGATAACTGACGACTCAACTTGACTAGACTTGGACTTCATAACGAAACACCTATATACATTTCTTTGTATTTTTTTCAAAAAAAAAAACTGTACCTTTTATTAATTAGTAATATATTACATATTTTTACAAAAATGTAAATCTAAAAAACGTTTTATTTATATATATTCTTTTCTCAGGCGAACGATAACTCAACAAACTCATCTTCATCCTCACCAGAGCTAAGAAGATTTACCGACTTTGAATCAATAAATTCCCCTTCGAAAGCCCTCCTCAGCCAAGTCAGTAATTTATCGTATACAATGACATTAGCATTGTGATATCTAATGGAATGATCGCTGTCGGGGAACACATGCAAATCATAATTCTCAACACCGTTGAGATCAAGCATATCCAAGAATTTCAAACTATTTTGGAAATGCACATTATCGTCACCTGTACCATGCATTAACAAAAATCTAGTGACGTTATGGAAACCATCAATGTTGTTGACCGACGAATTGGTATAATTAGGATTATGCTGTGGAGTATGCATATACCTTTCGGTATATATCGAATCGTAAAATTTCCAATTTGTAACAGGCGCAACAGACATACCGTACTTAAAAACATTACCTGCATCTGCCTCAATTGTTTTCAAGGTCATGAATCCACCATAAGACCATCCCCATATAGCTGTTCTTTCACTGTCAATATATGAGCCTTCTTTATGAATCCAGTGCTTTGCAGCAGCAAGTTGGTCAAGAACTTCGTAGTAACCTAAGTTATCACGAACAATGTTACGAAATTCTTTACCTTTAAATCCGGTTCCTCTGCCATCAACGGTCAAAACAACACAGTCTAATTCTGATGCTACGACTGAGGAAAATGAGGCCACCCCAAATGTTTTCTGAACTAACTGAGATCCTGGTCCTCCGTATACGAACACCAACAATGGGTACTTGTTTTCTGGGTTGAAACTCAATGGTAAAGTTTCTTTGTAATTCACCGCTACAACTTCTCCATCTCCACTAGTGATATTTAGTGTACCAAATCTGTTAACAGGTAAATCATACTTTGCCAAATCATCATTCAACTTATCATTTGATACTAAAACCTCTTCTTTGTTTTCATGTAAATCAATTAAAGTCTGATACGGAGTACTAGGGCCATTATAGTTTAACAATAGATATCTTGAACCAATGGAAAATGAGGTACTGTACCATGCATCTTCAGCTGTATTAGTAACATTAACTATCTCGCCCTCTCCGTTCAACTTTATCGAATATAAATGTCTTTCTGTGCTTGACTTTTTGGTTGAAACAAAGTAAATTGTCTCAGTGATGTAATCAAAAGCAGATGGTCCATCAATGACTTCCCATTCTCCAGACGTCAAAATGATAGGTTCATTGCTATTTGGTGGTGAAAAATATCCTAAATGATCATACCCGTCAACGTTTATAGTATCAATGTAACCTCCATGTTCTCTGGATTCACTTGCGGGAATGTATAAAGTGTTATGAGTAATTTCAAACCATGTTTTAGTTCCTCTGTAATCTTCTGTTCTTGTCAACTCACTCTTATTTGAATCGCAGTCAACAATAAATATCTTCAAAATATCACTTTCTCTGTTAGTAACTCTGATCAACAACTGATCATTACCCACCCATTTGATTTCGGTGATTAGTCTATCATCATTTGACACATCTTTATCGTTATAGAATACGTCAGACGAAGGTAGATTTTTCATAATGTTATTGGACGTATCATAAATTATAACATCAACTAAGGGATTAGTAAATCCAGCTTTGGGATACTTGATGTTTCTTAATTCGGGATAACTTGAATCATCTTGAACAAAATATGGAATAGGAAAGGTGGGTACCTCTGTATCATTTGTTCTTAAAATACTCAAATATTTGGAATCTGGTGACCACCACATTGCACAATCACTTTCAAGAACTTCTTCTTCATATACCCAATCTGGTTTACCATAAAAAATCTCTTCACCTCCATCAAAAGTGATTTGTTCAACATGATTTGTGTTTATATCTTTGATATATACATTATTGTGTAATACAAATGAAATTTTCGTAGAGTCTGGTGACAAAATAGCTAACGCTATATCTTTATTTAAAGATAGATCATCGTGAAATAATGGTTCGACTTTTGAGGTCTCGATATTGTAAATCCAATAATTTGCAAAAAAAGAATGTCTCCAATTATGCCTTTTATCGCTTATTAGTAATGCATACTTTAAGTCATTGCTGATTGTCAAACTTTCAATCTTGTAACTGTTTGCTTTGTAAAAAATGTACTCTCCATCAAAAATGGTCTTTGAATAGTCCTTGTCCTCAAGACTCTTTAAAGTGTATTTAAAACCTTCAGTTAATAGAAAAATACCAGTATCATTAGTCATAGAAGTATCAGATTCAATCCACTGAATACCATTTGACTCAGGTACAAATGTACCTTTGCGTACAAGGTCAAAAGTAAGCGGTATTTTGCCATTATCATTGAAATTATTAGTCAGAATCTTTTGTGTCGTTTTGGAGTAAACTTCATTCTCTTTGTCAGTATGATGTAATGTGTGATGATTGATGTATAGTGCATTTATCTGTGAAATAAGTAGAGTAGAACCATAGACCAGTATTATACCTAATGTAGCTAGCAATTTGAACGAACGGTCACTTGACTTATGGCCTCTCCTTTTAGCATTGTAACTATGATGAGGTTCATGTGTGGCATTTATACCCACTTCCTCAAGCTTTTCTGACTCGTACATCTTATCGTCGTGGAGCCTATTTGCAAACCAGTTGTCACGGAAGTATATCTGACTGCTGTCGCACTTATATCCTGTTATCCCTGTGTTTCCTTCTTGCTTATGGTAGGTAGTTTCAGGTCAAGAAACGCTATGGTGTAATTGCTGATGCACCTCATTTAATTAACTCCCAAAGAAGATAAGCCAGTTTTATTTGAAATGGCTTAAAATAGCGACGCCTCGCTTCTTTTTTTTCTTTTTCCTGCTAACTATTCGCGTTGCACTAAGCAGATAGTGCTGAAAAGGTGTCTTTTTGTGATGTTGTGAACTGTGATGGAGATCTTTATACACATAGAGGCCGTGACTCAAAACATAGGCATGTATACAAACGGAGATTTTACTTTCTGTGCTTCAAAGGTTTCTACGAACAATATAACGGCACAAATTCCATGTGCAACATTAAACATTAGTTGTGTAAAAACTATCCTTTTGAAAACAATTGAATTTTAGTTTTAGAAAAATTGAAGGCAAAAACAGATTAATTTTTATTATCTTGTTTTATCATGTTGAACTTTTAAGCTTCTCCATACAGAGGAACATTTTAAAGAATTTCCACCTGAAGTATCACTACTCATACCACTCACAAGCATCATATGTTTCACACACTATTATCAACATGAAACCGTGTATTATAATAGGGAAGTAATAAAATCTTCAACATATCACCCGTGCACCATTTCAATAAAAAAATATTTCGCATCGTACCCGTCTTGCAAACGTTTATTATGTAGTTTGATAAAGTTGATCCAAATTATTTTCGAATACAAATAAGGATAGAAGAAGAAACTATAAAGATTCCCGAGGCAGTAACATTGATAGAAAAATGAGTGGCCAAGATAGTACAGGCACATCGAATCATTTCCATGCCGGGAAGAAAAAGTACAATTATAAAAGGACAAAGCTGTTCAATTCACGATTAATTAGAACTGAAGTTCAGGATCCTTCTTTCACAAACCCCACAGATCAGAACTTAAGTGACAAGAATGTTATACAGAAGGATAATGTACCGAATAAATTAGATATTAAAAAATTTCTTGCTTCAAGGAGTTATGAAATTGAGCAACTTCAGTTGTCCCAATTGAGATCTCGTCACTCTTCTGCTACTAGGGTATTTCAACAACTACCACGACATATGAGAAGAAGAACTGCAAGTCATAACGTTAGGAGAATACCCAAAAGGCTAAGAGCCAAAGCTTTACGAGAAATGGGCTTGAATTTACTTAATAATGAACCTAAAGGCACCGGTAAAGAGACCAAAGGAGTTGATGCAAATGGCAGGCCCATCAAATCTAAACACCATAGAGGTAGGGAGCTTTACAGACTAAGACGCCAAGCCAAACTACTCAAGTTTGCCGGAAAACATAAACTAACAGGCCGTTTATTGTCCGGGGAAATAGTCAGTGCAAAGTCAATCAAGTTAAGAAACAAATTAAAGAAAATTAAAGACGCTTACAATGAAATCGAACGTGAACGGGACCAAATTGGAATTGCAAGTCCTATTATCAAAGATTCGAACAACAATTTGGCATCAAATGAGAGAAATGAGCAAAGATCAATTACCGCCACACTTAACAATAAAATTGGGTCTTTTGACAACACAATTATAAACAACAAGCCAATATACAATAAAATTTATGCTGTAAAATATGCTACTAGACAACGGAAGTATAAATGGTTACCTACTCATAAATGGCATGCAAAGAGAGCTAAGATGATCAAAAGATGGGAATGGTCCATTGCCAATGAGCCTACCATGAAATGCTTCAGAAGAACAAGTAGAAATAGCAGAACAAAAGGTTTGGTAGCTTGGGATACAAGTTATATGAGCCATTTGATACTGAATTGTAAGTATGAACATGAAATAGAAGAGAAGAAATCATCTCTGCTTGATTTGATTGGTGGTATAACTAAGAACAGAGCTATTAAACCCAAATATTTGAAAGCTACCAAAGCTTGTGAAACTTTTCTGTATATAGATAACGAAATTTTGGGAAGTGCAACAGTTTTGTGGTTCGATGACATTTCAAATAACTGCATGAGATGCCTCATTGAAATTCATCCCTCTAATTTTGACAAATTACACAAATACCTGTTGAAAAAAATTGAGGTTCAACAATTTGAGCCATATATGACAATCCATGACTGTAGGTATTCTCTTGGTTCAATTCAATTGACTGGTCCAAAAGCGATCCAAGCTTTGAGCTCCATTTTACACTCGTCAATGAACAGAGACTATCAATTTGAGTCTTTTAAGAGGCTCTCTCAATTAAGCAACACTGAATCAATACCCCACGGTTCATTAGTTTCTTTTTTTGTTAATGACCCAAGGCTTATTGGTAAACCCCGTTACGAGAAGAAAAGACATGCACCAATGGATTTACAAGATATTTTATTCAATACCATTGTTGATTTGAATCAAGGAAATTACGTTGACAGATATGCTCTAGAGGATCTGTTGACCATAACTGGCCGTTTAAAATCGTACGCAAACCAGCCAACTTTGAAAGAATTAGGTAAGAGAAGAACACCTGAATTATCAGGTAAAGCCATTCCCAAAAATTCCAGAGATCCAAGCATTCCAATTTTGATTGAATTTGCTCAAAATGGTCATATCAAATTAATTTGCCCTTGGTTTTGGGTGCTCCCGTTTTGGATGGTGTTGAATAAAGTTTCCCACTTGTCTTTGGGAGGGTTGAAACAATTACACCAAATATCATTTGAGAAAGGCGTGCTTGATCCCCTTAACGATATGCCGTTTACCAGAGTTGGATATTTGGAAAACAAAGCTAAAAGCCTTGAACTGCAAAGAAAATGGAATAAAAGGCCCAAGGGAAAAAGAATACAGTACTCCAAGTTAAAAATCACTAAAGAGCCCAATGAACTGGGTGAAATTGGTAATCCTTTTGGTTCTGATTGGAGGTATCTCCAGCTTTTGAGGTACGGTGTCAAACTATTGAATCAATTTTTACTTGAAAACAACATTGATGATGAACCAAGGCCTTCTGAGTTCAACGACAGGTGGGAAAGAGTCATCAGATGTAAACAAGATATTCTTGAATTCGCAGAGGATGTGGAAAAAGGTGAGCAAGAACTCAAATCATTAGGACAACTGATAGACAGACTGCCCATAGTATTGTACGAGAAATCACTACAGCTAAATACTGAGATATCTTTGGCAGACGTTAAGCTTTCACCAAACAGCATACCCCAATTACCAGTCATACCTATAAACTTCAAATGTTTAACCAAAGGACATCCAAAGGACAATGCACGTATTTATTCAATTCCTCCTAATGAGAAATCGAAATGGCTAGAATACAGTGAGAATACAACAAGAAACAAAACGATAACGTCGCATAATTCTTCGGTAGCAATGCCTGTTCCTTCTTTCAAGTATTTAGTCGGATATGCTACTTCTGCAACATTTAACTTACGCCTTGGTTTTGGTAGTGGTGTTGGGTTTGTTGACGCTAAAACCATTCTTGAACAACGTACAGAGCCACATTTACTACTTATAAGAAATATAGGAAGTGACTTGCCCGTACTGGTAAGTTATAACGAGCTCAAACTCAAATAGCATTGCAGAAGCATACATAGATGTGTATATAAAAATAGTCATATAAAATAGATATAGATGAAATTTTACTGGCATGCGATTAGCTGGCTCTCTGAGTAGAATTTTTTGAAAGCCTTTCTTATCGAAAAGTATTTGTTTAATTTTATCAGTTTTATTGAATCCATTTTTTTTGTGGAGTCTTATGCCAATAAGCTAATATTCGCAACAGTAACATCATGGATGCATTTGAAGGTCAGGATAAGGTTCATTATCAATTTTATCACTATGATTTTGACGCCAGTGAAGAGTATAAGAAGGGCTTAGAGCAAGTATATCAGCAATTTTTGTTCATGCAAGCCGATCAAGATTTAGAAATAGCTAAAGATATAGAAAACGGTAAATTTGACTATAGCAGGATAACACCACAGCAAAAGACACAACTGATTTTACAGGCAAAAATATATTTTTTTTGCATGGATAAAGACGAAATTTTAAATCTTGGTGATTACGAAAAATGGAAAAGACAATATGAGAAGGATTTGAAAGATGGTAAATACAACAAGACTGAAAAGACTGAAAATACGATAGAAGCGAAAGCAGAAGAACCACCTTACTCTTCTAATTATGAGGAACTAGTCGACCTGATAGTGAACAATAAGCCTGTACCCGGCATAAAACAGATTCCAAACATTGTGCTTGATCCTTCCACTGCTTCTAGTCATGTTATGAAAGAGAGAGCCAAACCTTGGGAAAAAGAAGAAGGATCAGAGAACACAGAAAGCGTCAAAAAGCTTGAACCCGAAGAAGAAACCAAAGCTGTTTCTGCTTAAACAAAATCAATTACTTAATATATACTACCACTAGTATTCAGTATTTATCTAATTACATACACCTACATCCTCTAATAAGCAGTACCACGCTATTAGTCTTTTTTTTTTTGGTTCCCCATAAAGGACGAAACGCGTCTGAAACATGTAAGCATAAATCAAACCCTAGAATATTGTATCAAGTATACTATTTCACCCACAGTCTGCTACTGTTGACATTATACGGTAACTGACCACGAAACTTTATGAGCGAAGACCCAGTAGACGGCCTAGAGGAGTTGCTGTTCAATGGCAAGCTTCAGTCCCACGCGAGCAGCCGACAACATATATTGAACAATCCAAATAGTATTTTCAATCGAACCAAAAAACGGAACTTCAGCTCGTCAGTCAGCATAAATAATAGCCACGATGACCTGCTCAACCAAATATTGAACAATAGCTCTGCAGGATCGTTGGGGAATCCTAATCAATATAAAAACTTCTTCAAAAACTCGATATACTACGACAATGAGGATGATAATGATAATAAAAATGAAAATGAGAATGAAGAGGAAGCTATCAATGAGAAACAAAATGAAGAAGTAAACCAGGACAAAAATGCTGATACTCAACGGTACTATCGTTATACTTCTAACTCTTTTAACGAAAAAGTGAGTGAACAGGAGCCCAGTATTCAGTATACAGATTACGTAAACGATACTACAGATGATCTAGGTGATTTTACTTTCAAGCTAAATAATGACAACAAAAGATCATCATATTTCAAATACTTCATTATTGTGTTGATTGTTATATGTACAGCCTTTGTAGGAAACCATCTATGGAACTCCAGTAGAATGAGTGGAGTAGGCAATTACAGTGGCGACTCATTAGTCAATCTTATTCCCGGTATGCATAAAAAAATGATTAAAGTTGAGGAAGCATTAGTAGAGCTGAAAAAAAACCAAAATTCTTTGAGATCAAACTATAACCAATTGATGGACAGGTTCAACTTATTTTCAAGTGACTTGGAAATGAAAATCAACAAGATTGAAGATCAATTCAAAGCTTATCAAGTTGGATTCGAAAAGAACGTCGAAGAAGTGGTTGGAATTAGAGACGAGTATAATAAATTCAATGACCAGTTTATGAAAATCTACAAAGAGTTAGATCGTTTCAAGCAACTTCAAAATCAAGTTCAAAACGATTCAACGAGATCAGTTCAAGAGTCAGATGATATCCAATACAAAACAACGAATGAATATTTAGAATTGTTAGAGAAACTCAACGCTTTAGAAGATATCATGATAGGGTTCAAAGATAAAATAAATGAGTTTGAACAATTTAAAAAAGATATTGAGGATTACGTGTCTAATTTGGAGACCAGAGTATTAAACTTACTCAAGCAAAATATTCCTGAATACATACCTGTGCATATCAATCAAGAATCAAGAAAACTTGAAATTGTACCTGAATTTGATATTTATTTAACTCAATTAATAAGTAGTATGATCTCTCAATCATCAACTGTACCACATGCTGATCCAATACCATGGGACTCAGTTAGAGAACAAATTGAGGATAGTTTTGATACCTTCGTGACAAGACAAAACTTAATATCCCAAAACCAGTTGGATAAAGTTATTAACTCAATTCAAATAGAATTCAACAAAGAATTAGTTTATCTGAAGGAAGAAATTATAAAACAAGGTATGAGCAATAAAGTATTAGGTGAGCCAAAAGAACGAGATATTGATTTGAACAATTTGATATCGATAGTGAAAAAATCAATTGAAGAAGAGATTAATATCTCTGCGCCTGTCATAGAGGAGGTGATAGAGTACAATCATGCAGACCTTTTGAGAGGAGCATCAATAATTAAAAAACTCACTAAGGTACCCGAACTACCTAGATTAAGAACCAAAGTCATTGATAGGATCATGTATGGATATATTGATTTTTTCAATAGATCAATTTTAGGGAAAAAACGAACATTACCTGGATTATTTGATGTTAATTTAGTATCTCCTGCTAATTCTCCAGATAATTTATTACTAGATGATCCTGATTTGCATTGGCAAGGGTTGTCTAAGGACTTACCTTTAACTATAGGCATCAAGTTAGATCAACCGATTTATTTGAATGAGATATACATTAAATTACCACCTAAAGTGATGAGTTCTAGTGACTTACTACATGCAATACCACATACGGTTTCGATATTAGTCGATTTACACTTACAAGACAAGGGAAGGTTTCTCAGCTCCAGAATATCAAAATTGTTTCCATCACAGCCATCCCATAAAAGGCTTTCAAAATATACGAAGATAGCAATGTGGGAGATCCCATTGATTCCATCGCGTTCTCATGTTCAAATTAAAATTCTTCCTGAAATTAAGGAACTTATTAAACATATAAAAATCCAAAACCTGGTTGTTGTTTTGGAGTCAAATTACGGTGATGAATTTGTAATACTTGATCAAATTAAAATATTTGGGAATGTAAGATACGTTGAAGTTAAGGATATTGGGTCAGATAGTCGTCTTTAATCCAGGGTCACAACAATCACTATGTGTGATTTAATTGTGTTTTTGTACTTTTATTTTTAATTCAATTTTTTTTTTTCATTTTGTAATGTAATTTTATAAGGTATGTATAATAAAATAAACAAAATAGATTATTTTTTTTAATATGTTGAAATGTAAAATAAATAAATGAAATAACTTATCTGTTTTGTATTGACTAACTAACATAGAATAAAATATAAATAAAGGGTATATGGTACATAGTACGGTGTTAAAAAGAATATTAAAGTTTATTGCTCAATTTGCTATGATCTCCATCAACAGAATTCCCAGTCACAGCACCAAGAGAAGTAGTAAGTGGACTATTAGAATTTTCCAAATTACCAGTAGGATGAGCATTCATTGAATTAATCATATCGAATCTTCTTCTACGGTCATTAGAGACCAAAAATTGTAATTGCTGGCGTATTGAATTAACGCTAAGTTTCAAATAATTAAGATCGTTAACCTGAGCATTCGATATAATGTTCGCATCAACGATACTTTTCAAATTTTCTAATTGTGCCATTACTGAATTCATATTTGAATTTAAAGCGTTGATTGAATTTTCAGTTATTTTTTTGAAATTGGATAATTCTATAAGAAGATTTAAAAATGTGTCTTCGTTATTAGATACTGATCCCAATCCAAATCCCAATCCAAATCCAAAATCGTTAAAGTTATTGTTATTATTGTTGTTATTGTTTTGAAAACTATTATGTTCACTTGATATCTCTTCTAATTGTAGTGGGAATCCTAAATTAGTCAGCTTACCTGAAATAGCAGAATCCAACAAGATATCAATTTGTCTTTTCAAATTCTTGTTTTCTTTGTTCAAGTCATCTAATTTATTTTCTTGTTGGTTTAAGTATCCAGATAACTTACTAAACATACAGTTTTTAAGATGTATATCGTTAAGTAATTCTTTAGAACCTTTCCAATCACATCCAAATTTTTGAGATGGACAAGTAATGTATATCTTACTACAGTAATTTTCATGTTTCTGTATTGATTTTTGAGGAAATGACAATTTACAACCTTTACAATCAATTAAATTCTTTTCACATTCATTTGTAAGATGCCATTCTCTGGTGATCAAATTTATACTGTCATTACACTTCTCACATTTGAACATCGTATGTGGACACAAGACTTTTGTGTGAATACTAACATCACTTTTCTTATTTCCATTAACTGGGTCATTATTATCATATTTATCATTATCATTATCATTATCATCATCATCATTGTTATCATTATCATTATCGTGATTATTATCGCTACCGTTATATTTTTTAGTGCTAATCTTACTATCGCTGTCATTTGCATCATCATCATCATTCATGGCACACATCTCAATAAATCTTTTTTCAACAAGCTTGTTACATTCATTACAGTTGAACCTAGTATACCCACAGTCACTTTGAAGGTGTAATTTAATCTCCCATCTTGAACCTGTCCAAGAACAACCTCTTTCAGAATTTAAACATTTGACTTTCAAATCATCTAAAATATTTGATATTATAATAGGAGCTGGAAACACATCATCTTGTAAAGTATCTGATTTAACACTAGGTGATGCATCATCTTCTATTTCAGTATTAGTGAAATTTAAAGTTGTTCTATCTAATGGACATTTATAACCTATTGAATTAAAACTTTCAAAAAGACATTCTTTACAAAAGCAATGTCCACAAATTGTTAAGTAAGGATTAATAAATGGTTGTTTACAAATTGGACAATTTAAATGATCAAAATTGGATAAATACACGAGATTAACTTCGTTGAAGTTAAGTTTAAAGTTTTTAGAATCTTTTATATCAATACCAGTAGTATATTTTATGGTTTCTATACTACTTTCATATCCACTATCATTATCAGTATTACTATTAATATTATTATTGTGATTGCTATCCTGTAGCATGTCCAAATTTCCGAAACTTTCCATCTGCGCTACAGTGTCATTCTGTGACATGTTTGCTATGAGAAATTCAACTAACCTTTAAAAGGAGAGGGAAGTGATACTGTTTTAAATAGCAATCGATGTGTAAGCAATTGTAAGCTAAACAAAGAAGATACTTATTTAGTCTAGACCTCCCCAGTTTAGCTTTAGCTTTATAGGACATACTACCATCACAACACCCGTGCACATAAAATTAAACTGCACTGCCGTGGTATTTTGGGATGTTGTTTAAAGTGTTTTTATATTTATATAGAATAAGTACAGGATAGTATTGGGGTGGCAGCGCAAGCTTAAGTGTCTTAAATTAGGTATATTCAGAACAAAGGGATCAGTTTGACTATCATTTGCAAGCTTTGGTTTAGCCTCTCGAATAGGATATTAGGAATAGGGTTTTATGCAAGCTTCGGGAAATAATAGTAACACAAATATTTAGTGTTTACTACGGAAAAAATGTGACACGAGCAAATTTACACTGCCCTGTAGATCACCACCATGACTTTTTAGTGTATGGTTAGGTTGATTGTAGATAGTCTTTTCGGAATTACTTAGATACTTGCTAGTGTAGTTTGCATTCGTTCACCTTTTTGGGAATGTAAAAAAAGTGGTGGTTGAGTTGAATTGAGCAGATCAGATCATATCAGATTAGATTAGATTAGTGTAGATTAGCGTAGACTATTAATTGAATAATCTTATTTCAAACATTACAAGAGTTTGTGGCCTTTGCTTTTTTTGAATAGCAATGTACCGCCATATCAAATACGTCTTTGTGCCTTGCACTCATGCAAGCATCTTATCACATTTAAATGTCTTATAATTGTTTACAAGATGATGAGAATCAAAGATATATTAGGATCTTCTAAGGGGAACGAACCAAAATCAAAAAAAAAAGGTACGAAGCTTATTATACACAGTAGCGATTATCATGTAACGTATTAGATATATTAAATTATTTAGGCAGAAAAATGGAACATGCAAGATAAAAAAATAGTTAAAAAAGCTATATATAGGCATTCTCCTAAATATGCATAACCCCAAACAAAAAAAAGCCTTTTATATGTATATATATATACTAGCAAAAAGCCAAGGAGTGTCTTTCTTTCTTTTGACTATTTATGACCAAACTCCGGACTTTTAATGAGTTCATATATGTATTAGCTAGAAAGAATACGTTCAATGTGTCGATATATATACATATACAAATACAGGTGTAAGTTACAAGCAGTAAAGTGGCAAATAACTGATTAAACGAACGGTTCAAAGAGCGCAATGCAGGCAAGTCCTATCTCCGATTCAGCATATAAACCGTTCGCAAAATTCGGATTTGCAGGAAATAAGCAAACAAATTTCGAAGGCGTTTTTTTTTTGATCTTGTCTTGTCTTGACCCTGACAATAACCTTGAAATGCGCCACTGTGACGAGAATCGTCCGATTACAGTATTTATTTATGTATATATATATATATATAGATATATAAGTGTTGGTAGCTAGTCGGCTAGCCACCCAGTCAGCTAGCAGCTTTCAACCCCATTCAACCCCAGATCTTCCAAGCAGAAACAAGCAGCCTCCATTAGAGTGGGATAGTAAGGACGGGCCACAAAGAGTGCGAGAGAGTGCGAGAGAGAGAGAGAGAGAGAGAGAGTGCGAGAGAAACCCACACGGCTTTAAATCACAGCAGCCTCTTCGAGAACCCTTTAGTGCACGATGCCTTCGGGCCGTCGGGGTTAACCTCTGCCGCTCCCAAGTCCATACATACATAATGTGATGTTAATGTAATGTTATTTAGACTAAGGTATCGTACGTAATCCGTAACGTATACATAGTAAGTAGACCTAGTAGTATAATAAGATATAGTGATGTATATACACCGATATACAGCGATATCTTTATTGCTTGCTTACTATACAAGATTTTTTCCTTCCCCAGACCAGAGTGCGTATGCGTGTGTAAGTGCACACTGGCACTATTGGCAAACTGTCTGTCTGGCGGTGTTCCATGTTTAGGAGCTCACCTAGGTAACCCATGTCTGGCAAATGCATATACAGCAGCCCATTCAGACGTTTATTTAGCATAGATGGCATAGATGGCATTGCTCCACGGTTTATACGAGCTTAAATTGGCTGTTTTTTATTCTTCCGCACATGGAGTTAAGCAGTTCTCGTATTTCTGTGCAGGCCTTGCCGGAATATCGTCTTGCTGCTGTTCACACTTTTCTCCTTGCTGATGTGCTTGCTCCGGATACTTCAAAAGCACCTGGAAATAATGTCTGGCAACTGCGCTAGTAATTCCGACTTTTCATATGTAATTCCCACCACTGTGGACTTTATAATTACGTAAAACGTTTTCAAGAGCTCGCCGAGGACATAAAGGCATACAAGAGCGAGATAAGTAAGCAAAATTCAGAAAAACCAAAAAAAAAAAAAATAAAAAGGCGAGGGTTCTTTTGTTTGTAAATAAATATAACCTCATCATCACCTCTTTTTTTTCTCTCTTACTTCTCTCTCTTCTGTGAAAATTTCAAACTACAATAGACTCTTTTAGTTGTATCATTATTGTCTTGTACTTTTTCTTTGTTTGCATCAAGTGATAGATTAATCAAACACTGAGAATGTCCGACGAAGCGGAAGAATACATTTCTGTTCATTCAAGAGATTCTGATGTCCCTGCTTATCAGGGTCTTGATCGTGAAGCTGAAGAACAAATTCAAGAGTTGGCTAGACAGTTATCAAACAAATCATTTGAAAATAACCCAAATACTACTGATGCTGATGAATATGGTACCGCGGGAATTGACCGTAGTGGGACTAATGCATCTAATTTAGTTAAGACTTTAACTTCTATGTCTCAAGTCCCCGGTATTTCTCCTTATGCATTAGATGAAGTGGAAAATATTGATCCTAGATTAAATCCAAATGATGATAGATTTGATGCCAAATTTTGGGTTAAAAATGTTAGAAAATTACAAGAATCAGATTTAGAACATTATAAACCAGCTTCTTTAGGTATTGCTTTTAAAAATTTAAGAGCTCAAGGTATTGCTGCTGATGCTGATTTTCAACCAACTGTTTTGAATTTTCCTTATAAGTTAGCTAGAGATTTCTATTATGGAGTCGTTAAAAGAAATGATAAATCAAGATACTTTGATATCTTAAAACCAATGGATGGTTTAATTAAACCAGGTACTTTAACTGTCGTTTTAGGTAGACCAGGTGCAGGTTGTTCTACTTTTTTGAAAACTATGGCTTCTCAAACTTTTGGTTTTGAAGTTGCAAAAGATTCTTTAATATCTTATGATGGTATATCTCCAAAGGATATAAGTAAACATTACAGAGGTGAAATTTCATTTTCTGCCGAATTAGATCATCATTTCCCTAATTTAACAGTTGGTCAAACATTACAATTTGCATCTTTATTAAGAGTTCCACAAAATAGACCAGATGGTATTTCAAGAGAAGATTATGCTCAACATATGGCTGATGTTTACATGGCCACTTATGGTTTATTACATACAAGACATACAAAAGTTGGTAATGATTTCATCAGAGGTGTTTCTGGTGGTGAAAGAAAGCGTGTTTCCATTGCAGAAGTCTCACTTTGTGGGTATGTATTTACTTAATTGTGTTTTTTTTTTCAACTTTTTTTCCCTTTTCTTATGTTTTTTTGTTTACTAACTTGTTTTGCTTTTTCCATTCATTTTTCATTACAGTTCTAAGATTCAATGTTGGGATAATGCCACTAGAGGTTTAGATGCAGCTACTGCTTTAGAATTCATTAGAGCTCTAAAAACTTCAGCTATTGTATTAGATACTACCCCATTGATTGCCATTTATCAATGTTCTCAAGATGCATATGATTTATTCGACAACACTATCTTATTATACGAAGGTTACCAAATTTATCAAGGTCCATCAACTAAAGCTAAGTCATACTTTGAAAGAATGGGCTATGAATGTCCTCCAAGACAAACAACAGCAGATTACTTAACTTCCATTACTTTTGCAGATGAAAGAAAGCCTAAACCAGGTTTTGAAAATAAAGTTCCAAGAACTCCAAAAGAATTTTATGAATATTGGAGAAATTCTCCAGAATACGCTGAATTAATTTCTGATATTGACAATCATTTAGTTGAAATTAAAGAGACAAATGCTTCAGGTAAATTCTTTGAATCTCATGTTGCTACTCAAGCTAATCATACTAGAGCCTCATCTCCATTCACCATTTCTTATTGGATGCAAGTTAAAACCTGTCTGCGTCGTGCTGTTTGGAGAATTAAAGGTGATCCATCAATTAATTTGATGACTATCATTGCTAATACCATTATGAGTTTGATTCTATCTTCTTTGTTTTATAACTTACAACAAACCACAGGTGATTTCTATTACAGAACCGCTTGTATGTTCTTTGCCGTCTTATTCAATGCCTTCTCTTCCCTTTTAGAAATTTTTACTTTGTTCGAAGCTAGAAACATTGTGGAAAAACATAAAACTTATGCTTTATACCATCCATCTGCTGATGCGCTGGCGTCAATTATTTCTGAAGTTCCAACTAAAATGTTGACAGCTTTGGCGTTCAACTTAATTTTCTATTTCATGGTTCATTTTAGAAGAGAACCAGGAAGATTTTTCTATTATTTATTGATGAACGTCACTGCCATTTTTGTCATGTCTCATGTATTTAGATCTTTAGGTGCTTGTTTCCGTTCTTTACCAGAAGCTATGACTCCAGCTGCCTTATTATTGTTGATCTTGGTTGTTTACACAGGTTTCGTCTTACCTACCCCTTCCATGTTGGGTTGGTCAAGATGGATTAACTATTTGAATCCAATTGCTTATGTCTTTGAAAGTTTAATTACAAACGAGTTCCAAGATGTTGAGTTTGAATGTACTGCTTTTGTTCCAAGTTACGATACTGCTCCACTTCAAAATAAAGTTTGTAGCGTTGTTTCTGCTGTCGCTGGTCAAACTTCAGTTAGTGGTACTGCTTACGTTAACCAAGCTTTTAATTATTACAATGAACACAAGTGGAGAAATTTTGGTATTGCTTTATCATTTGTCATTGTTTTCTTATTTGTTTACATCACTATTGTTGAGTTATCAAATGCTGCTGTTCAAAAAGGTGAAATCTTAGTCTTCCAACAATCAACTTTAAGAAAGTTAAAGAAACAACACAATGCTCTTGCCATTAACACCAAACTTGAAGATGTTGAAACTCCTTATACTGGAGAAAAACCAGTTGGTGTTGCTGAAGATATTTCTTCTTCTTCTGCTGATTCCAAGATTGAAGATTCCAATAATAAAGATGATGGTGTTTCTAAATTAGTCGCAGGTAAAGATATTTTCCATTGGAAAGACGTTTGTTATGACATTAAAATCAAATCTGAAACAAGAAGAATTTTAAGTAATGTTGACGGTTGGGTTAAACCAGGTACTTTGACTGCTTTAATGGGTGCTTCAGGTGCAGGTAAAACTACATTATTAGATGTCTTAGCTAACCGTGTTACTATGGGTGTTGTTACTGGTTCTATGTTTGTCAACGGTAGATTGAGAGATCAATCTTTCCAAAGATCCACAGGTTACGTTCAACAACAAGATTTACATTTACAAACTTCTACAGTTAGAGAAGCTTTGAGATTCTCTGCATATTTAAGACAACCTTTTTCAGTTTCAAAATCTGAGAAGGATGACTATGTTGAGAATGTAATTAAGATTTTAGATATGGAAGCTTATGCTGATGCCATTGTTGGTGTTTCTGGTGAAGGTCTTAACGTTGAACAACGTAAGAGATTAACCATTGGTGTTGAATTAGCTGCTAAACCTCAATTATTATTGTTTTTGGATGAACCTACTTCTGGTTTAGATTCTCAAACTGCTTGGTCTATTTGTCAATTGATGAGGAAATTAGCTAATAATGGTCAAGCGGTTTTATGTACTATTCATCAACCATCAGCAATTTTATTACAAGAATTTGACCGTTTGTTATTCTTAGCTAAAGGTGGTAAAACTGTTTATTTTGGTGATTTAGGTACCAATTGTCAAGCTTTAATCAATTATTTCGAAAAATATGGTGCTCGTAAGTGTCCTACAAGTGCTAACCCAGCTGAATGGATGTTGGAAGTTATTGGTGCTGCTCCAGGCTCCCATGCTAATCAAGATTATTATGAAGTTTGGTTGAAATCTGAGGAAAGAAGAGCTGTGCGTGAAGAATTAGAACAAATGGAAAGAGAATTAGTGAAAATTCCTAAATCTGTTGATAAGTCTGTTCATACACAATTTGCTACCCCACTTTTTTACCAATATTTATTAGTTACAAGAAGAGTCTTTGAACAATATTTCAGAACTCCAACATATATTTGGTTCAAGATTGGTTTATCTGTTACATCTGCTTTATTCAACGGTTTTACTTTCTTCAAGGCTGGTACTTCATTACAAGGTTTACAAAATCAAATGTTGTCAATGTTTATGTTTACCACTTGTTTGTTGACTTTGATCCAACAAATGTTACCATCTTATATGTCTCAAAGATCATTATACGAAGTTAGAGAAAGACCATCAAAGACTTTCAGTTGGATTGCGTTTATGTTTGCTCAAATTACAGCTGAAATTCCATGGGCTGTTCTTGTCGGTACTTTAGGTTTCTTATCATGGTATTATCCTGTCGGTCTATATAGAAATGCTGCATTAACTGGTGCTACTGCCCAACGTGGAGCTTATGTCTGGTTAATGATTGTTGCCTTCTATATTTACGCTCAATCTTTAGGTTTTGCTACTGCTGCGGGTATTGAAATTGCTGATAATGCAGCCAATGCAGCTTCATTATTGTTTACCATGTCTTTGAATTTCTGTGGTGTCTTATACTACCCAACTGGTTTCTGGTCATTTATGTACAGAGTTTCTCCATTCACATATTGGATTTCTGGTATGCTTGCAGCTTCTGTTGGTAATGCTAAGGTGGTTTGTGCCGAAAAGGAGTTAGTCACATTCCCTCCTCCATCGGGCGAAACTTGTGCTAGTTATATGTCTGAGTATATCTCTGTTGCTGGTGGTTATTTAGATGCTAAAAGTACTTCTGATGAATGTTATTTCTGTAGTACTTCCGACACAAATGTTTATTTAGCTAGTTTGCACACTAGTATGGATGATATGTGGAGAAACTATGGTATTTTTGTCTGTTACATCTTCATCAATATTGCAATCTCTATCTTCTTATACTGGCTAGTCAGAGTTCCAAAATCTAGTTCAAGAGTTAAAAATGAACAAGCAACTGAAGGTGAAAAGGAACAACTAGCTATTGAAAGAACCAATTCAAGAACTTCAAAGGTTACCACTTCTAAGTCCCAAGTTTAGATGAAGAAAAGATAGCCATATACCTACCACATGATCACGATTTTTAATTACATTATTTATATATTTTTGACGTTACTTAGTTTATCTTCAAATTCATTTCCCCCAAAAAATAACAACACAAAACAAGACAAAAAAAAAGCTCACAAAAAAGTACTTGTTTCATGCTACAATCAAAATACAAAGCAGCTAACATTAATACCTCTTCTATAATATATATTCCGTATACGTATGAGCCATTAATAAAATTCACAAAGAATTCAGAATTAAAACACTATGGTACTACATTGCAAACAAATCTTGAAACTGCCTAAGAGCTCGCTGGCTTAGGAGAGAAACGGCAACCGCGGAATTTCACTCGATCGGGCAGGTACATACGTTTTTGGCTGTCTGCTGCCTTTAGCACAGGTACCAAGATTGTGTATATACAGCTTGTGATATCATCACAGGTCCAAAATGAAGGTATACAACTCTCTAGTCTTGAGACTAGACCCTGTTATATATTAATACAGGCATCTATTACGCTTTATTGGAAACCAAATTAACCAAAGTATCCCATTCCCAGTGTTTTCCAAGTCTTAGCGGATTTTTTTTTGTGATTTTCTTATCTTATCTGCTTATCTGCATACGGGAAAAGAAAAGCAGAATAGGCGAAGATTTTGGTCCCTTGAACAACAAAGAAATATACATAAATTCCATTTGCTTCACTTTATTTTCAAGGATATCATTTGGATACGGATACAAGATACACGAATCTTATTGGGATAGACATAGCCATGCCGCACAATAGACAGCAGTCGCCAGTGCTGATTCATTCCCCATCTCAACAACTAATAAAATCAAGCTCTCCTTTAGCTTTGGAGTCATCGACTATCAGATCCCCATTTCTATTCAGCAGAACAACTTCAAACATTATAATATCGTCTCCTAATAACAATATAGCACGTTTGGATTCACTGACAAATTCTGAATATGCAGGTGAAGTTGTAGACTTAATCAGACACGAAGAAGAACATAGATGGCTGCAAGGTTTATTTGCTATATTTATCACTATTTTAACTTGGGTTATTGCTACACAGTTGACAAATGGGGCTATAAAAAACGAGGGCTATAATCAGCCATTACTAGCAGCATATATTAATGGTTCATGTTTTGTTGTTTACGGATTTCCTTCTGTTTACAAAACGATCAAATCATCTGTCAAATCACTTTTCAAATTTGACGAAAAGGATAGAGATGGTCAAGATTCAAATTCAAGTGAAAGAATTCATAATAACGATTTTAGTAACTACGGGTCAACAAAAGATAATGCGAACAATATCGATGGGAATTCATCACTAGATAATAACAACATAAATGATGATAATTTGACTTCCCTTTCCAGGTCAATCAACTCAATGACATCTTTTGATTACGAAACCAACCAACTAGAAGACATAGCCATGAGAGACTCAAAAGTATTCCGAACACCCTTCATAAGGTTATCACCACGTGAAATCAAGATATTAGCTTTAAAATCATGTATTGTATACGTTGGTAATTCTATTTGTGGCACTTTAGCATTACGTTATACATCATCTGCTAACCAAACAATCATATTCACAACTACTTCTTTATTTACCTTGATTATAGGATACCTCAACAACGTTGAGAAATTTACAATAGCAAAACTTTTGGCTGTTATAGTTAGTATATCAGGTATATTTTGCATAACCATAAGCGACAAGGACAATGATCCAAACCTTCCTGGATTTCAAGTCTTTGGTAAGTATGTCATATCGCTGCAGGATCCAGTCATTGGAGATTTAATAGCTATGATGGGTGCCTTTCTCTATGCATGCTATTTAATAATTTTGAAAATGAATCTTGGAACCGAAACAGATACAGAAAATGACAAAATTGTCTTCTCATATATCGGTATTTTCACCATGATTTTGGGGCTCCCTGTACTTGTTATAGCACATTTTACAGGGTTTGAGAAATTTGCAACTCCCGAATCAGCTACCATATATCTTATCATCTTTGCATCTGGAATGCTTAACTGCATATCAGATTATTTCTCAATTATCGCATCACTATTGACATCACCATTCATAACTGCTTTGTCACTAACTGCGGCTATACCAATTAGTATGATTTGTGATTCAATATTTTACCACATGACAAACTCAAGCGCATTATATTACATAGGCATAATATTTATTTTTTCCTCATTTGTATTTACGAACTTAACGGGAGAAGAAGAAATAATAAGAGAAGCAGTAGAAGAAGCAATTGAAGAAGCTTTAGAACATAATGAAGCACTAAGTCCCATGTTAAGCCCATATTTAGGAGCCACAACAGCTCCTTCATTAACTTCAAAACATCATTTACCTCATTCGCACTTGCACTCTCATAATTCAAATTCACATAGCATTCATAATATTCATCAATTACCTGAGCACTACATCCCACAGTTGGAGTCTTGGAATTCACAACAAGTTGATACACCGGGATCTACGGCTACTGTGTCATCTGAACAGACACAAATTGTAGTCACAGGTGGTCCAAATCATAAGTACTTCATCAGAGAAGTTAATAAGCTATAGACGATGCTATTTCACGACAATATACACATTGAAGACTATTGAATAGTCTATTGTTAATTTTCTTAATTTATATATATACACATATATGTGTACGGCTATTTTAATGATAGAGAATCTAATGTAATTTAATGCTATATAAATGTTTCTGTTTCGTATTTGTTTTCTTTTGTTGACGTATTGTATTGTGTTTTAAAAGCCAATTACCAAAGCTTAACCAGTCCATCCCAGTCTTGTCTCTTTCTACGGCTCCAATAACTGTTATCGTCATCTATATAACTCCAAGAATCATTGTCACCTTCCCGTAATAGTTTGAAGAAAGCCGCTGTATGCTGACCATCATTAACTTTACGTCTAAGCCTTTGATCTTCTTCCAGCTTTAGCTTGAACTCTTCAGCTTCATCAACCTTACCCTCTTCAAAAGCCCTTTGATCAGGTCTGAGTCTTGAATCAGTAGGTGCTAACTTGCCTTCTTCAATCTCTGTTATTTCGTTCAGAGACGAAGCAAATTCTGTAAAACCAAATTTTTGCTGATAATTGGGAACTAACTTGCCAACTTTCCAAACAGGTTCGTGTGTATCTGCGTATTCAAGACACTCCGTCCAAGTACCCATAATTTCTCTTGAGTATGGCTTTCCTTTGTTATCAAAAGCTTTAATTGTTAAAGTCTCTGAACGGCCAGAGAACATCCCACCAGATTTGAAAGCAATATCAGCTTTATAGCCGTTCGAACCAGTGATAAGCACTGAGGAATAAGGCTCACTATATTTCTCACCGGCAATGATATTCTTCAATAGAGTAATAGGTTGATGCCAAGAATAAACCACACCGTCCTTACGTGATGTCAACCTTACCAAACCACTCACCGACAATTCCATACTTTTACCACCATATTTCTGATTAGGCGATGCGTTATGATCTAAGATCCAGTCCATTGCCTCAACGTGAGCAGCAAAAACAGGAGGACGATGAACAACTTTCTCAATGATTGTACGAAGTCCAAGGTCATCTCGAACTAACTCAAATGTCTCTCCTAGTAATGGGTTGAATGGCTTCCTGTTGTTTCTCATCTTGGCACGATAACAAGACAGTGAAGTGACAACAAAAACAGCAATCTTCAAAATCTTTTCACAAGGATCCAAATCAGGCTGGCTTAAAGCATCATTTAAAATATTAGCATATTCGAAGGCCTCTGTATACTTCTGTAGAAAAGTTAATGGCTCATTTGAAGAAACAGGCATAGCGATAGTAGATAAGTCTTTACCGATATTCTTCCTAAGGAAACCTATAAGACTTGGAGGATCACAAGCACTTGGAAGAATATCTGAACGATGCTTAACTTTGTGATCCAATGGCAGTGGATAAAGGTCAATTTCTCCCGTGGGAGCGACAACTGTTGATACCGCTGGTATCGCAGTATGACGACGCACAGGAGAAGAGCTTTCATCACCTGATTCCAAATCGTCATCCTCTTCGTCATCCGATGAAGAGTTTGTGAAATGGGTATTGCCTAATAACAATTCATCCATATGATTAGTGCCATTCTTAGCTTCTTTAGACTCGTCATACATAATATTAGTTTCGCTAAAGGCATCATGGAAATCATCATCGTCATCATCAGAATTAACCATAACCACACCTTGATTGATTTCATCTATATATTCTTGAGCGTCGTAGAAGTCCTGAGATATAAGAGATGTAGCTATTGTTGTAGTGCGTGAAAGAGCTCTTCTTGGGGAATTTATTGGTGGTCTACTAAATCCACGATTCGTTGCTGTGTTCATCAATAAACAATATTCAACCTCCAAGTGTTTAATCTTTTCATGCAATTCCTCCATTAACGAAAAGGTATTACTTGGATTGACAATACTTCCATATGATGAGTTTTGAGGATACTCTATTTCCAATTTCGAAACAGATGTAGAAATGGTATTATCGCTTTCAAGTAATGGAGATTCGCCAGGTGATGTTTTCTGTGAGCCTGTTGTGATAGAAGTCGTAGAAGAAGAAGTTACTTGGCTCTTTTTGTTTTTCTTCCAGAACAACGAAGAGCGTCTCTTAGTGACTTGTAAACCAGCCAATGCATCGCCAGCGGAATTAGGGTTTAATGATGCCTGGGAAACCTGCCTTTGTTGTTGTTGTTGCTGTTGTTGTTGTAATGATTGTTTTTGTTGTTCTAAAATCATAGCTGCTAATTTTTTGATACCACCAATATTTCTTTCCACTGATCTAAAATACTCATATTCTTTTGAAGATTCTGATATGGATGACCTACTTTTTCTTTCCATGGAATAGTATGAATCACCCACATCGTCGTCATCCTCATCCTGGTTATTGTCAAGGTTAATACTGCCAATATTGGAGTTTTTAATAGGAGTTGCACTATTAGAAGTAGCATCTTCATCAGATAAAATATTATCTATGGATTTTGAAGTCCTTGCTCTGACAGGAGGTGGAATAGGAGCGACTAATGGCGATTCTTCACGAGAATTTGAAGCATTTGTCACAATGGTGTTGGGAAGTAACGGTTGCTCATTAACAAATGTATTCTTTTTAATAAAATTGAAAGCTTGTACCCAAGTATTGAAATCCTGATAATTAAAAGCTTTCAGTACCCATTGTTCAATACCCGAGTCTAAAAATATCATCAGTTGTTTAGAATCAGCTGAAATGACAGAATTTTTAATATACATATTACCTCTGACGTTATTGGAGTTGGAATCAAAATAATAGTCCAAAACACCGTATTTGAAATTTAAGACAAAAAATCTTTTGGAGAAATTCTTGGCCCCTGTCCTTCTTCTCTTACGCTTCATTAAAAAACCTTGCAAGTATTGACCACCTTTGACTCTAACAATGGTTGATTGAGAAACACTGTTTCTCTTTCTTTTATTAGATTTATTGCTGTGTGTGTCACTTTTGTCCTCAGGAGGCAGTTCAAATTTGACATTACTAGGATTATGGAAATCATTTGAAACCGACTTCCTGCTAACATTTCTTTGTAACTGTGATTGTTGTTGGGCTAAAGAAGATGTAGAATTTGCCATAGATGGCATCTTCAGTAATGGCTGGGGCTCTTCTCTTTTGGTTAATGAAGGATTCGTACTACTAATCGAGACCGCATCTTCATTAATCGTATCCAACGGAAGTGATTGGGATATTTGCTGAGTTGTAACAGCTAAATTTGGCACCTGAAGCTGCTGCTGCTCATTGTTAATAGATGTACTAGTGTTATTGTGTGATTGTTGTAGAATCTGTACAGGAGTAGAACCATTTTGGATTGAAGCATATTCGTCATCAATATCTGTATCATATCTTTCAATATATTGGTTAAACATGATTTTCTTACCTTTTGTTCTACTAAAAGTATTGTCAAATACAAAAGCAAACAGTCCACCTTGTTCAACTTCAAAACTACCGGTGATTAATTCATCACCAGGACACTTACCTACCCATTCTTCTTTGACCAAATGCTTGTCCAATTTCTCTTCGAGTAGAGACATATTCTCATTACTAGATGTAGCGTTACTTATAGTTGAGATTGCACTATCTGACCTCTTTCTTGAAAAATTCGAACTTGGAGGGGCAAGATAATGAGAATTAGTGCCATTTTGAGCCCCATTATTTAGAGTTGAAGAGTTAGCATTAACAGTGGCAGATGAAGAAGAAGGCAAAGAATCTCCGTTTTGATTTGTTGATACTGAAGAATCGTTTTTAAGCAATGAATTAAAACGCTTTTGAGATACCTGGTTGACTTCATCAAGAGACAAATCGCCGACACTCGAAGCAATAGTTGAAGCTGGATTGTCATTCGTCCCACTTTGTAGAGTCATTGGCGTATCCGGGCTATTGACTGACGATTCGAGAGTGCTGCTTCTACGACTTGTAGCACCAGCTCCATTATTTAGTGGTTGTGAATCGGAGTTGTTCTGATTATTACTAGTATCGCTCTTGTATCGATAAATACCAAAATTAATCGATCTCTTCAGAGGTTTGACTTCCCATTTAATAGCTGAGTTATCGGGGGCATTGATCCACTTGATCAAGAACGATTTCGATCTAATTTCTAGATGCTCCATCTTTGGCAATACGTCGTACCGGCAATGCGATGGTGAAGATCCTTGGAAAAATTTAAATAATTTGATCTAATCAGCGTGGAATGCAGCTGGAAGGAACACGCTAGTGGTAAATTATTGCCGAGGAAGAAAGCCCGCAATGCACGCAAAAACAAATATAAGCCAAGTGAATAGGCTACAGCCAAAAATATTGTGTATATCCACCAAAATAACGAGGTAATTGTGTGTACTAATTGTCACCTTTTAAATGCGTCTTTGGTGTAAACATATAGAATTCTGTTATGTTTCACCATCGCAACGTACAACGAACGCAACAAAAACAATTTGTCTGCTTGATCAATCGAGGATATCACGGCTGTGTTAACAGTCAATCATGACATCCCGGAATGTCGTGAACACGAGCTTATTTATGAGCAACTTTGAGCAGTTAACGCATCACATCTTGCAATATATTTCCAGCACGGGCTAATGAATTGTCAATGTGACTGATATTGTCTATGTAAGTTTAATGTATATAGACTATGGAAGTAAACAGAGAAGAAGTGCAAAGTGTGCAAGTTGGCGAGTAAAAACAAATAAAGAAAACAAGAAAATAAACAAGAAACGGAAAGAAGAGCTGTGATTGGAAAAAAAACACACCATAATGTACGTGGATAATTTCAAACCAGCAATAGATAAGGCAGTAAACCCGATGAAAAGAAAAATGAAAAGAATGGGGCATAAAGAAGGCTTAAGTGATGAGTTGAAGGTCGAAGTAAAGTAAAATAAAATGAAATAAAACAAAACAAAGTAAAGTAGAGTGAAGTATAGTATAATAGGAACAGTTAAAAAAAACCCCCCGCCAGTATAATGAGACAAAAATAAAAATAAACTAAAATTCTTCTTCTTTTAAAGAAACAGCAGTATTGCGGTTCAAAGTGGAGGAAGATGTATTGGCTGTAGCAGAACCGGAAGAATTATTGGTGACTCCATTGGGTTCACTCAATCTCCTGACGTTCAAGCTATAGACAGAATGATAAAAAGGATTAGATGGAGAAGTAGGGCTGTTGTTTCCTCCAGCTGATGATAATCTACGCAAGCGACATGACAATTTGGACGTTAAAGGTGTAGGCAAATCAGCTACTAACTTAGACGCTTGTTTTCTATTAATTGAAGGACTACGTGCAATTGATCCAGAAAGAGGAGATGATGATGAAGCCGCATTTTCCTTGAGCGTTAATGAAAGGTCTGTAAAGGACGCTGAAGTTGCTGAAGTTGCGGATGATGTCTGGGATAAAGACATTAAACGGCTTTCATCATCCTCTTCTTCATCTCCCTCTTCTTCGCCTGAACGAGAATTAGAAGATAACGAGATCATTGAACCAACTCGTTGAAATAACAAAGCACCACTCGATTTAGATCTTCTTGGAGTAGCTAATCTTAAAGGTGACGGTTTTTTAGGCAGTTTGTTACTCGATGATGATCTAGAAAGGGAAGGTTGATACAACTGAGCATTAGTCTGTTTGTTGACATTGGCATCTCTGGCATCTTGATAGATTTGGAAAGTGTCTAATTCTTTTTTATTGGTCGACTCGGTCATTGTCTTTTCTTGAGTTGATTGGGTTATCAAATTGTTTTGGAACTGAAATGGAGCAGTCAATTGGGTATTGTTATACAGTGGGACGAATTCAGAGTCAATTGGAGTATATAATTGAGTTTGATCCGTGGATGTATTAACGATGGTACTAGATGTCGAGTCATAAGGTAGGGAAAAATAATCTGTATTGTTGTTATCGTGTAATGAGACAGGGACAGTATCGAAAGGGGAATGAAAATCATCATTTTGAATTTGAAGCAGGTTGAAACCATCATGGTTACCATCATTTCTAATAGGAGTATGAACACTGTTTGTGACCGTAGTATTCTGATTATCACTATTATTATTAATATCTGTTTCTTGGGAAAAAGAAAAGTCTAAATCATGAGGAATTGAGTTCTCATCATTAAATAAAGTGTGATCTGAAAAATGATTGTTGTTGTTATCAATGATAGTACTATTGAACGGGTCAGTGAAGTAACTCATAATAAAATTATAATCAGTATAAATTAGTGGAGATAAAGGGATATAAAGGATTAAAATTCCATGTAATAATGTAAAAATGAAACGTGCAAATGAAAGCGTAAAATTCGTAAATGTAATAATAGGTGCTGAAATTAAAAAAAAGAGCTACGTGCTAGAGTAGTAATGGAGCAAATTATGAAAGTATGATAAAATTGAAATGCAAAGAGGATAAACAGTTATGAAAAGGTGATGAGTTGCTAGTAGTATCCAAGATGGGACGACGAAAAACCACAATAATAATAGTATCTTTTTAAAATGAAAATGGCAGACGGAAAAGAAAAAAGGTAGGTAGATGGGTAGACCTAGAGATAGCCAAACTGAACTAGAAGAAGATACAAAGAAAGGGAAGTAGAAGAACCAAGGGGAAAGGGAACTATGAAGGAGAAACCTAACCCAAGTAACTATTTTATGAAACGAGGAGAGAATCGACTAGATGAACAACCTACATAAAATTTAGTCAACTTAACAGCAAGAAATATCCGTCAATTGGGCATTTAAGTAATCAAGCAATCTGTCACCTATTGGCAGGGCAATAAAGATACATTATAGTACAGTACATCACAATCTAAATACAATAATTTTACAATAAATGCATACAATAACACTACAATATAAGACAGATAACGCATACATAATTAACCGGAAAGAAATGAATCCTTCCACCTTTTTGCAATCTGATTTGTTCCGAAGTCTTTTGTGACCATGGAGATTTTTCACGCAGAATGAGCTAAACTTGCGCTTTCTGTCTCCTTTCCCGCATCCCTTCCTCACTCCTGTCAAAAGGGTTGTGATATGCCACATTTGCAAGTTGATGAGCGGTCAATGGATCAAGGAACAAATAGCCCGGTCAATACAATGCATATGTTGGAACATTGCCATGTCGGTACAGCCATCACAGACCTATCCAAGACGCAAACCAAACCAAACCACCAAATCAAACCAACGCGTAAAATGCAAGTGAAAAAAATCGACAAATCACAATTATTGCCCAATTGGGAAATATGTGGTTTTTCCTCCCTTTCATTCCGCTCCTCTCTTTTGAACACAATCATTCTATCTTTCACCCAACCAATCAGTCAATAGTGCACTCTTATCACGGACCATATAGGTTTGGTGCTAACGATAAGCAATAAGTAGGTAGGTGGCCCTGCTATTATTTTCATAGCTGCTTTACAGAGTACCACAGTTGCACAAGATTCTTTTAAACTTCCATCTGTGTCGGTTACCACACCACATCTTCGCTTCCTACGTACAACTCAACACAGCTTCTTATAGCACGCACAGCTAGTTTTTGCCACAATATCCAATAGCACATAGCCCACTATTCTCCCCGTGTGCGCTACTAAACTCGACTGTAATAATACTCTGCACCCACACCCACTTGTACATACATAGGAAATGCATATTAGACATTCACCCACACTCACCTCTAATTTAAACACTGTAACATCAACAACACCGACAGGACAACAACAGCAGCAACAACAACAGATCTGCAAATTTCCTCGGCATTTCATTCTCCCCCAATCGCATTTTAACGCACTTTAATTTCAACTAAACTTTAATTCATCGAATTTAATTTCATTTAATACCCTTTGAGTACTCCACGAGACATATTTTTGAAGGTTAAATAATTTAGTGAAATCAAACCACTATATTACTATTTTTTATTATTTATAATTGTTATTGTTATATTATGACGAATCCAACATACCGACATCTAGTATTAGCACAAAAACGCTAACAGCCATACTAATATCAACGCTACTAGCGCTGACTTCTTGAGTAGTTAAAATATATACATTTACATATAGATAATTTGTAGAAGTGAAAACTATTCCCACCACCTAACCTAATCCAGCCTTATTCACTAACTCCTTTGAAACCTGTCTCCACACTTATCTAGTTGGAAATGCTCACTATAATGAATGCCATACCTCTAAATATTTATTTTTTAATTTTCGGAATCCTTATATATCCACTACCTATACTTATACACTAACTAATATTACATTCTGTACCAATTGACGTATAAACGCACTCTATTTCTCTCACAGCGTTTGTACCGACGGCACTTGGATCATTTGAATCTAATCTATCAATTGGCCTATTCGATACGCTATCCGTTTAACCCATCTTAAGTTTCAGACCTCCTCCTCTTGATTAAGATTTTCCAGCTTCATTTAACCGCCTTAGACCCATTAAAAACACTTGGTTTCTTTACTGGGGGATATGATAGAGCGCACACACCATTGCATTGACATTCAATCACGCCGCTAAAAATTATTTTCCTAAAATTGTCTTCTTCCTTCATTAACGTACTTATTATTCAGTAATTCATTGTGTAAAGAAATTGTCATGAAACATTATTTATTGTTACCTACTAGTTTCATTCAATTGGCAAGTTGACTACTTAATGTTTGCTGACTTTCACTAGCTTCTTGATATCATCTACAGATGAAATGTTTTCCACTACATCATCCCTCATGACTTTCATCATTTTATTAGATTTGTCCATCACAACCCTGGCTTTCATCCCAGGAGACACAAATACTTTAGCTATGTTTCCTTCATCATCATCGTCGTCCTCATAGTCACTTGCACCATTATCTGAATCACTAACTTCAACATACTTGATAACTTTTCTTTTCTTGTTACTCGGAGGACTTCTTTTCTTCATACGTTGACCATACTCATAGTCATACTCATACTTGTTATCATCATCAGCATAATCTCTCACTCTTTTATTCTTGTATTTATTCAGCTCTTTATCCTTGGCCCGAAGTAATTCACGTAACTCAGATATTTCTCTATGTAACTCTCTTTGCTCTAATTCAGCTCTACTGACCTCTATTTCTTTCTCAATTTTTAGCCTCTCTTTCTCTCTTCTCAGTTTCTCTTGTTCTTCCTTTCCTTTGTTATCTTCACTTACTCCATTATTTTGCGTTTGTTCTTTCTTCATATCAGAAATCTCTCGTTTCAATTTTTCCAGCTCCTGGGCCAATAGCTCAGTACTTTTTGTGCTGCCGTTGTTATCCGTCTCTTCTGCTCTTCTAACTCCGTAGTTTAAAGGTGTTATTGTACCGGCCATAGATGGTCCATATTTCTTAATTTGGTCTTTGTAAATACTGTTGGTACCAATGTTAGTATGAGTATTGTAAGCTTCTTTGGTATGCTCTTCAGAATCACCAAACAAGCTGGTCAGCATCTTGGAACTAAGATTCAACAGTCGAGAAGTAATGCCATGAGCATCTGTACTATTCTTTTGACTATCATTGTTGTTATATGTTTGTCTTCGATTTTGCGATAATAAATATGACCTATCGTAATTATTTTTCACACTGGAAGTTGCACTTGAATTGCCACCCATGCGAGCGGAACCAGCAGGAAGATTGGCTTTCGAACCATCAGATGACATCTTCAATATTGACGGCATGACGTATTGTCTATCTGGTTTATAACTGGGATCAAGTACAGGTATATTTCTCCCTTCTTGTCTATTTTCTCTGTTTGTACCGGCATCTCTTTTATCATTAATGTGATCACCATAAATATGACCGTTGTAGTGGGAGCGAGAAGACAACAGACTAGCTGCATTTTCAAGTCTCTTCTCTTTATCGTAATTTGAAAACAAAGTAGTATCTGAAAGCTTTGATTTGACTTTCGCATTGGCACTATTCTTAGCACCAGGTCTAACGCCTAATTGCGGTCTAGAGCGATAGCTGTTACCAAAAAGTTCTGACGGTACACGTCTAGTACCTTCTTCATCATAACTTCTTTTGCCATTCATTCTATCTCTAGACTCTTCAAATCGAATCGTCTTCTTGTTTATATCCTCGGTATCTCTTTGCAGACGGGGATGAGGCAAGATGTTGTCTCTTGTAGTTGAAGAAATCGGGTACCTTGGCCTAGAGGACATGCTGTACAAAGCAGTTTATTCCTTCAATTGGGAGATATATACCGCTATAGTTTGCTTTAATTACGCCATCAAAGAAGTTGAGTATTCTCTCAGTGACGTTGTCATCTACAAGAACCAAAATGGTTTCAAATAAACAAAACAAAAAGTTTTGCGACGCGTCACTTTTTCTCGCTGTGAATTTGAAACACACGAAATCTTGTGTTGACTTTGCAACGCGTTAGTAACAAAGTACAAAGAGGATGAATAATATAATGTGCCAAAAAATCATGAAGGGCAATAGTGGGCTATATAGGAGGCCACATAGACCATAGAAGAGGTCACATAGACATACAATTAAGATGTCAGACCCAGTGGTGCTTCCGATCCATCTGCCACCTTCGAATCTTCGTCCTATAGCATACAGAGTACTGTCAAAGAAACATGGTTTGAACATTCAATCAAGTGCGTTATCAACTTTGGCAGACTATATAGGCCGCCAGTTTGGAACCGAGTGGCGTGGACCCAAGACACAAATATTTTTGGAACAAGTGGCCAACTTATGGAAAGCACAGGAACGTGGACTGTTTCTTGATGGTGAAAGTATTGGTTCAATCATAACAGAAATCTCGACTAAGTCCAAAAGGATAGACCACTCCAATGATGACACTAACGTTGCTAGCACCAAGACTAAAAAATCCAATACCTTAGACTCAATTATTTCTCATAAGATAAATACAATTGCTGACGAACATACTGACGTTATTCCCATTCATGAAGACATAGAGGTAGTGGAGATAAGAGAGCAACAACAACAACAGGCAGATGAAGAAACACAGAAAGCCGCTGCCTTCGAAGAGATAGATGAGGAAGACGTAATACACAGACAAACGGAGACAGAAACACAACCTGATTCAGAATCCCAATCCCAGTCCCAGTCCCAATCCCAATCACAATCACAAGATCCACTTTCGAAGTATTCTAAACTAGAATGGAGAGATTTTTACAAAATCCTGAATAGTACACAATTACCAAAATATAAATATAACCCCAACAGAAAACAATTCGACTATCTCAAGACATCAACCACATCGACATCATCACTCTTGAATTTACCTAGTGCGCAATCGGGTGTAGATCTATTTATAAATCGTTTCCATATCATCAAGAATAGATTGTTAAGAAACGAGCTGTTTCTAAACAAGACCATGAGTTCAATGAACTCTATATCAGGAACAATCCACGAGGACCAGTTTGCTCAGACTATAACCTCTATTAAAAATTTATTAGGTTGCCATAGTCAACGATTTCTACTATTTGGATTGTTGACTAAGAATTCCATGGGTTTATGGCAACTTCAAGATGACACCGATGCAATTGAACTGGTATTAGATCAGTGTTTGTTTCCCGACTATGCTTATTTTACACCGGGTTGCTTTGTTCTTTGTGATGGTATTTACTCCAACAGCGGTAAGTTCTACTTATCATCAATTGGCCACCCACCTGCGGAAAGAAGAGAACAGTCTCAAGAAAGCTATGGTAACATTGATTTCTCCCTAATTTGTTCCAGTAAGCATGACTCTCAAAATATTATGACTAGAGTTGATAGGAGACTCGAATTAAAGTTGACAGCTAAAGAGAGAGAACTGACTGACCATAGAATAATAATATTAGGCGGCAATTGTTATTTGAATCAAGTGAAGACATTAGAGGCCATAAAAAAATTATTTACAACGTTAACCAAAGAACTGAATGATGGTGATTACAGATCAGCACCACTCACAATGATTTTCAATGGTTCATTTGTGGATAGCGCATTTGACCCCTCAGCATCTAACTCTTCCTCGTCTACAATGCCATCATCAGGAATTTACAAGTCATATTTTGATTCATTAGCTGCAGTCATATCTAAATTTCCCGACATTTCACAGAGAACAAACTTAGTGTTTGTACCCGGGGATAACGATCCATGGGCTTCAATTATCACTAAAGGGTCGAATTCGATGTGGCCACAACCTAGAATCCCGAATGTTTTCTGCAGCAGGTTGAACCGTGCCGTCCAAAACATAACGTGGGTATCTAACCCATCGAGACTGGTTTACTTATCTCATGAAATTGTTATATGTCGTGATGATTTAGGAGCCAGATTTAGACGGAATGACATATCATATTTGTCCAAGATTGATGAGAAGGAAAACATTCAAGATGAAGACTTTATGACTGACGATGAACCAACTCTGACACAACAGCAACACAGCGAACATCAAAAGAGCAGTGATTTAGAAATAGACAAGCTTGCTATTTCTGCTTCGCAAAGCAGCACAACTACTACCACTTCTTTATCACAAATACAGCCTCAAACACAAACACAAATGCCAAATATAAGGTTATCAGCCGATGTCATAGAGGCCAGGAAGCTAGTTAAGACTGTACTCGACCAATCTCACTTATCACCATTTCCAACTAGTATCAGACCCGTCATTTGGAATCAAGATAATACATTATCATTAAACTTGCTCCCTACATTACTTATCTTAACTGATACAACGACACCAGAATTCGATGTGACTTACGAAGGATGTCATGCCCTAAACCCCGGTACTTTCATAACTAAGAACAAAGTGTCTTATATTGAGTACTGGCCATCTACACGTAAAGCAGTAACCAAAGAAATTTACCTTTAGTTCATTAGTTCAAAAAGCTACATCTTTTATTCCCTTTATAACTCATTTAAGCATATGCATGATCCACAATCATCTTATTACAAAACTAATTAATTCTTTTTTATTCTATTTATTTTTAATATATTTGATATCTTTCGTAGTTTCAACAGGAAGACAAAATACAGGATCGACTTCGACTAAGTCAAATTCTTCAGTGTAACCAAGTAAACTTAAGCCTGCAATCCCGAACAAAGTATGGTATACGTCAACTTGGTTTTCAGGACGATCAGCAATTCCACCTTCTTTTTCATCTTGACAAAGTAAGATAAAAGTTTTCAATTTATCTCTATCTACATATTCAATCTTATTCAGGATGCTCAAGCATGATAGCACCCACCACGAGTAACAAACATCAGGCTGTTTCTCTGGTCTTCCATTCAATCCACCATTTGCACACTGACGCTCACTGAGCCACCACACAAGCAACTCCTGATTTTTAACATCTTTCAACCTGCCCACTATGGAAAGCATCGCAAGACAAGTGAAGATCTGTGCCGCGTGTGACTCCGCACCGGGACATAGCCCAAAACCTCCATCAAAATTTTGACACCTGAGTACAAACTCAGCTGCTTTATCGATATTCACAACTGAATCATCCAGTGATTCTAATAATGCCAATGAGTAAACAGAAGTATACGAAAATCTGGTGTCTATCTCACCAAATCTATCACCTTGGAAAGAGCCATCATCCAACTGCAAACTTTTGATGAATTCAATCAGCATCTCTTTTTTGCTTTTGGTGTGTGCCGGCTCAACTTGGTCCAGCAAATACAAACTGTTGTATAATTTTAAGATTTGTAATGCAGAAAGAGTATTCAGGATATGAGCTTCATGACCTTTGAAAGCTCCAAAGCCGCCATGCTGATAATCAAAGCATCCCATAACAAATTCAATCACATCGGCTTTGTTGAAAGTGTCATGAGCGCCCATAAGAAACAATGCCGTGATACCCCAGTATAATCCATTGATTCGAAGATGCTCAGATAACCAATACTCTATATACTCTTTATTAGAGTCTAGTGACTGTATGTATTGAATATGTTTTTGCCTTTCAAATTTCACGTCAGACATATTCACTCACTGTAATTTGAATTGACTAGCGGGAAAGCCACTTTCCCTTTGTTGTAACTTGCGTAGTTAATAAAAGATCAAGCATGCATAATTGACATTTCTTGGGTTCACATTCATTTCTTTACTTTGTTTGCACTAGTAACAAACGCATATCAATAAGCAGGTGTACAGGTGTAAAAGTACTTTATTAAGTGCACCCGTACATTTTATTTTTTATTTTTGCAGTGTACTCTTCGGTGTTCAAAAATCACAAACCAAAAAAGCTTTTCCTCGGCATTTCAAATCGATAGAGAAATGATTTTTGAGTACATATATTTTATAAGGTGTTCCCAACATTCTGTCCTTTCCAAATTATTAGTATAAACCTGTTAGTAATGTCAATTGGTAGAGCACCACCGCGATCTAAAAATACTTGGCCTCATTCAAAGTATCTGGATTTCAGTATAGGAAGATTACCAGGATTGCCGTTTGTCGGTGATTCAACCAAATCAGAATAGCGCGTGATTTGACTAAAATACTCAATATTAATATGACTAAGTGAGATTTGTGTGCATTTTTCTTGCCACACGGCTATGTTTTGAGCCTTGGGTAGTATCAAATACAACTACAAGGGCACATTGAATACATACATAAACTATTCAATTTTCAAAAAAAATATGTATTTAATGAATTTGCGATATGTATTCGATCTAACAAAGTCTAACGAGTTTAAACGTACTTTTAAAGTAAATATACCAGATAAGTTGTAAAGTAAATATACCAGATAAGTTGTAATCTGCAAGTATTGCTGGAATAACAAATTCGCAGGCTGCCCCTCTGTTTGCTATTATTATGCATATCATATAACATTGTCACATCATCACCTCGTCATATATCATCAGCCCACGGCAATTCCCATGCTCACCTCACCCGCCCGCTCGGTATTCCAACTAAACTTGAAACTAATTTGCTCTCTCGCTCTCAGCGTTTTGCACTAAATTCGCCGACTGTCTTTTTCCGATGATCTACGCCACGTTGCGCAATCTAGTCCTTCGCCCCCTTTGATACTATATCAGCACTATACACTATATACTTGACAAATTGTTTTCAGGACACCAGAGAAACCAGAAAAGTTTGACATGCAATGTCTGAGCTTCGGGGATGTACAATATAAACATAATAGAGCCTGGATCTGAATTGCTTACTCTATACAATATTTCTAAAGCACGCAAGATGGGGCAGCGACAGTTCCAACGCATGCCAAGAACGCTTAGGCCGATATCATAAGTCCCTTACTGTGTGATATGCCATGCTCTTTATTATCGCTATCTCAGGGTCCTAGGGTGTGGGGACACTTTATAAAACCTTTATGTGAATTTTCCAATACACATGTTTGAATAAAATAGTAATATGGATATAAAGTGAGTATATTGAAATACAATACGTAACATAGTAAATATAAATCGGAGGAGAAATCGGATAAAGCAGAAAAAAAGCAAAGCAAAGCAAAAAAAAAACAAAAAAAAAACACAAAGAGACAAAAATAAGAGAAGATCCAAAAAACAAAAAGATTTGGTCGAGTAAGGAGCAAAAAATGAAAAATTGTTGTAGCCGTGAGTTTGCAGAAGGTGTAGCTAAGCTGAAATATCTATATATATATATGGGTGATATGGTATAATGTAATAGTAGAGGAAGCAATTTAAATGTAGATGTATTTATCTTGAAGCTGCTGAAGAAGGAGGTGGAGAGGTTCTACTCAATAACATGCTAATTTCGGCTGAAGTCAAAGAATTAGCCGTTTGTCTAGCTATGGTATCTACCACACTTTGTTCACTTTCCATGGCAATATCATTCAAGTGATGGTTATTCGTAGGGGCAGCAGTAGAAAGGTCAAGTCCGATGTTAAGACCACCAGGCCCTCTTAGACTCATATTTTCAGAATCTATATTAAATTCTTCTCTTCTTCTTCTTTCTAGCTGTTTAGCTTCCAAAATGGATGGTTTAATACAAAGCCAACCAGATTCAGTTCTAAAGTGTCTTCCAAGGGCATCAGCTCTTGCAAATTTTCTATTACACCCCCACCTTGTAACACCATCTTTTAAAACACCACCACATGTGAACTTCTTTTCTTCTTCATGTAGCCTTTCGTGTCTTCTTCTATCATGGGATCTAGTGAATGCCTTACCACAATATTTACATGCAAATGGTCTTTCAGTGGTATGGCTCTTCATATGCGAGCGCAAATTATATGGCCTGTAAAACACTTTACCACAAGTTTCACAAGGGTATGTGACATCACCTTTCGGTCTTGTAGTTGAGCCATTTAATCTCTTGGATTTCTTCTTTTGTTCTGGCTCTCTGTTCATATTTTCATTAGATATGGTGGAGTTGGTAGCCAATGGGTTGACTAAAAGTTCACCTACATCTGAATGCAAACTAACAGAGCTACCTCCAGCTAGAGGTAAATTTCCCAAATCTAAACCAGATCCCATAGAATGTATGGGTAAACTTAAAGTATAAGGTAAGTTACCATTATTAAGATTATTATTATTGTTATTATTGTAGTTTGAGTTACTGCTGTTGAATATGGTATTTGTGTTGATAGAATTATATGGCATTTTAGAGTCAATAACAGGCGAGTTTGAAGGAGAAGTCATACTTGAAAAAGATGATTTCAAAGATGAAGAAGAAGTAGGGTACTGATTGTTGTTGTGAGATTGAGAATTTCCAGTTCCATTGTTATTACCTATATCTAATGGGTATGCCAATTGATAGTTAGCCCATGGTGAATTGGATACAAATGAAGGTCTTAATTGTTGCTGTGAAAGAGGATCCAAATATGTTTGAGAAGAATAAGCGGAAATAGACGATGGATAAAATGTATTATTATTATTATTATTATTATTATTATTATGATTAGTGTTATTGGCATTAGAATTAACGCTACCACCAGTAGCGTTATTTGAAATGGATTGATTAAACATTTGATTTGTATTAGCAATAGTTGAGAAATCGGTGGATTTGTGGTGATGATGCTTTTGATAAATTTGGGAATTGAGATCTTGTTGTTGAGGATTCATAAGAGATAAAGATATAGGAGAAGCGTATATATTTGACGTCATAGATTGTAGAATGATGATACCTTATCAATTTCAATTAAAGGAGTGAATAGACAGTCAGAATAGAAATAATGTGCATTTACTTCATATAAATATCCAGTAAAACGTAATACTAGATAAAAAAGGTAAAACAAGTTAGAATAGTTAAGAAAGTAACTTGAAGAAAAAAAGAAGCGGAATCAGTGAGAAAGTTATACTCTTGAAACTGAGACGCCGAAGAGATAATAAATAATTTTAGTGCGGCGATCAACTGACTTGTTAACAATAATGAAGTATAATACACTAGCAAAATGATACCTTGCTAGATGATAAAAAGGTACTTGTGAAGATCAGTAGATAGATAGATACATAAATTAAGGAATCAGAGTAAGAGCATCTGGACTGTGACAGTTACATAGAAAGATAAGGAAGAAGGAAAGATGGGAAACACAGACTACATATACCATTTTTCATTCGTGGTCTCCGGCATTACACTATCATCGCAAATTTAATTGAAACTGCACCACAGTTGCCAGGGCTAGCTGAATACAGTGGAGTACACACGCATACATGCACAAAGGTACATACATTACCAGAGCTAGTACGGGTTAGTACGAAGAAAGCAGCGGTCAGTCAGCTAGGCCACTTATTTGTTCACCGACTTTTCTTTTTCCGAGACCTCCACCTCCTGCTGCTGCCGCTGCTGCTGTCCTATCGGCCTGAAATCTACGTTGGAAACAACAGGGCCCTATTGGGTTTTGTGATTCTGCAATATCTCCCTTGTGCTAAGTATGCTTCTTATGCGCTACTGGTTGAGTATAGTTACATATATACATGTTTATATATACATATAAGTATATATAATAGCAAGGGTTCACATGACAGCAGCCGGTGATTGAACATCAAGGCGCACTATTTCCACACAGTAATGTGCTGTATACCAAGACTTTTGCATTTCCCTGATACGCTCGGTAAACCAAAACACAAAAAAAAAAGCAAAAAACCACAAAAAGTAAAAATTTCTCAATCACCGAAAAGTCAAAAGCCATGCAAGTTGATTATTTGAGATTGCCTATTGTTTTGCTTTTCTGTTGCTTTCCCTGGTTATTAGCTCATAATATGCTTTGCCTCCTTTATTTACTTTATCCAGGGCTTGGATTAATGCATTAGCTCTTTTTTGGCCCTTTGTTTACTTTTCTCTGTAATTATAACTATCAATAAAGGCTAAGCAACTTCAAAGTAACAATATACGACTTCGCCATATCTGAATAATAGAGACTGTCAGAAAGATTTGCAGCTCACACATATCCCTCTATATGGATTTACTGATTTATTTTCTGTTACGTATGTGTATATCTGCAAATACCGCTATAGCCAAGACAGTCTTAATGTCAGCTAATATGACACCATTCATTAAAAACTGCAGGATATATTGTGGAGACCTACTGACTACCTACAAACGTAGAGAAATGATGAATCTGAAATTGGCGGCATCTGAATTTATCAATACTGGTTGAACGAGACACGAAATCTAAAAAAACAACAGAGGAGGCTAAGTCACTTATTGTTTGACGATCCGGCAATTAAGATTGCTAGCTAAGTTTTTTTTTTGTTGTTTTTAGTTTTACCGATCTTATACTCCGATTTCATCTGTCCATATCATATAGTAATGACAAAAGTCCCATCGCAATAAAAATAGAGATACATGTATTCATTGTCATACTTACATATGCAGTACCCATCTCATTATTCAGTACTGATTCAGGCTGAATCGATCGAAATAGACCCTGTAACGGGGAATAAAAAATCTCGAGGATCGATTGAGTCGACTAGAGGAAATAAGTCCCGTCAGCCTCCTTTAGATATTCCTCCACAGCATCCATACACCGACACCGACACTAGTTTCAAAATCCACTTTTTTGCTTATGTAATTTTTTTATCTTTTTGTGTGCGTGTTTTGTTTTACCAAGCAGCGCATCTGTCTTACTCATTTAGTCTTTTGTGTAAACACGGGAACAGTAACAAAGACCCGGGAAATCCTTCTTTGCGCTTCTTTGGTGGTTGAGCTGTGCTGGCCACTTGTTTCTTAAATAGGCAATTCAATAACAAGCCATCTTTGTCTCTTTAGTTTGTTTCCGCTGCAGATACATACTGTAAATTTATTGTTAGATGGCCATTAGATAGTTGAACCACTGTGTGATCCTGTGATTGGTCTATAGTCCCTAATGCGGTGCTAGGCTACTATCATATGACTTGTGTGATTCGTGGCTTTTTAGTGATTGATAGATCTCCACTAGCAGATTATCCTTTACAGTTGTGCGAAATGATTGAGTAAGATAAAACAAAAATTAAATTACATTAAGTTATATTAAATTAAGTTAGATTAAATTAGTACAATTGTGACAACTAATTGCCAATCACGTTATGTACTTGGATATATACTTATAATTGAATCGTAGTGAAAATTAAGAATAGATAAAGAGCAATGAATAATTAAAAGCAAATTTGAATTTTTTTTTTCATTTCTTTCTTCATTTCTTGTAAATTTATTAAAATTGAATTATAGTTTTGAGATTAGTCGTAATAATAATACAAAGGGAAATGGAAGAGATTAATATGTTATTATAGGTAAATGATTCGCTAGTATTATGAGTTTTGGTTTTTTTTTGTCATTGAAATTAACTGAATTGAACAAATAGGATTGAAATGATATACATTCAAATTCGGTATTGGGTGTATTTTGTGAATGATTGGCGAATAATTTAAGCTTCATCATCTTGACCTGGGTTACAAGTTTCGTATTCCAAGTACTTCCAGATTTGCCAGATAGAGTAAGCGATACATGCACCAAGGATAGGACCAACCCAGTAAATCCAGTGGTAATCTGGGAAAGATTTAGCAGCAATACATGGACCAAAAGTTCTAGCTGGGTTAAGACCAGCACCTGTGTAGTAAACACAGATTAAATGTCCAATGAATAAAGAAATACCAATCATGAATGGAGCAAATGGAGTAATTCTTGATTTTTCAACAGCACACATCAAAACAGTAATACATAAAATACAAGTACCAAAAGCTTCAATAAAGACACCTCTTGATCTTGAACAGTCACCGCCTAAACCGTTAGCAAAAGCAATTGAACCTGGGGTCATAGCTGAAGCAGCACCGGCAGCAGCCATACCAGCAACCATTTGAGAAATCCACATAAGGACACCTCTTACTGGTGGGATAGCTCTGGCTAACATAAGGGTTAAAGTAACAGCTGGGTTTAAGTTACCACCTGAAACTCTGTAAGTTAAAAAGACACCAACCATGACACCGAAACCGAAACCAAAGGAAATCATGATTAAAGCAGCGGGGTTAGAACCCTCAGGATGTGAAACATCTTGGTTTGCAATTTGAGCAATCATAAAAGCAGACCATAAGAAGATAAAAGTACCAACAAACTCACCCATCACGGCGATGAAGTGGTTCTTAATGGTTTCACTCATACCAAGTTTGGTAGAAGATGATTTAAAAGCAGGAGTATAAGTTTGAGCTTCGGTATCCATTGTATACAATTTAATTTAGTATATTTAAACTAATCTTTGGATAAAGAAAGAAGAAAAGCGAAGGAAAAAACACCAACTAAACTAAAACAAGCGAATTGAACAAGCATTGACGAGGCACGTCAAGCATACAGAGAACAGGGGAGCACAACAGGGTATATATACACTTTAGCAGAAGCCCAAAGCAGCTAAGTGAAACATGAAAGATAAACAAAATTTAACGAAGACGGCAATTTCGCTGCGAAAAAAAAGAAACTGCTGCAGTGAGTGAAAAAAAGTAGTTTTCTTTGTGACCTGGCATCGATGGGCTTTAAGTTGACATATTGCCGTTTTGAGGTCTTTTATTAGTCTCCAAATGAACTTCAATCACACAGCGCGGGCAGTTTGTGGAACCCACGGGACTTTTTTACTATTAGACTTGCTGATATTATAGTGTTTACATGGTTGTAATAGAAAAACGAACACGTATACTATATGAAATTGGCTGCTGTGATGAAGATCGGATTTCAAATTAAGAAAAAGTGGCTTAAGGTGAATTAACCTAATCTGTACGAAAATAGTATGTACATACATAATTTTTACTGTGGTTAAACTCCTTTAAACTGAACTAAAATAAATTCTTTTGCATTAATGTGATTATTATATGTATCTATTACCCAAGACCCTTACTAAACTTGAAACTCATTTCATTCTAAATAGCTACTTATTATTGTGTTCTCCAGCTTTATGTAGTAAATGTTTGCTTTAAAAAATTTAGTTAGTGCTAAACAGGAAGATCTCTTTTTTTTGGTGGTACATGGTCTTATATATACACGATTAACCAACCCATCACCAGATGCTTCTCTTCCTTTTGGCCATGCTTTATATACGTTGCTCTATTTTAGTTAGATATATTTATTATAACATTCATGACGTTCAATGCTGTGACAAGTAGCAATAGTTCTAGGACATAAATCACTATTAAGACGCTATACATGAGACTCAGCAACTATTTTTAAGCCTTGACCTAGCCTACTGTGCTGGCATCGCATCGCCTTATGTTGCCCTGCCTTGCGTTTGCGCTACCCCGTCCTTCACTACTGACCATCGCTGTGTGCCTCTAAACACGCTAAATAGTTTCACCCAGGTGCCTCGTCTTGCCTTGGTTGTTTTGTCTTTTCTTTTTGTGGCTCTTTTTTTCTATTTTTACCTCTCTGCAAGTCTTCCATTTGTTCCATCCTTGGCATATATAATTTTTATGCTATCAGTTCGGCCCGGCACTGACAGCTCACGTTTCAATAGATATACGCATAGATACAGAAAGTTTGACACATGCAATTACGCCAATTAGCAGCTAGTCATTGAAAAAACTAGCACACTGAAGCTGCAAATACAAAAAAAATATATACCGTAGGAAATCCAGCGCAGCCGGGAAAAGTACGCTCTCTGAGCCTAATACCTCCAGGACGTTCTCTCACTTCAAGCAACCGAAAATCGCCGTTTGTTTACTCGCACAATAAAAAAATAACGCAGCCAGAATTCATGATATATACATATACATACACATAATTGGGATATATATATATATATGACAGCTGCGTAATGGTGAATATCAACTACTGAGCAGTGAGTGTATTGACGTCAATCAGTAACAGCAGTACTGATCTTAGTCTAGAAACTATTGCATTTGCAGAAAATCAAATATTGTATGGCTGGCCCGGATATAGCTCGTTTTCTCTACGTACGTCTTCGAGACTCAAAAATCTGGCCTTTTCTTGTACGAGTAAAAAACCTTTCAAACTTTGTTTTAACAGATCCTTGAGTTTTATTCCACTTGGATTTTTCGCTATCAAGATTTGGCAGCCTTTCAGTTGCGAAATAAGTCTGATTCGGATGAATTTAACTACTTTGGATCAATTGCACCATCTCTCTGTGTTCTAGCCCTTGAAGAGTCTCTTTTGCGGTCAAAGTCAGTGAAACACAGCGATCATAAATCCCGACAGGCTCCCGTACACCGAAGAAGTCACTGCCCATGCCAGCGTTTTTGATTATGTAATAATAAAGCAAAAGCCGACTTCATAGTCGTTTAGATTCAAATATTTATCTATAGCCTATCGACGCGACGGTTTACTTTAGTCCAGCAGGGTGCCCTATTTACATTACCTTGTATTTGATTTTTCAAAGGGGTAGAAAGAAGGACAGCCTTATCACTAAAAAGAGTTTGTGAATCATGTATACATAACAACTGCAACTGTGATTACACAATCATCAAGTTGATACCGCTAATAACTTAATTGGTATCATTTGACAAAAATACTTTAAGATGAGTGTGACTGTGCGCCGTTCAGCAAGGGTATCTGTTGCACCTCAAGTGTATACTCCAGAAATAGCTGAAACAAAACCTGCTACTAAACCTCAAGTGAAAGCTGGTAGTAAAGTCAATGCTAAAGTTACAAAGACAGGTAAAGCCACAAAATCTGCTGCTAAAGCTACAGCTAAATCTGTGACAAATAAGAAGATCAAAGAGAGCAAAATTACAAAGACTAAACCAAAGTCCAATGCAAAAGCAACTACGTCTGCAGGTAAAGCTAAAGCTAAAGCCAAAGGCAAAAAAGCAGCTGCCAAATCAGCCATTATTACCAATGAGTCATCAGACATAATCTTGGTAGATGACAAGGATGAAGACGAAGAAGACATTGTGGAACTTGAACCTAAACAACCAGGCAAAGAACTGAAAATTGGTAACTCTATACCTAACTCAATAGTTTTACTAAACCAAGATTCAAAAAACTTGAAGATTACAAATATTATCAAAGAAAATAAAATAGTTGTTATATTTGCATACCCTAGAGCTTCAACACCAGGATGTACACGCCAAGCATGTGGGTTTAGAGATTCTTATAACAAGGAACCAATTTTTAAATCTAATAGGGATGATGTCAAAGTATTCGGAATAAGTGCAGATTCACCTAAAGCTCAATTGAGTTTCCAAAAGAAACAGAAACTACCATTTGATTTGATTAGTGATGTATCTAGAGAGCTAATTGGAATTTTAGGTGCCAAAAAGACAGCTGCAAAGGGAGTTACCAGATCTCATTGGATCTTTTACAATGGAGTCTTGAAATTTAAACATGTTACTATCTCTCCTGAGGACAGTTATAAAATTGCCACTGAAGAAGTCGATTCTCTGTTGAAATTGAAATAAATTTTCTCCTATACGGTTGGCTATATTTTTTTTTTGTTTTAATTTTATCTCACTTTAGTTCGTTAATGTATATTCATATTATTATATCTTATCTCACTCTACTTTAATTTCATGCTATCCTGCTCTATTTTTTTTAGAAAATTAGTTTTAATGTGTAGATTTACAAAAGTGTAACAACAAATTTATAAAAAGTTAACCTTTAACTGAATCTGCTTACTTGATATTCGGGGTGTTTCATGTTGTTGTTAAGTATTACAAATAAGAAGTACAAGTAACACATACACAAAATAAACAATTCAAAAAACCAAAACCCCTAGAAAATTAAGTATCAGCCTCTTCTGTTGGCGGCTAGCTTACACATGCAATTCAGTTACATTGCATATACTATACAGCATGCACACAGTAGGCACACAGCAGCTAGATCATAATGCACCACTCCAATCAGTAAGTTCATTGCCATACTTTAACTAAACAGTTCAGAAATTGATCTTCTGAGTTCAAACTTAAATTCAAACGGCTCTTGCTAGCAGAAAAACTCCAAAAAAAAAATCAGCTAATTTACAAGCACAATTACGTCTGTACATGATCTGAAACAAAACATATAAAGAAAGGACAGTTTTAGATTATGCAAATAACATATGTGTACGTCATTTTCTCACACTAATAAATTATCAATTCATACACATGCCAATGTGTGTAGTAAGATATATCAGCACGTCTTGGAGGATTGATCATTGCAGTATTGATTATACTAGAAAAACGTTAAGTGTTACAACTATATGAGAAGTTTAAAGTAGGGATGGCAGTATATATGTTGTATCATTCCGCTCCCAATTGCACTAGAGTGTACGTAATTTAGTTAAACTAAGGATAGCATACTGCAAACCCCCCGCATATATTTTAAATCATTAAGGAGACAAGGCAAAGCGAAACAAATAAGGAGCGGCAACCGTTCCGGCTTACTTACATGCACATAGGAGTTCACAGAGATCTTCATGCATTTTTATCCTCACACCGGCATATAAATTAAATTATAAAAGAATTTTTTGTGTGTGTTGAAGGACTTTTATGTTGGCCACTTAATGAGCTCCAAGAGAGCTGATACCAAGTTGCACTATCGTGTACTAAAAACTCGTATTCATATAGATTAAATATAAATTACATGCTTCAAAGCAATTAGGCACCATTCTCAAAAGTCTGTTGAATCAAGGAAATCTAAACTATGAATTGCTTGGGCGTACACTAGTATTTTCTTTTTTTTTACTACTGTCTTTTAACCACACAAACTTTAAAATATATATTTGCTAAACTAAATCTGCCTGCGTGCTATAGACAAAGAGGCTGGCAAAATATCGCCTTCTGATGCATTAATATTATATCGAATGTGAGTTCGCAGCGACTTCCAATAATCTAGGAAGAAGTTTGAATGTTTTGTGGGTCAGTAAATGTATACTATCAAAACCTTATTATATTTCTGATGCCGACTTTTTTTTTAAATGAAACTTTCCGAGTGAACTTGCGCCGTTTCGTATGCGAGAATATGCATTACTGCGTAGGTGCTTTAGATCAGGAACAGGAAAAACAGCGAGCTTGCTGCAATAAAAGCTTATTTTAGGAAGTGAATTCCGAAGCGTTTAACTGTGCATCACAGCTTTTTTTTAATAAGAACCATGCTTCAAGTTGACTCCATGCACGATAAAGTTCCCAAATCTGGGCGGATTGCGACTATGCAAATCAATATGCCTGTAGTATGTGATGACTACAACAAGTTTGCGCATACTAATTAATTGTTCATATTTTTGCAACCGTATCGTTCAATGCTTTGCAAAGAAAACATTGAAACGATATTTATTACCTGTAATATATTTAAAAAGTATCACGTCATTTGTAACAACTCAAATAGTTTCGTGATAGCCTTACTACTGAGCTTTCTACTTCATGAAACTCAGGAATATCTCGTCAAAATCAGGAAGATTTGGCATGGTTATTATTTTGCTTCTCTGATCCCGTTGAAGATAGTGTACTTAAAGAAAAAAAACACTAATTCAGATTGCTTTAGTTTACTCCATATTACTATTATGAACTAGACTGTTAAGCAATGCATTTAATCACGTATGATAGCTTGACTGGAATGTTTAAGGACCACAGCAGCATAAGCTGAGATTATTGTAAAGACGCTAATAAGCATGATCTATAACTATATGCAACTAAATGTTTTAGATTATAGTATATTCTTTCTACTGACTGTAAATATGCTCACTCTTCACTGTGCTTGTTTCTTTTGTTAACAGTAATTAGGCTTCATTTGCTACATCATCATGGACCAAATGGGATAATTTTGCTGCTGAAGGGGCTTTAATTGTCTAGTCAGCTAAACTTCAAAACTTCAAATTAACACAGCTGTGTTTTTACAACCCAAACGAAGTTTCGGAAGCTAGCCGCAGCGAGTTTTCCTAATTATTTAGCTTTTTTTTTTAACTACTAGCATATTTTCACCCACCGCGGAAACAAAAATAACTGAATCCAAATTAAAATCTATTGCCATTGCAAATAATATGGAGATGGCTATTCTCTTATAATATTTATGGCGTGTAAGAATTAGAGTAAGAATAACAGCAGAAACCCCAAAAGCTTTCTCTTCATACAAAATAAATTTTTACTATCAAGCACTGCTCGTCGCCTATAAGCCTTGTAAGGTCAAAAGCTGACCACTCTACTCTGAATGGGCTGCTGAGTTTTCTGTACTGATGCTTCCTCGAAAAGTTCTCTAACCTCTGAAAATTAGTACCGTATTTACCCGCCCTGAAATTTCAATTTTAAATTGTTTAAATAGTCCTTGTTACTAATGACAATTATGAGTTTATATGAAGTTGAGAAACTACTAGAATCGTAGCTGGTTAGAGTTTGCACCATATGACATATCTAATAGGGCTCAAAGGCACGACAAATAAGATACTTTTTTTTAGCTGTCTTTCGCTCATGATATGTACATGACTCTGCAAGTAATATGGAGTAAAATTTGGATCTTAAATAGGCCTATTGTTCATTGTTTTTTATCAGCCAATGTTTTCATATATATTGTCAGGTGGTCGAAAAAAATCTGCTATGCATGCGTGTTCATTCCTTTTGTTTCGTCTAACGGTACTGGCTTCTCAATTGAAGGTTGCATCACATATATAACTTTCATTACTATATTTACAATAAAATGTGAAATGCGTGTCCAAGCCGATCAATGTCTACATGTAAGATTTGAAATTTTTGTTTTTGTGTGTGAATAACGATGATGTACCGAGGATTCTTGTTGAGGAAACAGCAAACCGTGCTATTTTCTTTCAAGGTGTAGCGACGTGCATTGCTTTATATCATTAGTCCACCATCTCACGAGTTCTTTTCAGCGAATAAAAGTTAGCCTAATGCTTGCTCTGTCTACACTCTATTGGATTTAGTCAGAAAAAGAAAACTCTACAGTGTTGATAATCAAGACTCATAAGATTGTTTTTGTTTTTTAAGATTTGATACCTTTAAACGGTTACCCACAGCTTCAACGCTTTTTCGTAGTTTCTTGTTTTATGTTCACAGCATTTGGAAATGCACACGCAACAGAGGTTGCTTTGTGTCATGCGCAATGGTTTTATTGCTTATTGTTTATAAGTATTTCGTTCTGTTATGTTTTTTCCTAGTGTATTGTCAAAATGGTCGAGAATGTTGATATCAATAAGTTGAGGCAGATTGTGAATAAAAAGCTAATAATGCCTAGAAAAACAAAAGCAAAAAAAAAGCAATGATGCGTAGAAATGCGTAGAATATGAATGCAGATTACATTTGATAGATACTTTTGTAGGCGGCCTTGTATTAAAGAAAATTTAGGTTACCCCTTTGAAAGAAATGGTTGTTATGTCTCATGTAAGTATGAATAATATACTACCGAACAACAAAACATAGAAGAATAAAGGTGTTTATTATATGGGTTAAAGTTTGAAAATTAGTAGGGTATCAAATAAGTTGAAGTAAAACTAACTAGTGTCGGATTTATTTTTATGTGGGGGTTGTTCACAAGGACCAATGTTAAAGCAAAGACAAAACTTCAGGATAATTACAGAAAATGTGCAAGTGATACTACGTGAAGAGATAAGATATGAGATATGAGATGTGAAATGCCGCTATGGATGAAAGTGAAATCAGCTGAGACAAATTCGTATCCGAAATTTCGGCTACGTTGAAACACATGAATATTGTTACATTACACTTTAAGCTATAATTGTTTTCTTTTTCAGCTATTTATTATTACATCCCTATTCTTTTGTGTATTGTAACAGGTACATGCCCGACTCATGGACGGAATGAAGAGGACTTTGTTTGACAAATATAATATTCATACCTGCTTCCACTTGTTGTCATGCAGGCTGGTTCCCGAAAGCGCGATGAGCCCTTGTAAAAAAATTATCAGGCACAATAAACTGGATTTTATTCTAGTATGTCTATACTGACGTAAAATAAGTATGCTCACTGAATAGCGACTGCCCCATAAGCCAAAAATGCTGAGACACCACTCTGGTATAATCACTATGAGATTATCAGAAGCAAAGAAGTATCATCCCCAGCTCCATTTAAAAAATAGTTTTAATAACTAGACTCAAACTTAATAGGCGGCAACTCGTATGCAAGCAAAAAAAACAAAAACAATACAATCGAGGTTAGCGTGATAGCGGAAGAATTTGAAGGGCACATATATGTATGTGCGTAGTGCTGTGCATGAGAATGGGGATTAAGCAGATGGTATGTTAATTCTTGCGAATCCTTAAGAAGCATGAAGGCGATCATCTTTTACCTGTATGAATAAGACAACGTCATTATTCGATATAAGGTATATTGAGAATCATATGTTTTAATAGAGATTAAGCTAGATAGATATCAAGCATTTAGCTGGGTTTGCTTATCAAACTGCCAAGTGTGTCGATTTTGTGCTTTGTTTCAAAGCAACGGCATTTGAAGTTCCAGAAATATTTCATGCGGTGAAGAATTGTGTGCGTGCGTGTAGCGTACACAAAGACACCCTATTGATGTATTGGTACTTGCAAAACTCAACAAAAGTCGTTCTGGAGAAAAGAAAAACAACAGAAGAAAAGAAACAGAAGCAGCTAAGATTGATGCAACAGCATTGTTTTGGGTTGAAGTGTAACGTCTTCTACTTAGTTACATACTATCGACATTTAACGAAGGAAGGTCCCAAAAACTTGGCTTTTTCAACTTAGACGAATTGGTGCACGAGAACAAGTATGTAAAAAATATATATACATCGCGTAGACTTCATTTTTTTTTTAATTAAACGCAAAAGGCATCCTGAGGTGCGAATTGTAAAATTACGAGATGAGAACAAACAATGCCTTTACAGTAATAATTGCTGTACTGCTAAGGCCGCAGCCTGCAAATAAGTATGCCTGGTTCCTCGAAGTCCAAGTCAGTAATCGTATAAGATAATCGGTAAACGATATAAAAATATTATTATAGCAAAAAAGCAGCGTAGGCTTATAGTAAGAATGATACACATATATGTGTATCTTATGCATACCTGTTGGAGTTTACAAAACCTAAACTAAAGTCAAGCTTAGCAAGACAACAATTTTATCGCCCAGAGTGAGTACATGACCCTCACGCGGTTTTCACGTACATACATGGCTAGCTAGTTATATTTCTGTTTCGCACGGTTTCACAAGTTTTTTCTTTTATACATGAAACAAAGCTATGTTTCCCAGATGCTACAACTGTGTGTATATATGCGACTATCTATGTCGACTTCTTGTTTTCTTCTTTTTGTGGAGAGTTATTGTTTTAAGGTCAAACGCTCCTAATTGCTCTATACTAGTGTGTAGCAGCGCTGTCTATGTTTCGGCTGTTTTCCACGAACCCAAGTTGTCACATCCGCCACATAACCAAGCCGCTCGTCACACATATATTAAGCAAACGTAACTAACTATATTGTTTCGTTCACTATCTTTTTATCACAGCCCCAAGTTTGCGTTTCTGCTATTCACTTTCCCGCTGACTGGCGCGGCATCCTATTCACCAAGTATTTCTTGTTACTTGATACGTACAGTACGTTATGTGAGTGCAAAACCTGCCAGGGGTCTATTATCTATTCGAGTGCGACATTCTGAAACAGCCTAGAGTAAGTGAAGAAAGTGAAGCAGGACAAGCATTGAGCTAAAATATGGTGAATAGCATACCATCAATAAGCTGATGGGCGAATAGCTAGATGGGTTTCTCTTTTAAGTTAAATTATCTAGTCGCATCGGTAACCCAATTAGACGGAAGTATTGTAATTATGCCATGAGTCGATATACAGATAGATATATATATATAATTGCGAGGAAATTAAAGATAAATTGTTGTAGCTCACGGCCGTTGAGATGAAAAAGCGTTGAATTACAAAAGAAAAAAAAAAGAAAAAACGACTCAGTGCAGTAATGAAGTTGCTTGAGGGAAAGTGTGTCTTATGCTTGTATACGAAGATTATACGTACATACTGACTGATATATGTACAATTGCTGCAGAGTCTTCCAATGAATTAAGGCGATCAAAGAGATATCACAGGGCATAAGGCAGCATAGCAGCCTCTTGTGTATGTGTTTTTTTTCCAAGTTCCGAGAGTTATCTCAACGCACTGAAAGAATAATAGTCGAGTAAGTGAAAAGAAAAAGAATAACGTAAAAGAATGAAAGTATAGGTAAGACGACTTAAGGGCCCCAATTGAGTAAAATGCAAATTGTATGTAATATATCTAATGCACCATGCAATGCTAATGCTTTATGCTTCGCAGTGGGTTTTTCTCTTGGTTAACAGTGTGAAAAAGTTAAATCTAAAATTGAGCTCTTTTTCTGCTATCACTGGCATTGCATAGCATTGTCCTTATGCATATTTTCTTATTGTCTCAAGTCCAATTTAAGTCTACTCACATTACATTACATCCAAATCATGCATATAATTATTTGATGAGATTAATGCATAAAATGCTGATTTGAATATTTCAATATTTTCAATCAATCAATTAATCAACTTTCACTCAGTAAATAATATTAAATCCATCCATTAACCAATCAGTCCAATAATCGAGTTTTCGTTCGCAGCCCGTTGTTTTTAATAATCAATTTGTGCATTGATAAAACTCAACAAACTCAACAAACTCAACAGCTTTGTTACACTCGCAATTTCTTCGTTGCTCCATTCTTAGTTCTCAACTACCTTTGCTGCCTTCTTTTGCTCCATATCCATCAAATAGCATATTTATTTAGCCCCCGTGCAAATTGTCGCTCATCTTGCATCTTTCACTTCCCTTCATCTTGGCCTACTCCCAGTCTTGATACTTATTTCAACAAATTTACACCCTTTGTCTTTGTAATATTTCTTACTTTTCAATTTCAGTATTGTGTCTTCATCTCCTCCTTTTTAGGTGTTTTCCCATTACGTTATTCTACAAACCCCGAGACCTTCCCCAAGTTTTTCAAGTGTACCTATCAACGAAGGTTTTTTTTCTTTTCTAACGTTAGAAGCTTAAACTCATATCCTATTTACTTCATTAAGTTGTCTTGAAGATCTATAGGAGCTCAGCTATATTTAGCTACACACTTCACAGCCACTCATAATACCCATAAATTCATTTCTTTTCCTTTGCCAATAGGTAGTGTTTGTTTATTTTAGCAAGTCAGTTGTAACTGAAACAAAAAAAACACAAATTACACAAACACTCATAGTTATTACTAATCATACTACTTTTGAAGGTATAATTGGCAAAGATACTTTGATTCAAAAACAATTGAACGTTAAAAAAACTGATTTAATTTACTTTAACAAATGATAAATAATTTATTCTACTACTATTCTTACATCCGATCAGCTTAATTCAATATAAGAGTTTTTAAAATTTCAATTTCTTGTTATTATACTCTTGTCAACTTTACTTTTAGATACGTTCTATTCACTCCTTTAAAATTTACTTATTAGTTTAGTTGGATCCTTTTTTTTTTATTTCCAAATATCAGAAGACATAATAAACTTTGGTAATTTTGTTTTTTTACCTCTGAAATTCACGATATCAAGACAATCATCAAAAAATAAAAATAAATTTTATTTGGGATATTTTCTTTTATAAATAATATGAATTCAACTTTAACTGTATTGCCTCAAAATCACACACCTGCTAATATATCAACTGTTAATACTACAAAACTTGAACATACATCAAATATAGAAACGATAAATAATAGAGATATTTCTGCTACTTTAATCAACAAAAATATTAAGAATAATAAAACAAATTCATCATCAAGAATCATGAAAGATAAAAGTTATAACGATTCGAAAAAAAAATACCAGTCTTCAGTTAATACTTCCAATACAAAAAAATCAAAAAAGGACAAAGCTCAAGATAAACTAAAAGTATCAACATTATCAGTTCTAAATAATGATAGCAATTCAAGCATTAATACAGTGCCAACCCCAACTGCTAAAATACAGCTGCCAAACTTCAATGATGTTTTCAACTCATCTTCTAATCTGAATGTACAAAGCTCTTCTTCTCGTAATCCAACAAGAGATAATTCCAGATCTCCTTCTCCATTACAACAGCAAAATCAAAGTCAGTATAAGCAACAACAGCAACAAAAGCATCATCATCAATATCAGCAGCAGCAGCAGCAACAACAACAACAGCCGCCTCATTTACATTCAACCAATAATCAGTATGCATCTCCCATGCCTGTGCAATACATAGAAAGAAGTCAATCTCCAATTCAATATTCATATCAATCACTTTATTCTCAAAATGCACCAAGCAGCTCTGTCCCTTCAAGTACGGCTCATTATCAACTTTATACAAACACACAAGGTGCTTCCAATCTCAAGCCTATCCCAATACAGCTTCCAGTAAGATCACAGTCACCATATCAACATAGCAATATCATATCTTCTCCCAATCCGTCTATTTCAACTGCTTCCACTCCAAATCTTATACCACTTCAGTTTCAGCAGCCACCTCAACAACAACAAATGATGCCATCTCCAGCTTTGAATCCAACTCCCAGTTCTTCAATTAAACCTATAAATAGGGTGGCTTCTCCTCCTCCTCCTCCTCCTCCACCACCACCACCACCTCATGGTTCACAACTAATTCAATATCACACATTGTCACAGCAGCCGCAGCAGCTACAGCAACAGCCGCAACAACAGCAACAGCAGCAACAACCGCATCCAGGTCAGGTATCTTTTAATCAAACCCAACTTCATGATCCTGCTCAACAGCCGCATTATTACTATACTACTTCTTCTACTCAAGGATTTGTAATGGGTCAAAATATTCCTCCACAACAACAAATTTATCATTTAAATCAACAAGAAAATAATTCTTATCAAATAATGGCAACAAATACATCACATCAATTACCTCCACGTACGCAAATGTACCATCCTGGCATGCCAATTCCTCCTCAACATGTTTATGTTCAGCAACCTCATCCATATGCAGCTATGATGCATACTCATCCTGTGAAGACTGCCTCAGCTTGGTCACCTGAAGATGATAGATTACTTCGTATTCTTAAAGAAGATAGGAAATTAGGATGGAGAGAAATCTCATCTTATTTTCCCACTAGAACATTGAATGCCTGTCAATTCAGATGGAGAAGAATTGTTATAGGTGTAGCTGGTGACAATAAACAATCTGTAAAAGGAAAATCTGTTAGTGCAGGTAATAGCATTTCATCAGCAACTTCAACATCAATAGCATCACCTAATTCTTCAGATGATTCGGATACCGAACAAAAGCCTCTTGGAGTAGGTAAATTTTCAGATAAAGACGAGACAGAGGATGAGGATAACGATGAAGATAAAAAAAATGAGAGTGGGTTATCAAATGAGCATCATGAATCCGATGAATTGAAAGCTCAAGTTGAAAAAGCTGTTCAAAAGGAAAAACAAAATAAAGAAGGATTGAAAGATGATATCCAAGATCAAGCTTCCTTGAATAGACCTAAGAAGAGATCTATCGATGACTTACTCAATTGATTTCACTATTATGTTCACTTATCTTTGCTTTGCTTATGACAAAAAATGATTTAACCAAAACTTATACACTATTTTTTCAAAAAAACCCCAATAAAGCTTCCTAAAAAAATATCAAAAAAAAAAAAACCAACTTGACTTTTGAGAAATACATTTTAATTCTTTATACATACATTAACATATACATTTTTTTAGACCCTATTTTATCGAACAATTACGTGTTACATTTACTTATTTACTTACTCTTTTTTATTTTTGGGATGGGTGGTGTTTCTTTTTTCTTTTCACGTTCTACTATATATATTTATCTATCTTAACCTTTGTTGTATTGGCTTTTATGTTAGTTTTTTTTTGCTACTTACTTTTCGTCTTTTACATTCCCTGCTTAATTTTTTTTCCCCCCTTAATTGTTCGTTTATGTACCTATTTACTTTCTAACCAATTTATTTTTAATACTATTTTTAACTATTCGAGTTTCACTTCAGTAAATATGATGAAGCGAAAACAATATGGTATGAAATAATTGATATACAGGATATTGTATATTACAAAATGCAAACTCCGCGCTTTTAGTTCCCATAAGCTGCTAATGGAAATTCTACAATAGATACAGTAAAGTTTACAACAAAATACTAAAAGATTAATATAATTTTTTGTCTTTAAGTTTTTTTTCTATATATATTATATTTAAGAAAGTTAATTTAATTATTTTGATTTGAAATAATAATAAAAGAAATAAAAAAAGGAGAAAAAAACCCAAACTTATGAAAAAGCCCTTTTAAATTTCAATTAATAATGAAAACATTTCCTATTATAGAGTTAGAGTTTTAAATTAGAATAATGATTGAATAAAAATAAAATGATAAGATGAAAACAAATAATGATCGATTCTTAACGGTTAGATTTAGCAACACGTTCTAATTCATCCTTCTTCTTGATAGCATAAGAAGTAGAAGAACCTTTAGCAGCGTTAATTAATTCTTCAGCTAAACATTCAGAAATGGTCTTGATGTTTCTGAAAGCGGATTCTCTAGCACCAATGGTTAATAAAGCAATAGCTTGGTTAACTCTTCTTAATGGAGAGACATCAACGGCTTGTCTTCTAACGGTACCAGCAGAACCAATTCTAGTAGAATCTTCTCTTGGACCGGTGTTAACAATAGCATCAACAACAACTTGTAATGGGTTTTGATCGGTTAAGACGTTAATGATTTCTAAAGCGTGTTTGACGATTCTAACGGCCTTTAATTTCTTACCGTTGTTTCTACCGTTCATCATTAAAGAGTTGGTTAATCTTTCAATAATTGGACATTGAGATTTTCTGAATCTTTTAGAAGCATATCTACCAGCGGTATGGGAGACAAAGACAGGTTGTCTAATTTGGACGTAATCGATTAAAGAGATATCCTTAACGGTAACATCTTGGAAAGACCATTTGTTGAATAATTTTATTTCTTGAGCACCAGCTTGAATATCCTTTGGGATTGGAGTAGCTAATTCAACGAATTTGACTTCAACTGGTTCAGCAATGATTTCTTCTTCTTCTTCGAAGTGTTCTTCAACTTGGACTTGTTCTTCGACGTCAGACATGATTAATAAGATATATTATACTATGATTAAGTAGTAGAATGAAGATTAACTGATATAAAACTAACGATTTGAATAAACACAAAAAGATAAATCAAGTATATCCGTTTACCTTTCCCTCTTACTCTGTAAGTTGCACAGTTACTAGGTGAAGTCTAAGTCTGGTTTTCCCTCAGTATGAGAAACTTTGAAAAAAAAAAAATCTCTTGAAAATTTCTGACTTTTCACCGTCACAGAATTACCTAAAATAGCGAATTTCTGGTGAGCGCACTGTACAAATGCGGTGGGAGGAGTGGAGGTTTCCCCATTTATTACCCGATAGTTACCAATTAGGAAGGAGGGTGACTGCGGGTAACACCTTTGAAATACACATCAGTGCACCGCTAATGTTTTATACACAACAACACAAAATGTTGTATAATGATAATAATAAATTGCACAGCCATGCTAAATAAAAAAAATAAAAAAATACACAGCCATAAACACAGCCACAAATAAAAGATTGCCAAGTTAGAAGCATCAGCCACATGCAATTGTCTTGTTATTACTATTACTATTACTTACTGCCCTGGTCTTTCCTTCCCCGCAAATCATCTCATCTCGTTGCATTACCACAACATGTAGATAATAAGTATATATATATATAGGGAAAGAGTATGAAGCGCAATAAATGGAGTTTGATTGATTTAAGCTTAATCAATTATATGGGGTAAGACCACCATCACAAATAAATACATACAGACATACATACATATATTCATATACTTATACTCTATATTGCCCTTTCTTATCTTGGTGAGATAGATTAAGTTTATTTACAATATAGTTTTGTTCTATTCAAATCAGTTCAAGTCTAATTCAATCATGCCTATAGGTATCAACGATACGACATTTGCAAATGAGGATAAGTTGCCTCATTTGCCTGTGCCTTCACTATTGCCTACATGCGAACAAATTTTGGATTCTCTTAAACCTTTAATTAGTCAAGATGATTATCAAAGATTGCTTGATAGTTCTATTGACTTCTTAAACTCGCCAGTGATTAAATCTATTCAACAATATTTGTTAAAATCAGCTGAAAATACACCATGTTATCTTGATGCTGAAGGTATATCGACATCATCCCCAGGTATTTATGGTGAATTGAGGGGTAATACTTTACCAAGAAACCCTTTTTTCATCTTAGAAGATGATCCATTGTCAAATACTGCTTTACCTCCTTCTCAAACTTTTAGAGCTTCAGTATTAGTTACTTCTGCTTTAAGATTTATATTATCTTTAAGATTAAAGACTTTAACCGCAGATACTTCCCCTAAATCAAATAATGCATTATCAATGAATTCGTATAAAAACTTATTTGGTACTTGTCGTGTCCCCAAAGGTGTTGGAATTTCAGTGAAAAGACCTGATGATTTTAATGATTCAAGACATATAATTGTCTTATCTAAGTCTCAATTTTACAAATTAGAAGTCTTAAGTGAAGATAACAAAATTTGGTTCACTAAACATGAATTAAATTCAATATTGTTAAACATTATTGAAAATTCAAATAATAATGATTTGATTGATACTACAAAACATGCGATCGGTTCTATAACTACTGAGTCTAAATCTACTTGGAAATATGGTAGATTAAACCTTGAAAAAAACAACTCTGAAAACTTAGATTTAATTGATAAAGCACTGTTTGTATTATGTCTTGATGATGAATCTCCACAAACAGATATTGAAAAAGTTCAATATATTTGTCATGGTACTTCTAGAATCAATGAAATGGGCATTCAAGTTGGTACTTGTACTTCAAGATGGTATGATAAATTACAAATTGTAGTCACTAAAAACTCCGTAGCTGGTATAATTTGGGAATCCACATCTATGGATGGTACTTCTGTTTTAAGATTTGTTAGTGATACTTATACTGATTCAATTTTAAGATTAGCTAGAAAAATCAATGGTATGAATTATACTTTATGGCCCAATACTGATACTGTTCCAATCAACGACAAAATCACCAAGCCAAATTTCATCAAATTGCAATTTAATTTGACCCCTGAAATGGAAATAGGTTTACATCTAGCTGAAACAAGATTAGCCGATTTGATTAATCAGCACGATTATGTTACTTATCATTTTGAAAAATTTGGAAAAGATTTGATTTTAAATAAGATGCATCTCTCACCTGATTCATTTGTTCAAATTTCTACCCAAATTGCATTTTATGCTCTATATGGTAAACTACCATCTTCTTATGAGCCTATATCAACAAGAAAATTCAAAAATTCAAGAACTGAAACTATTTCAATTCAATCGGAATCAGTATTGAAAGTTGCTCAAGCTTTTATAACTCAAACTCCTAAATCTATTAAGTGGAAATTATTTGAAGAAGCTATCAATGAACATTCAACTAAAGTTAAAAATGCATTAAATGGTAAAGGTTTTGAAAGACATTTATCAGCTTTAAGATCAGCTTATATTCAAAAAGATCTCTTAGAAAAACTTTATCCAGATGTTCCAAAAGTTGAAAATTCAAATGGTATTCCACCTTTAATCTTTGATCCTGCTATTGATTTATTATATAAGACTGAATTATTGATTGCCAATTGTGGTAATCCTGCATTGCATATGTTTGGAGTTACACCTGCCACACCAGCAGGTTTTGGTATTGGATATATTATTAAAGAAGACGTGATTACTTTAGTAGCTTCATCTCAATGGAGACAAACTAGAAGATTCTTAGATATGATAAATAGCGTTATGGTGGAAATCAAAGATTTTTGGAAGTCCATCACTCCTTCAACTAAGATGAGTGTAGGTGAAAGTAGAGCAAGAGAATTAGAAACTCCAGCTAAAAATAGTGCTGTGAATTCAAGAGTTAATTTGATTTCAAATGATATACAAATAGGTCAACTTATTAGATCTATTCCTATGGACTTGGTAGAATCCAATTACTCTTCTCAAATAGGAACAATTAAGTCAGATACTCCACAGGATTCGAATACAGGTTCAGAATCACAAACTCCTCGTACAATGGCTAAACCTCCATTGAAATCAAGTAAAAGTTACATTATGGGTGGATACGATTATTTTGATGTAGGTGAATTAGCTTTAAGATCGGGCGTTGCTACTGCCACTCATAGTACCATTGGTACTAGGAAAAACAGTAGCTCTAACTTGAATGGATTAGCTGCGAAAATTGCTGCTGATACTGCAATGAATGTCGATGAAGAAACTACTATCGAAACCAACTCTAAAAAACATGGTTCTGAGAGCCCAATCAACAATGCAGTTGGTAAGAAAGTAGTCATTGAAAACTACATTTGATGTTTATTCAAATTATTCCAAACAAACCAAAGAAAAACACACCTTTTGTTGGCATTTTTATAATTATTATTTTTTTTTTTTGATTCAGTTTAATTAGTTATTTCACTCGGGGAGTTTTATCCGCTGTGTCAATTTCACTTCTTTTATTTATGGGTTTTATTTTATTCAATTTTACTTATTGTATTCCACCTGTTTTACTTATTCACTTACATACACACACATATACATATGCAGGTTTTTTTTAATTTTATTTTCAATGAGTATTACAAATAAACTCGGAAAGACATAAATCGTTAATATATTAATTGTAAAAATACATATCAAACAATCAAAAAGTACAAAAGAGATAATATAGTAAAAAACAAAACTAAAATAATTAGTTATTCAATAATGTGGTTCACGTGTCTTTTACTTAAAACTGTTTTATCAACACTACGGAAGTTAACGTATAAGATCAAATTACTTATAATCAAACAACTTCCCAAAATTTGAAATCCAACCCATAGTCTGCCAAATTCAGCCAATTTACCAGTGGCAACAGGGCCAACTGTTCTGGCTAGCGTCTTACCAATATTAACCACCCCTAGAACACGAGGAAGTTCGTCATGATTGGTGATTAGCTCAGTCAGAAGGACTTGACGTGGTACAACGTCCATTGAAGAAACACTATTCTGCAACACCACACAAAGAACAGCAAAATAAAACAAATTTAGTGCTCCAAATACAGGAATTAGCATACAAAATACAGCTGTTGGTATTTGAGTTACTATTGCTGCTCTTATGGGACCTAAGAAGTTAGCCAAATAAGCCGATGGTGGAGCTGAGAATGTCTGACATATAGATGTCAAAAAGAAGATAGATCCAAGTATAGCTGGAGATACCAAAAATTGGGTTTTGAAATAATAAACTACCCAAGCAGCAGGCATAAATCCATATCCAAATGAATCAAGCATAAATGAAATAAGTAATTTAAATAAAAGCGATTGTGTTTCAATTGACAAACCTGTAGTTGTATCATGTACTATCACTGAAGAAATCAATGGTCTCCTTTCATCTAATGTTGTAGATTGTGATGAAATAGAATTAAAATCTCCAAAATCTTCAATGTCTGCCGTGGACGAAGAATTGCTGTGGTTATTGTTACTTTCACTAACTATACTATTTGTCAATATGTCATTAGATGTACTATTATTACCAACTGAGTTATTTCTGATGTTATCATTAGATGACGTATGTTTAATAGCTGCATATTGAGGAATATAATTTCTTTCACACTTAGTTGATAAGAAAAGCATTGAGAAAAACTTCAATCCGCCAAGAATAGTATACATTACAAACACATTTCTGTATGCTTCTTTATAATTTAGTCTATAACTATCTATCAAAAATTGAATTATTAACCCACATGATAATGACCCTAATGCTGCACCTGCTGCAGATAATAAGAAATGAACCGCGTATATTTCAGATCTGTGATTAGGAGGAGTTAACTTAGCAATAATAGCTTCCTCAATTGATTTGAAAGGGCCAGTTTCATCACCACTGGGAGATATTACACCCAACACAGCTGACAAAAGTAAAACGATATAATTATCTGTCCCTGTGGCAAAGACAAACCCAGAGACACACATCAACAATGCCCCCAATACCATTACTCTTCTACTTCCAATAAAATGCGAGTACCATGTTAGAATAAATGATAATAGCGTATCTCCAAGCATGGTAAGTGTCATAAATATACCGATTTTATGCTCCGGTATTCCCAGTTCGTTTAAATAAAGCGTCAAAACTTGATTTGTAAAACCAAATGAACACATCCTTATAAATACCGAAAGCCATAACAGCCGTATATCACTGTTGGACTGTTTTATTGATTCCATAAAATGCATCTTGGTTCTATCTTGTGAGATCCTGCTTTTGTGTGTACGTGTTCACCTCTCTGTGACGTCTCTGTATATTTTGTTTGGCACCTGACGTTGCTTTCTAGCTACTATGTCAATCTGTCAATTTCCAAATGAGCAACTATATTGAATATTATAACAATTGTGACACTGTGGCAAGTATATCTTGACCGTAGAACCCTGGCACAGCATTGCATTTAACCATGTACACTCAACCCCATTCGGAGAAATACACAATTGTTTTCGGTGCCTGGGCCCAACCTAAATATTTTCCTCGGTAAATGGAAGAAAGGCATTGTTGTCTATTCTGGACGGATTTACGACGTATGTTACATTTTTATTAATTCACTATATTACGTTTCACCTAAAGAGTCCATTCGTTAATAAGCTCATAAACATCTTGTGTGACTATACATAGACCAACTGCAATTGTAAATAGGTTTGTGTTTTGCACTCTTTAATTGAGATAAGTTACCAAACTACGACTTCAGACGCAACTCAAGCAAAATTAGTCAATCCTACGCACATCAAATAAGTGATCTCTATCTTAATAGCAGCCATTTGCTCATAGACAATACAGATACAGGATAATAGATATAAAGCAAAGCTTAAAATCTAGTAGAGATAGCGCACATTTATTTAATTGCAAATGGAGAGTGAGTATGATCAGCGACACTTTGTGTCCATTGCACCAGGAAATGGAGATAATGATACCAATGACTCAGATGCGCAGGGGTCTAAACGGAAGAGAGTAGCGTGCATTGAATGTCGTCAACAGAAATCAAAGTGTGATGCAAGTGAAAGACAGCCTCAACCATGTACTAGGTGTGTTAGAAAAGGAATTGAATGCCAGCTTGATATAGGCTACAAAAGAACGTATAAACGAGCCAAATTGGCTGAGATGGAGAAAGAATACGAAATGATGAAACAAAAGCTAGCGCAGGAAGGCAAACTGGCCAAAGGACAAGTGCTAACTCAGAAAGATGCAAAACTTCAACAACAGTTGCAACAGCAACAACAACAGCAGCAGCAGCAGCAGCATCAGCAACAACAGCAATACCCCTTGCCACAAGCATTACCCCCTCCCCTAGCACACAATCAACAAAAGGTTCAAAATTCAAATACGCATACTTATTTACCACCTCTCAGGATTAACGAAAGCTTAACAAGTATGAGCAATCCAATATCACCCAATTTGCACTCGATAGGGTCACCTCAACCAATGTTGTACGGTACATTGTCGGCTCAACACTCTCCTCCAGTGAGTTATAGTTTAAATCAGTCGCAGCATCCGCCAGTACAACCTTCGCATACCGCTGTTAGCCCTGCACCTTTGTTCCAACGCCAAACATCCTTAAATAGTCAGCCACTGAATCAACTGTCGCAGCAGCAGCAGCAGCCCCTTCACAATCATATATCACAGCAAAGACACCCTAGTCAAGAAAATTTAGGTCCATCAGTTTCTAGAACAAATAGAAGTGTCACTTCTAATTCATATTTCGGAAACCAAATTAATGAATCTATTCCTATAAAACGAATAGAGCCATTAGAGTCACAGACCACATGTTCTTTGAAAAGTTTAGGTGATGTTACCTTAACTTCTGCTCAAATAAAAGTGCTTTTTATTGATTTCGTTAAAAACTACCACACTATTTTACCTGTAGTGGACGTCCAAAAAGGTATCGAAAGAATTTATAGATTATGTCCCATTTTATTTTGGACAATCATGTTTGTTTCATTAAGAAGACATAATTGTCCAGTTTTATCAAAAGAGAAATCGCACGAGTTATATGCTACTTTGTCGCCAGTACTAAAATCTGCTTTAGCAGAAATCACAATCTCACCAATCACAAGATATGCCCCCACTGAAGTTGATGAACCAATACTAAATGTTTCAAGTGTTTATACCGTGCAAGCGTTTTTATTATACACTTTTTGGCCTCCTTTAACTTCTTCTCTCTCTGCGGATACGAGTTGGAACACTATAGGTATTGCTATTTTCCAGGCTATCAGAATTGGTATTCATATTCCGGGACATTCTTCTGATGGTATGAAAACTACCAATTTAGAAGAAGAGATAAGGACTTGGTTAGGCTGTAATATTGTTTCTCAGACTATTGCCACTGCATTTGGTTTACCAGGTTTTACTCAATTGGATGGTTCTTTACTGGTGTCTTGTGACCCGGCAACTGGAATTGAAGTGCCTTCATCTTTGAGACAAATGATTGATATTCAATTATTTGAAGAACAGGTTTCCAAATCTTTAAATAGTAATCCAATGGATCCATTAAGGCTTGTTGAAGCATCTGAAAGACTCCCTATTTTAGAGCTTTTGGGACGTCAGTTGGATCAGCTGCAAATCAAGTTGAGCTTGGATAAGGCAAACCCAATGGATGACTTACGTACTTTGTCACTCTTGGCATCTAGAGTTCATTTGTACACTTACAGTTTATTAGACACCGAAAGAATTGCATCTTTTGAGTTGGACAAAAGTGTGGTAAAGATTTACAATGCTGCACTGACTTTAATTGTTCATGTTCAACAATCGCAGACAAGAGATAAACAATTTTTAAAGTATTTACCAGGTGTTTATGTACTTTCAATTTGGCAAGCAGCTTGTATTATTTGTAGGTTGGTACATTCTTCATATTCTCATTTGTTGGACATTGGTGGGGGTAAACAACTGTATCAATTTGCAGTAACTGCTACTTTAAAGGCATCAGTGATGAAATATGACATGGCTTACAGATCATCGGGTATTATGAGAACCATGTGGTCATTGTTCAAAACATTACATGAAAAGGATAACTTGAACTCCAGGGTTACTGTGAGAAGCAGGATGTGTGCAAGTGTGTTTTTTGACTCCTTATGGATTTTAAGAGAAGAAAGTGGGATGATAAAGTTAGCCCCTCATAAAAAATCAGTTTCTGCACCATCTTTGGAAGAGCATGCTGTTTTGGATACCAGCGATGAAGAAATGGAGGACGAAGAGAGCAACAGTGTTTCAGACTCTGAATTTGACAGTAGTGAAGATTACAGTGACGAAGAAAAGATTGCAAATGACACAGAAATATCTAAAATGTCAAACAGTGATACAAAAGGAACACCTGCCTCTACGTCTTCATCCAATTCACAGCAAAAGAGAAAACACAGAACATTATCAAGCACATTGCATCCAGAATCATCGGCTAGAAAAATAATCAAAACTATTCCTTTAGATCCTCAACCCATTTCCCTAAACGAAGCTCAACCTACTAGCCATCATTTGCGCCATCATGATTCTGCTAGTAGCAGCAACAAAGCTTCACCTTTTTTGCAACATGCATCTCCTCCAAACGCAAAGACTGTTAGCATTAAAGATGAGACATCGGCTGCAATTAATTCAGCTGCAAATGATTTATCAAATGTGCAACCTGTCGCTTCAAGCCCTGGAAATGCTGGGTCTCTACTAATTCCCGTGAATGATATCAATAACACCACAAACACGCCAAAGAGACGCCGCAAAAAATCTAGACGAGTTAGTCATAACAAGAAACCAACCACTGCAAGTCTTTTCCAACATGTTCCATCTTCCTTGTCCATGAATAACTCCCACACCAACCAAACTTCTGGCTCGGCCTCTGTATCCAAACAGAATCCAGCTGCAGTTAATGAGTCACCAGGTGATGAAGACCATCCTCCATTAGAGTCTTGGGATGTGTTTTACGACGAAACTTTAGATACAGACGTCCTGTTCAAGAATATCAACAGCGTGATGGACGAATTTGGCTTCCATGCAGAAGATATTCCAAAAAACGGAAGCACTCAGAGTAATACCCCTATGCCAGGCGCAACGAACCCAGCACAAGGGTCAAATAAATACTATATGTAATATACGTTGATGATTAGATAGCTAATAAACTAGTATAGACGATACTTTTCCCATAGACAGTTTATTGAAAGAGAACACTCTTTTAATATGACACAAAGTTAATGGTACGCAATTAGCTGTTTGTAAGACTTACCCGGAGTTTTTTTTTTTTTGATAAATTTTCAATGCGGGTAATCTCATAAATTATTGAGAAGCTGGAAAATGAATCAAACTTGACTAAGACTGCGTGCGAGATGAAGAGACAAGTGTAAAAGATAGTGAAGCGGTTCTATAAGCTAAGCTTTAGGTCTTTCAACAGGGTATATTGCCAATAAGCCAGTAGCCAGTAACAAAGATGCCAGCTGAAATTCAAGACGCGGTGCCCGATCTCGTCATTGGTGGAACTGAAGAACCAGTTGAAGATGAACATTTTGAAGATGAAGAAAGTGAAAATGAATTAGAACAAGATGGATCCTCCAAGGCCACAAAGAAAGTCACCTTTGCTGAATTAGATGAAGCTGAAGATGACGGAGAGGATGAAGAAGAACGTAGAAGAAAAGAATTTGAAGAAGGAGGCGGTTTACCCGAACAACCTGAAAACCCTGATTTTTCAGAGTTGACTCCATTATCCCCAGAAATTATTAACAGACAAGCTACTATTAATATTGGTACTATTGGACATGTTGCTCACGGTAAATCTACTGTGGTTAGAGCTATTTCAGGTGTTCAAACTGTTCGTTTTAAGAACGAGCTGGAACGTAACATTACTATTAAATTAGGTTACGCAAACGCCAAAATTTACAAATGTGACAGTGAAGATTGTCCAGAACCAGGATGTTACCGCTCCTTCAAGTCAGATAAGGAAATTGCACCAAAGTGTCAGCGTGAAGGATGTACCGGTCGCTACAGATTGGTACGTCACGTTTCTTTTGTTGATTGTCCAGGGCATGATATTTTAATGAGTACTATGTTGTCAGGTGCAGCTGTCATGGATGCTGCTTTACTGTTAATTGCAGGTAATGAATCGTGTCCACAACCACAAACTTCAGAGCATTTAGCCGCTATCGAAATTATGAAATTAAAACACGTTATTATTTTACAAAACAAGGTTGATTTGATGAAAGAAGAAAGTGCGTTGGAGCATCAAAAATCCATCACTAAATTCATCAAAGGTACTATTGCTGATGGTGCTCCAATCATCCCAATCTCTGCCCAATTAAAATACAACATTGATGCTGTCAATCAATGTATGGTCCAATCCATTCCTGTCCCCTTAAGAGACTTTTCAGCCTCTCCACAGTTAATAGTCATTCGTTCATTCGATGTTAATAAACCGGGTGCTGAAATTGAAGAACTGAAGGGTGGTGTTGCTGGTGGTTCTATTTTAACCGGTGTTTTCAAAATCGGTGATGAAATTGAAATTAGGCCAGGTATTGTTACCAAAGATGATAATGGTAAGATTCAATGTAAGCCAATTTTCTCCAATATTGTATCTCTATTCGCTGAACACAATGATTTGAAATTTGCCATTCCAGGTGGATTAATTGGTGTAGGTACTAAGATTGATCCTACATTGTGTAGAGCTGATAGATTAGTTGGTCAAGTCGTTGGTGCTAAGGGCCACTTGCCATCTGTCTTCACAGATATTGAAATTAACTATTTCCTTTTAAGAAGATTGCTAGGTGTCAAGACCGATGGCCAAAAACAAGCCAAGGTCCGTAAATTAGAAGTCGACGATGTTCTTATGGTCAATATTGGTTCTACTGCCACTGGTGCTAGAGTTGTTGCGGTGAAGGCAGATATGGCTAGATTAACTTTGACTTCCCCAGCTTGTACGGAAGTTAATGAAAAGATTGCTTTATCCAGACGTATTGAAAAACATTTCCGTTTGATTGGTTGGGCTACAATTAAAAAAGGTACCACCATCGACCCAGTTGCTTAATTATATTATTTTACCACCTCATTATTTATCAATCTGTACATTCTATAAGAAATTTAATCACATATTATAAACGAATCTTTTGTTCGTTCAAAAAATAAAACTTGCTATATACTATGTCTTGTTTCTTGGCGATAGTAAATTTGAAATTTCATGAAACATACTAGAATTCAAAAACTTAGGGAAAGAATCTACTTCCATCATCCTCACAATTTGGCGACGAACATCTTCATACAAAGGAGCTATCTTGTAAATCAAAGTCAAAGAAGGGGCAACCAAGTAATCAGTAGGAGATATTTGCCAAATATCATTGTCAGCAGAGAGAGAAGATCTATTTGTAGTCATAATAGTCAATGCTTCGGGAACCTCTACGTGGTTTTTAGCATTGGATAGGCTACCTTCATGAACCAGTTCATCAGTTGATTGATCTCCATTCTCTAATGATGGATCTTCCTCACCCGTAACGTGCAAATGTTGGAACTTCAAAAGCGAGTCGACATTTTGATTTCGGCTGCTGAAGTCTGGAATCATTGTGCTAAATGTTCTTTGGATTGGTGAAGTATGACTTGTCATAATTTTGGCTATTTGACATTTAACCTTGTGATTTATGTTAACCTCATACGGACCGTCACTCTCTAGGTATGTGGTGTAAATACTATATATTTTTGAAAGACATTCATTGGATAATTCAACCACAGCAGCAGATAAAGCAGGTTTTTTTCTTACTGTGTTTGGCGAAGCTGGCTCATTACAGGAAGCAGTTTTGTTCTTACTTTCCTCTCTAACTTCAAGCAATTTTTTTAACGTACTAAACTTCTTTTCCAAAGCAACTAACTCATCATATATGTCAAGATTCTCTGAACAGTAATCTTCGGCTAAATGAGTTCTAAAAAGATATTTCAAACCAGGATCTTGAAGAATATGCTTCAAGCTAAGTTGTTGTTTGACTCTTTCTTCTCTTTTATTTCGCATGATTGACTCGACTGATGATTCATGTGATGAGCCATCGTCACTTCCGCTGTGTTCTAATTCCCTATGGATATCAGATAAAATCATCAACTCACCCTTATCATTGGCCAGAGTCTTCCAACGAGTTAAAGAAAGTCCTTTTGCAGAAACTTTGTACCATCCATTCCTATCTATAGTAACTTTGTGCTTGGAGTGTTTCTTTTGTGCAACCTTCTCTCCATCAGCTAAAACCAGTAACTTGTACCTTACCATCAAACTGGCGATTTCCATTGCCTCTTCAACATACATCACATCAGTACAATCCATTAACCATTGAAGTATAGCTTTACCCAAATATGCATACTCTATAAGATATTGCTCATTTTTGGAGTTCTGTAAGACCTTATCTTTTAAGGCTCTTACACCAGTATTCGAAACGTAATATTGGATATGGGCATCAGATTCAGGGTTAGTAAAATATTTATGATAAAATGGTGAAACAGCACCCTTTTCCTCAAAACTGCTATCATTGGCACTTTTAGGGCTTTCTCCATTTGATTCACCAGTTGTAACATTAGCACTCTGCCTCTTTTGGTGTAAGTAGTCCAGAAAATTCTCTTGGTTTTGAAGTATTGGAGATAATGATTCAAAAGTAAAAGCTGAACTATAATTCGTGTTTAAATAGTTGGCCTTCTGAACGCAGTCCGGCTCGTTGTGAGGACTCCATAAATTTGGTTTGTATCCCATCATTAAAACAAACAAATACTTAATCCAATATTCAGAGAATACCAAAGCATTTGTCTTTTCGTTTCTCTCGAGTAATATCAATTGCATAGAATTAATATTTGAATGTATAATAGAAGGTAAAAGATCTCCCGTGATATCATTCTTGCTACAAAATGTATTAAGCAGTGCAACACCTTTGGGAGTAGGTTGCAATAATAAATCATTTTTGATAACCGATCGAGTTCTATCTTGTGGAAAATGCAACAATTTGGCATTAATGAAGACTTGAAGCAAATCTTTAGCTAGATCATCTGTAATCTGATAGTTAACAGTAGTAACTGTAGTTCTCTTTGGTATGTTCAAAGATAGGTTTTTCATACATTCCAAAGCTTGTTCAGGAAAAAACTGAAAATTTGCGGCATCTTTCTTCAAAAGCTTTAAAGTTAGCCCTTTTATTGATTTTTTGTTAGTTTGCTTATTATTGCTAGCAGGAGTTGCAGTTAGCTTTAAGCAGTAAATCATACAGCAATAAACGTCTTTTATTTTTGCAACCGACATCTCTCTTGTTGGTGTTATGTTGAATGAAAGAGCCACTTTTCCTCTATTTATTGTGGTAGTATTACTGTTTTTACTATTATCCCTACTGGGAGATAGCTTTTTGTTGGTGTTCTGAAGATGAGTTTGGTTCTGATCTTGGTCTCTCATAGTATATTTGATGTCTCGCTACTATTATTGTACTCAAAAAGCGTTTTCTCCTTGAATACAAAAAGTCGTATGATGATGACCTCCGAAAGAGATAAGTTATTTACCAAACCTTATGTGCTTTATCGTTTTAGCTTGAAGCTTAAGAGGAATAGTGAATCCTTATAGGTTTTCAGTATCACATCTATCCTTCTGTTTCAAAGTATCTCAATGTCAAACACGGCTGTGTGCATACGGCGCAGAGTTGAAGATCTTGAACTCTCACCGCCCGGTTGCTGGCTATAAGACAGACTACTCTGCCGGATGCGCTGCTAGAGGTACTCGTCTAGCTAGGCTACAGTGCACATAGAAATCTAGCAAACAATCTGGAAAAGTATCTACAACACTTATGCATTTCTAGACTCCTAGGTCACTCTAGGGCTCAAAACTGTGTCTAGCAGTGTCAACAGGTTTTCCCCCATCGTTGTTGGAGTGTTAATGGTAGAAAGTAAACATGCGATTAACACCCCACGCTGTTACCACCAGCGTCCCCACGGAGCCTCTCTCGTCTGGCATGCCTAACTATGTGCCGGCTACTATGCTCAATCAGGCAACCGAGCACCCCGCCAAATCAAAGTAAGCGGTGCCCATTGCGAAATGGTGTGCATATATATATGGCCCAACTGCTCTTGAGCACACTGTCGTCTCTGAATGCTACAGTGTGCATGCTTGTTTTGTAGCCTGAAGCTAGACTACAGTTTACGTAAGTAAAAGTTTGGTCAAAATGTCTTCAAAGCACTGGAACTATAGTACAGACCTTGTGCATTCGCACCTGAAGGGTCTCTGCCACGCCAACCCTCTACTGAAATTTATTGAGTCCGAAAGAGTAGTTTACAACAATAATTCTTCTGAAGAAAAAGTCCAAATTATATCCGGTGGTGGATCTGGTCATGAACCATTACATGCAGGTTTTGTTGGCGATGGTTTACTAGATGTGGCGGTTGCAGGTTTTATTTTTGCCTCTCCTTCTACGAAACAAATTTTTTCAGGAATCAAAGCAAAGCCTTCCAAGAAAGGGACCTTAATTGTCGTAAAAAATTATACTGGTGATATTTTGCATTTTGGTTTAGCTGCGGAAAGAGCCAAAGCTGCTGGTATCAACGTTGAGTTACTAATTGTTCAAGATGATGTTTCTGTTGGTAGAACCAAAAACGGTATGGTAGGCCGTAGAGGTCTTGCTGGTACTACTTTAGTTCACAAAATCGTAGGTGCTAAAACAGTAATGGATAACTCGGCTTCACTGGACGATGTGTTTAAATTGGGTAGTGACGTTGTGTCCAATTTAGTTACTATTGGAGCCTCTTTAGGTCATGTTTCCATCCCTGGTGTTAGACATCGTGATGAAAACGATTCCGATGATGAAGAACTTGAGTTACTGAAAGAAGATGAAATAGAAATTGGTATGGGTATTCATAATGAGGCTGGTACCAAGAAAATTTCCCCCGTTCCACGCATAGAAGATTTTGTCAAAGATTTGCTTGAATACCTGTTATCTGAGAATGATAAAGAAAGACACTACGTCCATTTTGACAAGGGTGATGAAGTTGTTTTGTTAATCAATGACTTGGGTGGTACTTCGCCATTGGAGCTGTACGCTATTCAAAATCATGTTGTAGAAGCATTGGCTCAAGATTATAGTATTAAACCATCCAGAGTTTATACAGGTGCTTTTACTACTTCATTAGATGGGCCAGGCTTCTCAATAACTTTATTAAATGCTACTAAAGCTGGTGGCAAAGAAATATTTGATTGTCTAGACTTTCCAACCACTGCCCCAGGATGGAATAGTAGCGTCACAACAGACTCTTGGCAATCTAAATCTGAGTCTTTCATTGTTAAAGATCCATTAGCAGATGAAGAAGGTGTTCCTCCATCCAAAGTTAAAACAGATGCCGATGTTTACAAATCTTTACTGATTAGTGGTTGTAAAAAAGTCATTGCTAAAGAACCAAAGATCACATTATACGATACCGTTGCAGGTGATGGTGATTGCGGTGAAACATTAAGTAATGGTGCCCACGCTATTATAGAAGCAATTGATAAAGGCAAACTAACTCTAACCGATGGTGTCAAATCATTAGATCAAATCACTGATATTGTGGAAACCGCTATGGGTGGTACCTCTGGTGGTTTATACTCTATCTTTATTAGTGCTTTGGGTAAGTCTTTGAAGTCTCGTGAACTAGAAATAGGTGGCTATGAATTAAACAGCAAGTATATGTCAGAGTCGTTAGTGGATGCTTTACAATCACTTTTCAAATATACACGAGCTAGAATTGGCGATAGAACATTGATTGATACCTTACAACCATTTGTTGAAACTTTCAGCAAGACTGGAGATTTTGCTAAAGCGGCCAAAGCCGCAGATGAAGGTGCTGAATCTACTAGAAAATTGAAGGCTAAGTTTGGAAGAGCTTCATATGTCTCAGAAGATGAGTTCAAGCAGTTCGAAAGTGAAGGGGGTTTGCCAGATCCCGGTGCCATTGGGCTCGCTGCTATCATTGACGGTTTTGCGTCGAGTCTGAAAGAGAGCAGCAATTTGTAGCTTTCATTTAAATGAATAACGTGTATAGGCTGCCCTTAGTGTAGCTATGTATTTGGTACTATATAGTCACTATTCTTTATCTAATAATAATCCTAATCTAAGAATCGAAGTAGACTAAGTCACCCTCTACCGCTATCTCGATGTCTCGAGGAAGATAAGCAGCCGTCGGGAAATTTCCGTCTGGGGTTTTCCAAGGGGGGGGTAGGGCTAAAATTGTATTTAAGTTGTCTTACCTTCTCTTGATCGCTCTGTGTTTTTTTTGCTTCTTTTGTGTTTTTTTGCCTATATATAAAACGATAGGCTTTCTTAATACTAGAAGTATAGTATAACTGGAACGAATTTCTTTGTAGAGATGTCAGTCACCACAATTGATTTGTCCAAAGAAGGCAAAGTATTGTCGAATTCAATGACTACAAGAATTCCAAGAGTCATTACAATTGCAGGTTCAGATTCATCAGGTGGTGCCGGAATAGAAGCTGATTTAAAAACTATCACAGCTCATTCATGCTACGGCTTGACTTGTATTGCTTCATTGACTGCTCAAAATAGTACTGGTGTGCTATATGTCGAGGACACATCAGTTGATGTGTTAAATAAACTTCTCGAAGCGGATTTCTCTGATGTCGATATTGATGTTGTGAAGACAGGTTTATTAGGTCCCCAGGTGCTTGAAATACTCCCAACAACATTGGACAAGTATCACAAATACAAGCCAGTGGTTATTGACCCTGTTATCTTTGCAAACTCCGGAGACTCTTTTGGAAGTTCCTCTAACATTGGAGGCTTGATTGATCTATTCAAAGGTAGACCAAAAACTATTATTACACCTAACTTCCAAGAGGCTGAAATCATTTACAACTTTATATCTAATACTAAGGGAGAAAAGGTTGAAGTAGACTCTGTTGAAAGATTGACCAAGCTCGCAAAATTCATCTCAATCAATTTAAATTGTGAATCTGTATTAATAAAAGGGGGTCATATTCCGTTTGATGCCAATGACAAATTAGCTAGCACTTCTGGTGAGAAACCTGTGACAGTGTATAACATTCTTTACGAATCTAAGGAAGATAAGATTTCCATATTTAAGTCCCATTTTATAAATTCGGGAAATACCCATGGTTCAGGTTGCTCTTTAGCTAGTGCGATCGCAAGTAATTTGGCCACGGAAAAATCCGTTGGTGAATCCGTCAAGCTTGCAATTGAGTATGTCCACAATGGTATCTTGACTGCTGACACTTCTCTTGGAAATGGGGTTAATGGACCAATAAATCACATGTATAACATTGATTCTAAGGTTTCACCTACCACCACTGCTCTTGCTACCACCACTGACCCATTTGAATTACCCTTTCAAGATGGCGAGTTTATCAAGTACTTAACCACTCATCCAAAGGTCAAACCAATTTGGGATCAATATATCAATCATTCATTTGTTAAAAACATCGCTCAGATGAATTTAGAAAGAAGTAAATTTGATCAGTTCTTATTACAAGATTACAGATATTTGATTAACTACGCTCAAATTCATGCTTTGGTTGCTACGTTAGCCCCAAATATGGATACTATCCGTAAAGAAGGCGAAATCATTTTGAAGATCTGTGATGAAATGGATCGTCATACAGAGAAGTTGAAGCAAAGATTTCCAGGTATTAATTTAGACGAGATCCAAATCAATGATGCTTGTAAAGCATATAATGATTATTTGGTCAAGGTCGCCAACGAAACTAAGGATTGGCTTTGTATTAACATAGCATTGGCGCCATGTTTATTTGGTTATCATTACGCTGGTAAACTTGCCTTGGAAAAATATTACGATAAGGAAAAAAATGGTACTGATAATGACTATTATCATTGGTTGTGCGATTATGTTAGTGACTGGTATGTGGAAAGTTGTACTTTGGGAGAAGAAGTTTTAGAAACCTATAAGGTTGGAATCAGTGAGTCCAAATTGAAACTTTTAGTTGATATCTTTGCCGAGGTTTGTCAGTTAGAAGTCAACTTTTGGGATGCTGTTAACGAAAGCTGAATTGATCTAGACAATACTCTAGCAAGGTCTTTTCCAAATTTTTGTGCTTGAAATCAAAAAGCTTAAGCGGGCTTACTCTTTTCTCTTTGCGTTTTTGTTTTTTATATATAGATGTTGGTACACAAGTCGGGACACACATCTTTGTCTGCCGGGGGGCAACTGCACGCGATGTGTACATGGCAAGTTTCCAACTAAGTAATAAAGATGTACTGTTTACAATAAAAGTGATTTATAGAAGTTTTGAATGCCATTGAGCAACACAGCCGCAACATAGTCTGCCGAGCAGACTTAAGGTAGGAAAGAAATAGTAGAGAACAGACTTGATAATGGTGGAGAAAATCTGTCAAAACCTTCCTTTTGACTTTGTATGTTATTTTGTCCGTTTTTATCATAGAGTAGCTGAAATTGAGTTGTAAAGTGGCAATGGAAAGACACAACTTTGACCTGTCTATATACCTTGTCACCAACTCGGAAATGGTGCCCGAGGGAATTTCTTTCATTGACCAAGTGAAAGCTGCAATTGAAAACGGAGTAACTTGCGTACAACTGAGAGAAAAGAAGATGGACACTAGAGCATTCATTGATCGTGCTGCTGAGGTTCATAAGCTGACTAAAGAGGCAGGCATTCCTTTGATTATCAATGACAGACTGGACGTTGCCTTGGCTGTCGATGCTGAGGGCCTTCACGTTGGTCAAGACGATATGACTGTTCCTATGGCTCGCCGTTTGTTTGGGGAAAACAAGATCATTGGTGTTAGTACTAGCTATCCTGAAGAAGTAGAACAAGCCATTATTGACAAGGCGGATTACATTGGAATTGGGATCATGTTTGATACGGCAACCAAGGTCACAAATAAAATTGCCATGGGTCCAATTGGTGCCCAAAAATTGCTACAGGTTATCAAAGACAAAGGCTCAGCTATGAAGACCTGTGTCATTGGGGGAATTAACCATAGTAATATCCAAAGAGTGAGATTTTGCTCACCAATTCCAGGCCGTAGTATTGATGGTGTGGCCGTTGTATCATGCATTATGGCAGACAAGGATGCAGGTGAAGCTACCAGAGAACTAAAAAAATTGTGGGAAACGCTTCCACCGTGGGTTAATCCTTCGTTTTCTAACTCTAAGGCACTAGTCCATCATATTACAAATGATGTTGTCAAAAACTTTTCTGCGAACATGACATTGGCTGCTGGGGGGTCGCCAATCATGAGTGAATGTGCCGAGGAGTTCGAAGAGCTTGCACAAGTGCCAAATAGTCGACTTGTTTTAAATACAGGTACCGCCACAGAGGAACACGTTCAAATGTACATTAAAGCATTGAAAGCGTACAACAAGTACGGGCGTCCTGTAATTTACGATCCCGTAGGCGCTGGTGCCACTAAAATCAGAAAGCAGACAGCTCGCAGATTATTTGTAGAAGGTTACTTGTCAATAATTAAAGGCAATAAATCCGAAATTCTCACCCTTGCCGGCGTTGAATCCAAAATGAGAGGTGTAGATTCATTGGATAGCGAAGATGGTGATGATTTGATAGGTACTACTGCTTGGAAGTTGGCTATAAGTACCAGGTCCGTTGTTGTTGTTACAGGTAAACACGATTTTGTTGCAGATGGTACTATCAATTATACAAGCTTCCATCTACCAGATGATTTATCTTTAGACGAATCAAGACTAGCTAAAATTTCCGGGGGTGATGCTATGATGGGCCGTATAACTGGATCTGGGTGTGCATTGGGTTCTTTTCTTGCTAGCAGAGTTGAGACAAATGATCAGATGTTGGAAACAACCAAACAGGCTATCGAGCTTTACAAAACATGCGGATTATTTGCAGCCTTGAAGGCTGAAGGGCCTGCAGATTTTCAAAGAAAGTTTCTTGACCGTATAAGCTCATGTTGTGGATGAGCTATGTAACTATGCAAATGAGTAGTTAGTGTATATACTGTGTATGTGTTCGGAATATGATTGTGAACTGATTGACAAAACTAAAGTAGTGTATCTTAAACACCGCCTTGCGAATCTGGGAAGCGAGCAAGGCGATAAGGCAGCAACAGCAGCTGTTGGAAGGAGACAATAAGAGTTGTAATAGTAACAAGAGTGACATGGTTGCTTAGGGCCCTGTTATTGCTTGAATCCTTCGATTGGCAAAACGTCGATTCAATTTGCTTGTTTACACTGTACTTGTCTTTTTACAAGAGTAGATCTTAATTGTTTGCGAAAAGGATTTAGCTATAGCCTCATTTAATAGAGATCAGTGTGGTTTGATAACAATACCATTTCAATCGGAAAATAAAGCGAAGAACTATTCGCAACTATTTTCAAAATGGGATTATCATCGCATTTGACAGCTGAAGAGAAAAAGCTTTTGGAAGATAAAAACAAGACTAAGTATTGGAAAAGGTGGGGTCCATATGTGAGTGAAAGACAGTGGGGTACAGTACGTGAAGATTACAGTAATGATGGTAATGCATGGACTAGCTTTACTTTTGATGAGTCTAAATCTAGAACATATAGATGGGGTGAAGATGGATTAGCAGGTGTCTCTGATAATCATCAGTTTATGTGTTTCACTATTGCTTTGTGGAACGAAAAAGATGATATACTAAAGGAAAAAGCGTTTGGTTTGCCTAACGATCCTGCCGTAGCTAATCATGGTGAAGACGTGAAGGAAATTTATTATTACTTAGATAATACTCCTACCCACTCTTACATGAAATATTTGTACAAATACCCTATCAATAAATTCCCATATGAAGATATTGTCAAGACCAATTCTGAAAGAACAAGAGAAGAATTGGAATATGAAATAACGGATACGAATGCTTTTGACGACAACAATTACTTCGATGTTTTCTTCGAAATGGCTAAGGATGAAGAAGATCCTGACGAATTGTATTTTAGAATTACAGCATGGAATAGATCACAAGCGCCTGCTCCATTACATATCTTACCTCATGTTTTTTTCAGAAATACTTGGGCTTGGGGTGCAGATGAAAAACCGAAGCCAAATTTGGCCAAGGAATTCTCAGAGTCCGATTACTCAATCAAAGTTGATCATTGGAAGTTTGGAGATAGACGTGTCGTATTTGCTCCAGCTCCAGGTTTGACTGAAAACTCTCCAGATGTTGAACCTAAACTACTGTTCACTGAGAACGAGACGAATTTTCAAAAGTTATACAAAGTTGAAAACAAATCAAAGTTTTGTAAAGACGCTTTCCACGATTATGTGGTAGATGAGGTTGAAGAAGCTGTTAATCCCGAATCCTATGGTACCAAAGCTTGCGCGTGGTTCAGTTTTGATGAAAATGGAGGTGTCCCACCTGGTGACTATGTCACTATTCGTTATAGATATACAAAAAGAGAAGGCGATGATATTGAAATTGACGAAGAAGAGTTTGATCGCGTATTTGATCACAGACAAGCGGATGCTGATGAATTTTATTGGAATGTATCACCCTTACCTATTCCGGCTGACTTGCGTAATGTTCAAAGACAGGCTTTTGCAGGTTTGTTATGGACTAAACAATATTACAGCTTTATTCATGAGTACTGGTCTAAAGGTGATGCCAATTCAGCCATCAAACCTGCTCCGGATAGAGCAAATGGTAGAAACAAAGATTGGAGACACATTTACATGGATGATATTCTATCCAATCCAGATAAATGGGAATATCCCTTTTTTGCCGCTTGGGATTTAGCATTCCATTGTATCCCGCTGGTTATGATTGATCCGGAATTTGCTAAAAAACAGTTAGATTTATTAACTAGAGAATGGTATATGCATCCAAATGGTCAGCTGCCAGCTTATGAATGGAATTTTGGAGATGTCAATCCACCAGTTCATGCGTGGGCTGTTTATAGAGTTTATAAGGCAGAGAAAAGCATGTATGGAAGGGATGACCGTGAATTTTTAGAGCGTGTTTTTCAAAAATTATTGCTCAATTTTACATGGTGGGTTAATAGGAAGGATGCAAACGGTAATGGTGTTTTTGAAGGTGGTTTCTTGGGTTTGGATAATATCGGTATTTTCAATAGATCCGAACCTTTGCCCACCGGGGGTAGCTTGGAACAAGCTGACTCGACTGGTTGGATGGCTTTCTATTCTTTAGTCATGTTGAATATAGCTTTAGAATTAGCAAAGGAAAATCATGTTTATGAAGATATTGCTTCCAAGTTTTTTGAACATTATCTATTGATTGCAGATGCCATGACTTATATGAATGCTGCTACTGACAATGATGGTAAGCCAACTGATCAATCTTTATGGAACGAAGAAGATCAGTTCTACTATGATGCTATCACATGGGGCGGTTCTTTCAAAAAGACTTTACCTGTTAGGTCATTAGTGGGTTTAATTCCATTGTATGCGACTTTAACTTTGGAACCGGAACTTTTGGAAAGATTCCCATCGTTTAAAAAGAGATTGGATTGGTTAATTGACAATAAAAGTCATATGTTTGCTCGTAATATTGCATCTATGAAAACAAGAGGTTCCGAAGATCGGTTGTTGTTATCTTTGGTGAATGAAGAGAGATTGAGGGCCATTTTGCAAAAGATGTTTGACGAGACTGAATTCTTGTCTGATTATGGTATCAGATCTCTTTCAAAATTCCATGAGAAAAATCCATTAAAAATGAACGTCAACGGTGAGGATTATGTTGTGGCTTATTTACCTGGTGAGTCTGATTCTGGGTTATTTGGTGGTAACTCCAATTGGAGAGGGCCTATTTGGTTTCCCACTAATTTCCTATTGATTGAATCTTTGCAAAGGTTCTATTTATACTATGGATCTGACTTCAAGATTGAAGTACCTACAGGCTCGGGAGAGTATCTTAACTTAGCGCAAGCTGCAGAGGAAATTCAACACCGTCTTATTCACATTTTTATTCCAAATGATGAAGGTAAGAGAGCTTACAACGTCAATACCGAAATTTGTGACAGTGAAGACAATTTCAGTGAGTATGTTCATTTTTACGAATATTTCCATGGTGATACCGGTAGAGGTCTAGGAGCATCTCACCAATGTGGTTGGACAGCCTTGGTTGCTAAATTCATTCACGATGTTGGTGTTTCTTGTCGTCCTCCTAATTTGTCTCGTGCTCAATCGATGCACAGTATTGGACAAGAAGCGGGAGCAGTTTCGTCAGCTGGGCGTCGTTCATCTTATTTTGAATCGGATGCAGATTTCCAGGATTATATTCCGAAATCTTCTCCAAACTCCTTCCCATCTTTATCAAGACGTAAGTCTGGTAAGTCCTTGTTGAACTTAACAGCTCGTGTTTTACATTTAGATGATGACGAAACCAAAGCAGCGCAATCAATCTTGCCTATGTTGAGCAGACGTAGTAGCAACAAAACAATTTCTGTTTCCGCTGACACTGATGACAATGATGACTTCTTAAACCAAGTCAAGACAGCCATGTCTAAGTTCACCATGCATGATGTTGGGGACCGTGTTTCTAAGGAAGAATTAGAAACACACAACTAGTTAGTTGTTTATACATAGTTGTATTCTTCGTTTTTTGTTCTTTTTATTTTGCGTATTCTACATTTCTTATTTCTTAATAAATATTCATTATCATTATATTAGTTATTACTACTATACATATAGTTAAACCTGGAAATTAAAATCGAAACTCATGGGAGAGTTAAAGATCAGGAAAATTTGCTGTACAAAACCATCAAAATCAGTAGTATTAAAACGGCTATGATGCTATAAGTTATCATCTTGTTGGTAGCCAGCCTCCGAGTCATAGTTTTTAGAGTCTTCATACTTCTATCAACATATGAATCGGCTTCATTAAGAACTTCCCTAGCGTTTAATATTTGTTCCCGTTGTCCACGGAGATTATCTAAAATACTGGCGCCTACGTCCTCGGTTTCCATAGCGGTCCTAGTAGCATCGTTCAATCTTTGTGTAGAACGATCTAATGAGGCATTCGAGTTCAATAGCGCCTGACGTTGAGAGTAACTTAATGTGCTACTATCATTTGGGTCGGAGCTAGCACCGGCAAATAACTTACGTCTGTCTGAGTCGTCCATCAATGATTTGAGATCTTTCTTGACTCTTTCTAAATCAGTCTTATAAGTTCTTAATTTGGCGTTGTATGAAGAGCGAGCAGAGGTGGAGATATTAGAAACTTCTAACGTCATCTGTTCAATCAAATGATAACATTCATCTATTGCAGATTCTACATCTCTCATTAGGTCTACTCTCTTGTTCTCATCTTGTAGGCCATATATCTGGTCTAACTTTTGCTGGGCTTCAGAATGACTGAGCTTGAAATCTGATTCGTAGCTGGAAAATAAATCTGACATTGCTATTTTTATGATTGTTCTATTAGGAGTGCCTGATTGCAAGCAATAAGCAGCCCTGTTACAGCTGCCTTTAAGCAGGCCAATCCTCTTCTCCTTGCTTTCTTTAACTCTTATAATCTTCTCAGCCATCTTTTCCCTTAGCGTTTTGTTTAGAGCGTCGATCGACGTTAGTAGAAAGCTAAGTATGCCCAATGGCAGCCGAGCTCTTTGTAAGCCTGAGAAAAATTTGGCTTCGGGTTTGGCAATTCTTTGTTGAGATGGATAATTAGGAACTGCTAGATATGTTGTTTAAATACTTGAAGTAAGGGTATTACCATTGACTAAAGCAGTTTAAACTTTAGTGAACACTCTACTTATTTTATACGGCACATGTTGCGTTCTATTTTGACCAGGGGGGCGCTTTTTAGACCGCTTTCAAAGCTCCCAATACAATCACAAAATATTCATCAAAGTTCAAGACCGACCTTTAAGAAAATAATACAGCATCAAAGGCTCTTCAGTACTACACTCATATCACAGCATGGACATTTGAAAAAGCCAAATCCTGGTGAGGAGCTGCATGTTACTTTCATAACTAAAGATGGAGAACAGAAAACTTTTGAAGTTGCAGAAGGTGACTCACTTCTAGATATAGCACAGGCAAATCATCTTGATATGGAGGGTGCATGTGGTGGGTCATGTGCTTGTTCAACGTGTCATATTATAATTGATCCAGAGTTTTATGATGCCATACCAGAACCTGATGATGATGAAAATGATATGTTGGACTTGGCCTTTGGTCTTACTGAGACTTCGAGATTGGGATGTCAAGTATTCATGAGCAAAGATTTAGACGGAATCCGTGTTGCATTACCTTCAATGACCCGTAATTTACAAACAAGGGATTTTAATAACTAACTATAACACAGCCACCTAACAGAACGCAAACACATCTTTTTGGGCATAGGTGTGGTACATTCGCATTATCAACTGTAATAAATCATATTAACTACAAGACCCAAATTGTTGCGTTTTGAAAAAGGAAAACGCACACTTTTTGGTTTTTTTCTATAATACAAATCTACTGGAATCATATATCTATATATGAAAACAAAGGACATCTTAGCCGTCCATTTTTACTTTTGAAATATTCAATGCAAAAGTTGTGGGTTTCTAAGCTAGTGTTAATATGTCTTTGTCCACCCTCTGGTTTGTGATCTTTCTTCAACTCTATCTATGTTGTCATAGCGATACGATTATAAACTCCCGTCTATTTATATAGCATACATATATCATTCCATCTTCCTCCTTCTTGTATAAATGATCTAATTAATTAATAACAGTCTCATAAGACAATATTTCAAATCAACTAACTTAGTCTTCTGGTCGGATTTATCTGAGTCGGTCAATTGCCACTTTCAGAGAATCGCGGGGGGTTCATCGGCATTCCAAAACTATTAGTCTCCTTACTAAATTAGTGTAGTAATAAATCTTTATAGATCCTATAAATATATATTTATCTAATACCTCCCTCTCAAATTATCTTTGCTACTTTCACAGGTATGTCTAGTGTAGCAGTGGTACCCTCGGCATTTTGTAACTTTTTGAATGAGAAATTCAAATGTAAGTAATAGTATTTACTGAAGAAACAACTGGTGAAACTAGGAACAATACAACTATTCTTTGAGACACTGGTATCTTCAAGAAGAGGAATCCTGATTTTTTTTCTATATGCTGGCTTTCCATCTGTATCTTCAAACTTACTCCATATTGTCAGGTTTTCAATTTCGCCTTTAGAAGCACTCACTGGCCTGAAAAGAGGTGTTTTCACTTTATTGATCTTTATATACGATAACGCAACAAGGTCATAAAACAACTGTTTAGGTACTCCTCTGTTAGTGGCTCTACAAAGCTCCTTGATTTGGTTCAAATAAGAAAAAGCCTGTTCTCTTATCTTGTTTAAAGCATTGTGTGCTTCTTTCATCGATTCCTCGGTGAATAACAGCTCTTCAAATACAATAGGATTGGGATTGGGAGTGGATAATACTACTGATTTCAAAGATGGCGAAACAGATGAAATATCGGGAAGCGTTAGGTCATGCTCGTCCTTGCATGGCTTATAAGTAAACTCTACTTCCAATGAGCTTAAAAATGGACTCATCGTAGCGGTGATACTTGGGCCTGAATAAGGTACGTTGGACAGTGAGATGGATGAAACGACACTCGATAAAGAAGTTATTGGAGACAATTCCAAGTTTCTCATATTAGAAGCTGAACTGACTGGTGACAACATAGGCGAGAGATTAGGTGACTCTAGTGGTGATTGTGGTGGCATAGTGTCGACGCTGTTATCAGCTGCCTTGGGGGTTGCAGTCGATAATTTTGTTAGTGTTCTTGGCGTCACTGTTGATATCTTATCGTCTTTTAAAATTGATGATTTAATGGACATGTATCCTGTAATCTCTGTTTTCTTTGTATTGAATGCAAACGATTGCTTTTTTTTTATCATTGGAAGTGTGGTTTCAGAATATACTCGGTGTGAATTTTTATCTCCCTCTGAGCTGATCTCAAGAATTGGATCCACAGTAGTTTTCATAGTCAACTGAATTCTTTTCTTCTCATTAGCTGTGTTAACCGTATAGCTATCCAAGTCTGGAATGTCATAAGTCAGTTCTAACAGTTCTTTATCATCAGTAACTCCTATGTCCAACAGTTTTTTTCTCTCTTCTAACTCCACAACTTTTTCTTGTGCGATTTTAAATAATTTTTGAATCTGTATGGAAGTGTTTGGTTGTTTGAACTTCAATTCATTGGCTAGCACATCTCCTTTCTCATATTCTGGTGTATACAAAACCCTCGATAAAGTGGTCTTATCAATTGACTGAAATCTAAAAAAGTGTTGGCATTCATTAAGCATCAAAAATTCAGATGAGTATGTCTGTCCTATTTTATAATACTCCTCGTACCCAGCTTCTCTCTTGCCCAATATTCTTACGTTCACAGAGTATGAAATGGATTGACCTGGCTCAGATTGGTCTTTAGTTTTGACTGGAGTTCCAACATTCGATAACCTACCATATCCTAGTACTTCATTGAGTTCAATTTCATTTGCTTTGCCGCCAAAACTTTGTATGTCTACTCCAAATGTGGGTGGTAAATTCTCTGTATGCTCTATCAATCCATGTTCACATGATATATCAAGCAAGCTTGAAGGAAGCTTAAACAAAAAGAACTTTTTATGTTTTGCACCAGGTAAAATCTCTCTGGTTTCGCTCAAACCGTAATATGCGTTATCAATATCATCTAGCAATGAATCCTCGGGTGTCTGTAAATTGGTTGTTGGAATATAACCAAAATGAAAACAAGCACCAAAGTCGAACATTTTCAAAAATGTCTTTCTAACTTGCTGATCTTTGAAAGTTGGGTGGTTTATAGTGTATACACCTTCCAATGAAACTAATAGCATTTCAAAAGGAATGGGTTTGTTACCTTCATTTTCAATATAAACTACACCCGTAACTATATCGCCCGGATAGAACTCACGTAGCGCGTTTTCTCTTATCAAAGGTTTGGACATTTCAGGATACGTCTTAGTTATCACGATCGATATTTTGAGAGGCACATCTAGCTTAGCTATGTTATTCAAATTATTCAAGACAAGTTTATCCTGTTCAGCAGTAGGGTCTTCAATACTTTGGGTATTATTTTGTACTGATGTCACTTCATCGTAAGTCGGAAGTGAATTGACTTGAATCTTTTTCTTGGATTTATCATCGGCATCATGTAGCTTTCTATTTAACATGTAGTTGTGCATCTCAAAAGATGGCAGCACATCTTCCATGGCAGTAAACATTTTAACATTACTGCTGGCATATGTTGAGTTTTCAACATCTGGATATGTGTTTGCAGATTTCACACCATGCTTGCTTGAGCTTGAACCAGAGCTATTGGTCATTGGCAGGGGCACAGATTTCACAGTTTTAGTATTAACACCGGTATTCAATTTGCTATTGCCGCTACTGGTACTACTGCTACTAAAAGTAGTATTAGTGCTAGTGTTATTTTCTCTTGCCATGTAAGTAGATGGTCGTTGGCTAGTCGTCCTGTCACTCTCCTTGCGTCTTTCAAAACGCTCTGTCATGGCTTCCTGACTAAAGCACCTTGTATACCAGTATGTTGAGCATGAGACTGCTCCACTCTTGGCCTGCACTAAAATGTACAACAGAAGCCCAAATGTGCCAAATCTCATCTTTTTTTTAATTTAACCTGTCAGATTTGCCGCGCGTCTATCGACGCGTTTGTTATTGTGTGTGCCACGGCCCATTTTTTTTGTGGGCTCTTAGGGCCCTTGGGGAATATTTATAGATCTGGTCCCCCAAAGAACACTGCAACTCCTAATATCAGGTTTGTGGCTCTTGAAAACGTGTCCTGGCTTACAATAATAGCAAGCGGTGCTTTGAAACGATGCAACAGACTCAGAGGAACCCAAGTGTGAAGAGCACGCGGAGTATGGCGTCTAACTTAGATGTCATGTCTCCTCTGGGAAGGCTAGAGAATGTAAACAAAGATCATAGAAGAAGTGTTATTTCTCAAGAGTCTGTAGCTACAACGGGCAGATTATTAGACAAGTTGGGCTTGGATGATAGCGAAGAGTACGATGAAGATCTAGAATCTATACTGGGACAGGATTGCGACTCTTTGCATTCAGTAAACGATAGAAATTACGCTCCTGCTGATAGATTTAGGTCGCTTCGACCAACCCACAATATGAACAGCAATAACGGAAGGCTAATAAGCAGTTTAAATAATTCTGCTGCTAGTAGTGCTATGGCTATTGGATCTGTTGTACGGAATGTCAATGTTCCTAAACTTGTGACCCAAAACCAATCTTTGGCTGCTAATAGAGTCTCATATCAAGGTCAAGTTGCTTCTCCAGAAAGTGTTGATATTGACGAGATCACACATTTTAAAAAAGAAAATCAACAACATCAACGACACGGTCTGGAAACTGTCATTGATACAGAAGCTACTCAATTAGATACAGAAGAGTCTGATAATGACACTCAGAGTTTTGAATATGGTGATGACAAAGAACTAACTGAAGACACTGTGCCCGATGATCTCGAAGACGATGCTGCAAAGTCATCAATACCTTCCAAATATATTCTTTCGCCACTGAAGCCAATAAAAAAGGGCCATTTGTTTGTAAACCCTGCATATCAAGCTCAAATAGGCTATGATTCTCCTGGAGGCAAATCATACCATGGACATTCGTTATCGAATCCTAGTGATATTGTTTCTGCTAAGAAGACACGAAGCTTTGTTCCAAAATCACCATTGACTAAAATCTTCCATCACAAATTCTATCATATGACTGCGCCAGATCTAGTGGTGACAAGTCCTGATGATGCTTCTTTGAAATCATCATCTACTTCTTCCTCTTTGTTTTTCAAATCTCCAACTAATAGATCTCAGTCGCCACAGATTTCGTCGCCGATTCCAGCTCCACCACCACCACGTTTCCATAATTTTACAAATGATATACAAAACGCTTTCCATATGAGAACAGTCTCTTCCGACAGTGTCTTGCGTGACATTTCAAGAAGGGATGCATCATCTTCTTCTATTGGCTCGATTGATTCAAAAGACACTAAAAAGCCTTCATCACTCCCTTTGTCTTCATCCAATTTGCCTAATGAAGACACTGAATCTCTTGTTTCTCCGAGAGTATTTACGGCACCAGCCACATACAACGATCATCCTGATGACGCTTCGCCATTCAAAAACAGCCTGAAACCTGCGGATCTTATCTTAGGTGGTGAGCCTATGCCGAGTCCCATCCCATCGCCACACTTTAGTTCACAACAACCCTTGACTCCCAGAAGAAGACACCCTTATAGTCAATACACGTCTAGCGAAGTATTGTCTCCAAGTATACCAGTTTTCAAAATCAATAAAAGGCCATCCGCTGAGACCCTTCATGTGCTCTCTCCTCCTTTAACTGCTACTGAAAACACAACTTCACCATCCAAGCAGAACAAAGCATCACTATCACAAGATTCTAACGCACGTTCTGTTGAACGTGCACAAAATCCGACCGCAGAATCATCGCTCAGTCGACCTTCTAATAATGAGCAGAATAGGCCATATAGTACTTTAACTCCTGAAGCTCGTGTTTCGATGGCTATAGCATTAAGGAAATCAGGCCAGTCTAAAGAAGCGGCCTATCAGCTTCAAATAGCTGCTAATCATGGAAACAAAGATGCTATGTTGTTGTACGGTTTATCCCTAAGGTATGGATATGGCTTGAAGAAAGATGAGAAAGATTCTTTTATTTGGATTTGTAAAGCTGGTGATATCACGCCTTACAAGCCATATAGATTCAATATTGATCCTCGCAGATTAGAGGTTGAAAAAAAAGGTGAAGAAGGTATTGCCAAAGAAGACCACACCTTAGCTAGCACAATGTTTGAAATTGGACAGGCTTATATGTATGGCTGGGGAATCGAAAGAGATGAATTGCAAGCTATTGAGTTTGTTGAGAAATCTGCTAGTTTGGGTTACGTTGACGCAATGTGCGAATGCGGTACTTTTTGGAATAAAAAAGGCGTCTCCAACCGTAAGAAAGATATGAAACGTGCTGCTTCTTGGTTCAGACTAAGTGAGAAGTATGGAGCTAAACTGATTGGTAGTAACTGGATTTACAAGCCAAAATACGTTAATAACTAATCAAATGTACACTATTTTACTAAAAAAAAATTGTTTTGCTTTCATTGAGTTTGAGAAATGTTTTGAAGCTGTACGATCTCTAAATAATTTTTCGTTTTAATAATAACTAATTACATAAAATCTAGATATACCGTTACACAAAAACTGTACAATATCATAAGGACCGATCTATAGATCCACGTGAAAAACTACTAGTGTAATCAGTTGCAAGAACATTATACTTCCCAGCTTGAACAGCCTTATGATTTTTATAAATCGCTACCGATTCCTTAACGTGAAAGCCGTCAGACAAAAGATTGCTGATTTCCTCCAATTGCATACCAGACAATTCTGGATAGCATAATAGTAAAAAAGCCAAAGCAATTAGCGTGATCCCTCCAAAAATTAAAAAAGTAATCGTGGGTGATAATACTTCCATCATAGATAGAAAACTCACGGAAACCAACATTGATCCAGCCCAGTTTGTAGCTGTTGCAAATGACGCACCTAAACCCCTCACTGACTGAGGGAATAGTTCACTCTGCTGCCATGGAACATTACCCAAGCCAGTAGCATAAAAAGCAACATAACTCACCAGCCCTAACATCACTGCGTATTTCCAAAATAAGTTACCTTGTATTTCACCATAGGTATTTAAGCTTTCTGATACTAACTGACCATCTTCCACCTCAATGTCCAAGTAGTAAAATGAAGCTGCACATACCAATTGAGAAACGAAAATGAAAGGCACGGTGAACAGCAGTATGTTTCTACGTCCAACTTTGTCTATTATCACCAACGCCAGTATTGTAAACAAAAAATTTGTACCGGCAATAATGACACTGACACCTGTTGAGTTGGAGTATCCTACCATTTCAAAGATTGTCCCCGAGAAATACATGATTGAATTAAATCCAACCAATTGCTGCGAAGCCTGTAGGCCACATCCAATGATCAAAGCACGTATATTTGATGAGCTGCGAAACAACTCTTTCAATCCATTTTTTACCTTCGAATACTCAGAATCACCAGGAACCAACTTGTTAATCGTCAAAAGTTCGTTAATATTGGCATCAATCAAATCATTGGGTGCATCAACATATATTCTCTTCAGTACACCTCTAGCTCGATTTAACTTCCCCTTCATAATCAAATATCTGGGAGTATCAGGCAGAAACATAAACGCAGTCAATTGAACTAAGCAAGGTATCAACGATAGTCCAATTATGTACCTCCATCCAGAGTGAAAAGAAGAGAGAGCTGCGCCAGCTGCGTAAGCTATAAGTTGACCGCCTGTAATAGCCAAACAATTAACAATAACAAGCTTCCCTCTATATTTCCCTGGTGCCAGTTCACTGATATATAGTGGAGCAATTAAAGACCCTATTCCAACGCCCACGCCCATAACTAATCTCCCTATTATCATAATAAAGACTTTGTATGCAAAAAACTGAAACATTGCTCCTATTATGAATAAAATATTACATATCACAATTGTCGTTTTGCGTCCTAATACATCTGCCATAACCCCAGCTACTACAGCACCCAGTAACGCCCCAAATGATGTACCTGAAGTAATGAACTCCTTTTCACCAATGGTTAAAAACCTGTTTTCTAAGTCTGTTCCAATGGTTACCAATACGCTAGATATGTAACCTGTATCATATCCAAACATGAATCCAGAAATGGAAGCTAGAAAAGTAAGACTTAGCACCAACTGTGAAGGCTTAGTAATTTGACTATCTAATACACTCGATGTTGATTGAGAAGTAACATCAGATAACGGTCTATCATGATAAACATGGCTGTTTGAGACGTGTGGACGATGTGAAAAGAATCTATCATGATCAGCTGAGCTTTGCACGTCCAGTGAAGCAAAGTTCATGTTTCCTGGTATACTGATGCTGTCCCCATTGATCCCGTTATCGGTTAGCCCGTTTGTGTGGGGTTGCATTTGAATATGATGTGGACGCTTTATGTTGCTGTCTTCGCTCATGATCATATGGTGACAACCAGCATGAGATTGGAATGTCCTTTAGTATGTGAATGATATATCTGTGTGTGAGTTGGAGTGTATGTTGCGGGAACAGATAAAAAACAGATAAGGAAAATAAAACCCACACATCATTGATTGTGTATGTGCCTTTTATCGCTATTTTAAACTTCTCGAAAATGTACACCAACTCTACAATCATGTGCTGCAAGTCTTTTTAAGTGTCTTATATTTTCGCCCTGACCATGCAAAAGGATAGTACTTTTGATGCGTCTATTTTTTTTTTTTGTATGAGTAATTATTAAGCATAAATAATACATAGGAAATTCATCTCCAAATGCTATGAGATAAATAATAAATAAATGAATAAATAATTATAGTAAATGAATAAATAAGTGGTATAAGTAAATAAATAAATGATGCATGAAATATGATCTATAATGAAATGAAGCAATAGAAGTTTATGATTAGTAATTAATGAATACTGGAATATCCTGAATTAAGTTGATTTAATGGAAATAAGAAAGTGTGAAACTGTTTTTGAAGTCTAATCGATTCTATCAATAAATTCGTGAGATGCTTGTATATGCTCTTCAGATTTTGGTTGAGATCTAGCTAATCTTCTTTTCTTCGCTAGCTTCTTAGAAGCAGCAATGTTGAAGCCACCTGTTAATATTTTTTGAGTTTCTTCTAATTCCAAATTACTTAACTCTGGGTAGCAGAAGTAAACAAAAACAATAGCAATAGCAGTCAAAGCTGCAAAGAAAGCAAAAGTACCAGTTGGAGACAGTTTTTCCAACATGGTCAAGAAAGTAGAAGCAATGACAAGAGATCCTGCCCAGTTAACGGTAGTAGCGTAAGATGCACCAACACCACGAACAGATTGTGGAAATAATTCACTTTGTTGCCATGGAACGTTACCAATACCAACGGCATAAGTGGCAACAAAACCAATTTGGGCAACAATAATGACATAACCCCAGGCACTCACTGAAGAATTGACAACAGCACTATTGTTTGAGAATTTAATGTCAACAAAATGGAAAGCAATGGCATTCAAAACAAGGAAAATAAGCATACCTGGAATACCTATCAACAACATACGACGACGACCAACTCTATCAATAATAAAAAAGGCCACTACAGTCATAATAAAATTGGTACCTGCAACAACAATGGAAACTGCTGTAGAGTTATCAAATCCAACAGCTTTGAAAATGGTACCTGAAAAGTACATCAAAGAATTGAAACCGGTAAATTGTTGAATACCTTGTAAACCAGTAGCAATAACTAAAGCTCTGAAATTAGATGGAACCATATGAATCTCCTTAATGGCATTCCACGTTTTGACAAATGGATTACTACCTGGGACGGCATTATTCATATTCTTAATTTCTTCAACTTTAGCAGCAATGAGTTCAGGGGATGAATGAGAGTGTGTTCTAGAAATAACTTTTCTTGCTTTTTCAAGTTTACCTTGCATAACCAAAAATCTTGGTGTTTCAGGCAAGAAAAAGAAAGCAACCAATTGGATAGCGGGTGGAATCATGGATAAACCAACGACAATCCTCCAACCGTTATGAACTGGATCCAATCCGGCACCGATACCATAGGCAATTAATTGACCACCTGTGATACCAAGACAGTTCAAAATGACTAATCTGCCTCTAAACCTGGAGGGAGCCAATTCACTGATGTATAAAGGAGCAATCAGTGATCCGATACCAACACCGAACCCCATCACGAATCTACCACCAATCATAGTCCAAACATCATGAGCAGCACATTGAATAGCAGCACCAGCCACAAAAAGAACATTTGAAAACATTAACACAGGCTTACGACCAACAATGTCAGCAAATAAACCAGCAAATACAGCAGTGATCAAGGCACCTAAAGAGGTAGCAGCTGTAATAAATTGTTCTTGACCATAACTTAACTCACTACCAAAATCAGAACCAATAGCAACTAAAGCCGATGAGATATAACCTGTATCGTAACCAAACATAAAACCAGAGAAAGAAGTCATAATAGTCAAGATCAACACCAAGAAAGAAGGCCTGCCTTCATCCATGGTGACTATCATGGAAATTCCATCTTCATCGTTGATAGGATCGAGTTTTATCTTCGAGTCCTGAGATTGACTTTCTAAGTCAGTTATTGAAGTTGGTTCCATAGTAGTTTCTTTGGCGATTAATACAGTTTTCTTTTCTTCTTCTACCATTTTTCTGCAAAACTACCAAATATATAACACAAGAGTGGAAATGCAAAGGGTTGACAAAGAATATATGATAGGAAAATAAACTTAAATGTGAAGAGAAAAGGTGATTTGTTTAACGCTATAGCCATATCAAGACAAAGGAGAGAAAAACAAAGCAGTTTATATACTCGGAATTTTCACCGAGAAAATTCGGGGCAGCACCTTTCAACTGGCTACTGTGATTGGCTGACGCGGTTTTTGCCAAGAGGTGCATTACTCAACTCTCGGAAAGTTTGCGAGTGTTGATGGGGCTGAAGGAATCTGCACTTTGTTTATAGAGAAATGTTAGAAGAAAGAGAGTGATTGCAAGTCATGAAGTCGTGTATATTAGATGTATATGTATACTGAATGGGTACAAAATAGCTCTATAAAAGTCTAACCAAAGGGAAAGAGAAAAAGAGAAAAAGATGCACTTAAAGTATGGTATAATGTAATATTTGAAAAGTGTTGCCGAAAATGGGGTGAACTACGGAAGCAGGCACTGATGCTGTGTGAACTTTATTATGATAGTTCTTCCGTTGAGCGCTCACAGTTTTCCCCACCTGAGGGAACCATTTATTTAACCTTAATTTGAAGTAGTAGGTAATAAAACCAAAAGTAAAAAATAATAATATAATGGGAAGAAGAAGTGAAAAATGAAAATGACGTTTTTTTAGTGAAATAAGTTAAGCTTACATGCTGTCCTTTCTAACTGAGCTGCGTGTGCCATTGGATTCAATATCAAAGTTGCTAACTCCTTGTTTTCTTAATTTTGCAAGCTTGATGGATTCCTTGATATTAAAACCACCAGTTAAAATTTCTTGTGTCTCTTCTAACTCTAAACCGCTTAATTCAGGGTAGCAGAAGTAGACAAAAATTATAGAAACAAAAGTTAAAGCTGCGAATAGCGCAAAGGTACCGGTTGGAGTGATATTTCTCAACATAGTTAAAAAAGTAGAAGAGATAATAAGCGATCCTGCCCAATTAGTAGTGGTAGCATATGAGGAACCAACACCACGGACAGATTGAGGGAATAATTCGCTTTGTTGCCATGGGACATTACCGATACCAATAGCATAAGATGCAACAAAACCAATCATAGCTACAATAATCACATAGCCCCAAGCACCTACTTCGGAATCAACTTCTGCAGAGTCAGAAGTGAATTTTATATCGACAAAATGGAAAGCAATAGCATTTAAAGCAAGGAAAACCAACATACCTGGTAATGCAAATAATAAGATACGACGGCGGCCCACTCTATCGATAATGAAGAAAGCTGCAAATGTCATTAGGAAATTTGTTCCAGCTACAACAATGGATACAGCGGTTGAGTTATTGAAACCAATGGCTTTGAAAATAGTACTTGAAAAATACATTAGAGAATTGAAACCGGTGAATTGTTGAATACCTTGTAAACCACAAGCAATTACCAAAGCTCTGAAATTGGATGGAACCATATGAATTTCTTTGATAGCCTTCCAAGTTTGAACAAATGGATTTGAGCCTGCTTCTTTGTTATAAGACGTACCTGCTTCAATGGTTTTAAGCTGCAAGTTTATGAAACTATCAGGAGCGCCTTGATATATTTTGCGTAATATTTCCATTGCTCTTTCATCATTACCCTTAGATACCAAGTATCTTGGAGTTTCAGGTAAAAAGCAGAAAGCAATCAATTGAGTTAATGGAGGAATCATCGATAATCCAACAACGATTCTCCAGCCATTATGAACTGGATCCAGTCCGGCACCGATACCATAAGCAATTAATTGACCGCCGGTGATAGCAGCACAATTCAAGATAACTAATCTACCTCTGAATCTAGAAGGAGCCAATTCACTAATGTATAAAGGAGCAATCAGTGATCCGATACCAACACCGAATCCCATCACGAATCTACCACCAATCATAGTCCAGACGTCATGAGCACAGCATTGAATAGCAGCACCTACTATAAACAAGATGTTTGAAACCATTAATACAGGTTTACGACCTACAAGATCAGCAGACAATCCTGCAAAGATAGCGGTAATTAAAGCACCCAAGGAAGTAGCAGCTGTAATAAATTGTTCTTGACCATAAGTTAACTCACTACCGAAATCTGTACCAATAGCAACTAAAGCAGATGAGATATAGCCCGTATCATAACCAAACATGAAACCGGAGAAAGAAGTCATAATAGTCAATATTAAAACTAAAAACGAAGGTTTTGAATTTGTCGTGTTATGCAATACCGTTGAATCGTCATCTTCATCATCAAAGACAGTTAATGAGATATTTTTGTTTGTTCCGAAAGCAGTGTCAGTTGAGTTATCAGCAGTTGTTGAAGCATCAAAAGACGAAAACAAATCGCTCGTGAGATGATTATCTTTTTTAGAATCAAGGTCCATGGTGAAACTGTACGCTTTAAGATAAATTAATACTGATGATAACAATTATAGTAAATAAGTGTAGATAAACAAATATGTAATTAGATAAAAGTTTAAAAGTTTAAGGGTTTTAATAAAATAGTGGGGAAGTATGGTTTATTTAAAGGATGTAAACAAGATTAAAGGCAAGATGAAATGACGTAGCAAAAGCAAACTTAAGGGACAAGAGGAGGCTATATATACAAGCAAGGAACTAGCATGAGGGATTATAGGATCAAAGGCTAGATACAATAAAATGCGATGACCTGATTAAAACAAGCAGACAAAGAAACTGCTCAATAGGACAATAGACTGTAAACAAGCCGTGAGCTGCAAAACAAGCAGTAAACAACGCATTAACAATAGCATAATTCACCAGGCTACCCTGACCTTCACATGTTTCTTGAAAGTTCCCTGCAAGTTCTGCAAGTTCTGCGACTATCCTCTGATAAGCGATTTCCCAAAACAATTACATCATCGTTGCTAGAAATTTCGAGCTCTCCTCGAGATGTGGCTGCGGTGTGTTTACTTTTGTGCGTGGCTGTGTTTTTTTGAAACTATTTATGTGGCTGATGAATTTAAGGGTAAACAAAGACAATTACATTTCCCAATGCGGAATATACCCTAAAGAGGAAATAATCTCTTTTCCATAGACCACGCGAAAGATCTCACGTCTCACGTCTCTCAAGCCCGTTGTGAAAAATCCCAGCCTGAAAGGAGCTAATTAGCTAGCTAGCTAATCTGAAGTCGTTTTGAAACCATACATTAGGAGTAACTTATCTTCTTCATATACCCTGTTGATCTTTTTGTGTTTTTTGTTTTTTGATTCTTTATCCTATCCTATTGGCAGTCAGCTTGTTGTGTTATCTAAATTCAAACTTATTTTTTTCAAGGATATAGATTGAAAATGGCTACTTTTGCTGCTCCCGCTATTCAACCAGTCTCTGGTTCAGGTTTATTACCTTCCATCACAATGGATATTTCATATGAGGACTTATCTCACCAGATCAAGGACTTCTTGCTGCATTACAAAGCTGCAAGTACTACAGAAGAAGACGGAGATGTTTACGACCATAGGATTGAAGATATCGAACTCATGGATGAAGAAGAAGAACAAATCATGAAAAATGGTCCAAAATACATGTACCTTCTACAAAAAATTGCAAATAGACAGATGACTACTTTATACATTGATTTAGATGATATTAAGGACTACGAAGTCACCAAGACATTAACACAATCTGGTTCCCAAGCTTTCTTTGGTAAAAGTTTAGCAGATCATATTGCTTCAAATACACATCATTTTGTTGAGCTTTTCTCAAAGACAATTGACGAAATTTTACCAGAGCCATCAATCAATATCTCCCATAAAGATAGCGTCTTAGATGTTATCATCCATCAAAGAAAGTTGAAAAACTTACGTACTGAAAATGAGCATCAAGCTGAAATGGCAAATGCTGGTTTAGGTGGTGACAGTACCAGTAATGAATCACCAGATACTAGTTTGAACCTTTTTCCTCCTCAGTTATTGAGACGTTACTGCTTGTACTTCAAACCTTTGACCAGTAATACCACAAAGACTCCAGCAAAAGCTTTAGCTGTCAGAGATGTCAAGGGATCAAATTTAGGCCAATTAATCACTGTTAGAGGTATCGTCACAAGAGTTTCCGATGTTAAGCCCACTGTTCAAGTCAACGCTTACACCTGTGATACGTGTGGTTATGAAACTTTTCAAGAAGTCAACACTAGAACTTTCACTCCTTTAAACGAGTGTACTTCTGAAAGATGTAAGAGTAATCAACACAGAGGTCAATTGTTCATGAGTACTAGGGCTTCCAAATTTTCAGCTTTCCAAGATGTTAGAATTCAAGAATTAGCTAATCAAGTTCCTGTAGGCCACATTCCAAGAACTTTAACAATCCATGTAAATGGTGACTTAGTTAGATCAATGAATCCTGGTGATATCGTTGACGTATCAGGTATCTTCTTACCTGCGCCATATACTGGATTTAGAGCTTTAAGAGCAGGTTTGTTAACTGAGACATACTTGGACGCTCAGTTTGTCAAACAACACAAGAGAAAATACGAAACTTTGGGTCTTACTGCACAAGTTGAAGAGAAAATCAATAATTTGATCTCTGAAGGTAATGTTTATGAGAGATTAGCTTCTTCCATTGCCCCAGAAATTTTTGGTCATTTAGATATAAAGAAAGCCTTACTTTTATTACTAGTCAGTGGAGTCACTAAACAAATGAAAGACGGTATGCGTATCAGAGGTGATATCAATATTTTATTAATGGGTGATCCTGGTGTTGCCAAATCCCAATTACTAAAATCCATTTCTAAAATTGCTCCAAGAGGTGTTTATACAACAGGTAAAGGTTCTTCTGGTGTTGGTTTAACCGCTGCTGTTATGAAAGATCCAATCACCGATGAAATGGTTCTTGAAGGTGGTGCTTTGGTTTTGGCGGATAATGGTATCTGTTGTATCGATGAATTTGATAAGATGGAAGAAAGCGACAGGACTGCCATTCATGAAGTGATGGAACAACAAACCATTAGTATATCGAAAGCTGGTATTACAACAACGTTAAATGCTAGATCATCAATTTTGGCAGCTGCCAATCCTCTATATGGTCGTTATAATACAAGATTGTCTCCAAATGAAAATGTTAACTTACCTGCAGCTTTGCTTTCAAGATTTGATATCTTATTCTTAATTTTAGATAGACCAACTAGAGAAGATGATGAAAGATTAGCTGAACACGTTGCGTACGTTCATATGCATAACAAGCATCCAGAAATGGAAGTTGAACCAATAGATGCCACTACTATGCGTCAGTATATCTCAATGGCACGTCGTCATCGTCCAGTGTTAACTAAAGAAGTTGCAGAATACGTTGATAACATTTACGTTAAAATGCGTAAAGAATCCAAGGCAAATGAAAACTCTAAGCGTCATTTAGCTCATACTACTCCTCGTACATTATTAGGTATACTTCGTTTGTCCCAAGCCTTAGCTCGTGTGCGTTTTGCAGATCAAGTGTCTGTTGCTGACGTTGACGAAGCTTGGAGACTAATGAATGTTGCTCAAACTTCCTTATATCAAGACACAAGAGACGAATTGGATGAAAGTCCAAGTGCCAAGATTTTCAATTTGATCAAAGAGAAGATTGAAACTGAAATAGAAGCTACTGGATCTAAAGTTGTTTCAATGAGTATATTGAAAGATGCTTGTTATGGTAAAGGATTTACAGAGTCTGCTTTCCAGGAGTGTATCTATAGGTATCAGGCTTTATCTGTTTGGCAAGTTATTGAAGATGGTGAAAGTTTGGCTTTGTTAGGAGATATGGGAGACGATGAGGATGTACAGATGCAGTAAAATCCACCATATCTCAATTAATTAACTGTGTAATTTTAGTAGTTTTTGTTTCTTATAATTGATCCCGTTTTGCAAAAAGAATTAGGTAAATTTCTGTCCTCTTACAAAAGAAGTAATGTATGATTACCATAAACTATATGCCTAGCTCCATGTGAAAAAAGGAAATTAGAAAGACAGCCACAAAACTAATCCATTTGTTTGTGAATGCTTTCACCAATAACCTGCCATTTGCATAAGCTGCTGAATATTAATAAGTCAAAAAGATAAATTTAAAAAAATATGATCCCTAGCAGGATCGAACTGCTGATCTTGGCGTTATTAGCACCACGCCTTAACCAACTGGGCCAAGGGATCTTACGTGCTTAAAAAATTGGCCTTGTTATTTTTCTCAGTATTTTTGCTTATGTAAGCGCGAAAAAAAATGTCAATAAATATCGAAGATTGGTATAAAAGGGAATACTTTGCAAACTTGATTTTAACAATTTTCGTCCAAAATGAATTGTTTTTTGCATGTTAGACACGTTTTAAAATTCTCTGTGTATATTTCTTTGGCAACTGGTTTTTGTTTGTTGCGATTTGCCTCATTAACATATGTTTAACTGAGTGATGATGAATGAAAAACTTTATGATTATACAATCATGCTACTTAATAGAATTGTTCATACGCCATAAAATCAAATTAAAAATAGATATACAAGGAAAATAAGTTATGAAAAGGCGACAATATACACATCATAAAAAATCTGTCGAAAAAATAAGCAAATCAGCGTAAATGAAGATGTCTATCTTGGAGTGATTCTCTTTTGTAAAGCCATCACGTCTTCAATCTTCGATAAGGCAAGCTCTAAAAGTTCTTTACGTTCCTGTAATTCAATATGTCTCTTGACCTTTGGATCTTCCTTAGCAAACCTTTCAATTTGCTCTGAATTTAACTCAGTGCTAAGCTTTTTCTCTAATTCTCTAGGAAAACTGTAATAGAAATCACTGAGCAATTCAACATTCAGGAACAAGACTGCCGTTTGAGTTAATTTTTCAGCGACAACATCAAGGAATATTTCAGGACACTTGTATTTGTTCTCCTTGAATTTACATGGAGAAGATTGCATGGCTTTCAACCTCATTTGTAACAAAGTGGATCTATCTCTTAAAAAAATGGCTTCTCTTCCACGAAGTAACAATCCGGGACTAAAGCCTATATTCTCACGGGCTAAATTTTCGCCAATAGAGTTATTCTCATTCTCTAAATATGTGATAATTTGCTTGAGTTTGTTTCCGCCTACCGTTTTCTTAAGTTCCTGATATGCTGAAGTACATTGCTTCAACTCTTCTTTAATTAAAACCGTTGAATGTTGACGACTGTTTGTCCATTCCCTATCCTCAATCTCAATTTCGTATTTATATGGCTTGATACAATTCTCCACTTGGTCGGAAGTTGAGCTATAACGTATGTTCAATACATTCAACGCTGCATCCCTTATTGCATCTTTAATTAATGGGTGTGATCTTAGCTCTGTACTATCAACTAAAGAACTAATTTCAGTCAATAATGCATCAGTGATTAAAGTTGTCGATAATCTGCCAACACCTAATTTTGTCAAGCTTGATGTGGCAATATCTAATTTCCTATGCCAATAAGTATCATTTGGAGAAGAGCTAGCTAAGTTTAATACAGATGGTTCTTCTAATATCTTCTGTTCAAAGGACTTGGAAGAACTAAAAGAAGTAGTAGAGTTTGGTTTGTTCCAATACTTTGAAGCCAAAAGATCTAAAACTTTTTGATCCAGCTCACTTCTCAACAATGACTTCAACTCAGATCTACCAAATCTCTCACTAAATTCCTTGATAAGTAATTTTAGGTTATCAATGGTTTGAGCCATGTACTTCTCAGCTGTTAAATCTCTATCATTGAACTCCACTTTATATTTATAACTTGTCTCCTCTAACTCATTGCTGACTAAAACTTGCATGGGCTTCAATGACGTAGCCATGGATCTTTCAAGTACTTTCATTAATTTTCTTTTCAAAGCTCTTGTCCCTGTAGTGGTACCAATGAATGCATCTTTATGTTGTCTAAAAAACTGTCTTTCAAAATTCTGCTGTTGAATAAACGCTTGAATACCAGTAGTCCTATTAAACAAGGACTTGGATACTGGGGTCTTAGTAATAACACCAACATAACCCATTCTTAAAGGGTATTTTCTATTGGTCAGAATAGCACGTGCAGTTTCAGGGTCAACTAGATCTAATTTTGTAATCACACCAACAGTTCTTTCTCCTCTTGGATCAGACAACTTAGCCGCTCTCAAAGCGGATGAGTTTGCGAGATCCACGTCAGCTGCACTAATGGCTAGAATGATATTGGGCTCTTCAAGATACCTACTACATAACTCTCTAATCTTATTCTTCAATGTGATGGGCTGGTCAGCAGCTTCTACTTGAATATAGCCTGGTAAATCAACCAATGACAAATCCGGAACAGTAGGTGATTTAATAGTCAATTGGATAGGATCATTCGATATAGCTTCGTCTACTGGAACAGCCATATTTAAATCAAATAGGATCTTTTGAACTTGTTGAAAATCGGTCATGTTGTACATTTTCAAAGCTGGGAATTCAGCTACTTCTGCGGCTAAATTAGAGTCGTTGACTAATGTTAACTCAATAGGACGCCTAGTTACCATGTTAGAACCTTTCGGTAAAAACTCTTGGCCTACTATAGACTCAAGAACAGATGATTTACCTGATGATTGTGACCCTATGACTACAATGGATGGTAGTTTGAGTGAGTTTGAGCCACCGACATTCAATAAAATATTTCTGATTTCTATCATCTGTCTTGTGAGATTCAATATTGCATCATCTGTAGCGGTATCAAATTCTTGATTTTCGTCATCCTCATAATCTTCTTCGAGTTCATCATCGTCCTCTCTGTGTTCCTCTTCCTCGCCTCTGCTAAATCCAATAGCAGCAGCAGTGGTACCTCCCACAAAAGCATTTTCACCGCCATTGCCGTTACTACCTCCACTGCCACCATCATTCCCGTTTCCACTGCCATTGCCAAATACACCACTTAAAAAACCATTCACTCCATCGGCAAAATCTGAAGCTATGTCTTTCGCTTTATCTAACTGATCTTGTGTGAAACTAGATGCTTGTTCAAGCTTGTAAACTACATATGAACTAGCTGCTGCAACACCTCCACCGATATAAGCAGGGAATCTCACTACTTTACCAGCGGCTTTGCCTATTCCATATATTGAGAAAAGTCTGATGCTTCCAGCTACATTAGTATTTAAAGTTGATAGATCTCTCCTGCTCACCGATGCCCTTTTCAGTTGTGATAGTATCAACAGACTCTGATTTTGCTGCTGTTTCTGATATGGTGACAATGTAATCGATCTAGAAGTAAAGCTACTTATGTTTCTTGTGGCTTTAGTTAATAAGGGACTTGATCTAAGCTTGAAGTTGTGGAGATTAAAAGCTACTCCGTTAGCATGCTTGGGCCTAAGACCCAGTGACCTAAGTAGCATTATGCGGAAGACTGTGAGATGTGTCTACTGAGCTGTACGATGCCTGGATAGTCTCCTATAATTTAAAACATCCACTAATTTGCTAAATCGATAAACCCCATTTCTTACAATTATAGCAACACTGTTTTTTGTTTGCCCTTACGATTATTTTATCTCTCTCTCTGTTTTTGCCCCATCTCATCCCGCGCTTATGTCATATTTTTTTTTGGCTTTGACATTTAGTATAGTGACATTAGTTATTTAAAGGATGCTTCTTGGTTATGTTAGTTAGTTGTTATGAAGTTAGGGGTGTTTTTTTGATGTACATATGAGTATACATATAATTATACATGTGTCACGGGATATATGGTATGGGATTATATTTAGGTTGATGTTGTAGGTCATTACACTGTTTCCTTGAGGTACTGGACGTGCGGTAGCAGCTGTGTTTGACAGAATTGAGACCTAGATTCAGGTTCTCTTAATGCTTCTTCAGAATCCGTATATGCCATTTCAACTTTCTTAACGCATAAGTAATCGTAAATAGAGTCCCAGATCTCGTATTCAAATAAAGGCTTGATTCTGCCATCAGTGTACATTCTAATGTGGTCGTCTTCAACTACCTTTTTGGTTGTCTTTGTTTTGACTATTTTTTTAGGGACGCCAGCTGCTCCTCCTACTCCAGCAACACCAGCTTTAGGAGAGACATAATCTGGGTCATCTATTTCAGTTTCCACTTCAATTTCAATCTCCTTTTCGTTGTGTTTCACTACAAAGTCTCTTATGAGTTCCACGGGCAGAAGCTTGGGGAAATTAGCGTGTAAAAACATAATTTGGGATCTTCCATGTGAATGAATAAAATTACTGAGTTCTTCAGGAAGGAATTCTTCATCTGAGTTCTTGTGTATATCGATAAACTCCAAATAATTTTCGTAATCAACAACGGGATTAAATTGAAGCATACTTGTGCCATGGTATCCATCAACATAATTGAAACCATTAGCTTGGACGTTAGCTTTCAGTTGATAAAATTGTTTATCTAATACTGTTGCAGCAACTGGGAAAGTATCTTTATCACCTTCACCTGCAACATCTTGAGACAAGATATCATAATAGCTATGAGGCCCATATGCATTATAATATAAGGATAATAACAGTACATCAGTGTGACGTGATTTAGATATTAATAGTTGACCTGATTCAGTGGATTTATCAGGGGTAGTACCTTCTCTGTCATGGAATGGAATAATATTATAAGCGTCTTTTTTTCTTAAAATAGCTTGTTGAGATAATGGTAAATCAACTTCGCAATCTCTTATTCTTTTATTTGTTACTGTTTTGTTTGCAATATCATAAAAAATTGGATGAGTTGTTCTTTTCCAAAAATCGGGCCAGAATACCATACCATATGATTTAAAAGGTTCTTCATAAAATAATTCATTTGTTAATTCACTCACTGGGATATTATCACTATCCAATAATAGTAAATTATCAAATGAGGAAGCTAATAACGCTAGACCTTTATATTGATATTTATTAATTGAAATAGTATTTTTGTAATCCTCACCTAATAAGTCAGATAAATAAATACATTCAGCGCCTAATTCAGGCATCAAGACATCACAAAAATATTCATCTTTTTTATCTCTATTTGGCATGATAACTTCCACGGGTAATAATCCACCATTATTTCTCATCATTTTCAAAGATATTAAACACATAAAAGAGTATTGATCACCACCTACCATAGCTATACCATTTCCTTTGTACATTCCCTTGGGGAAATTTAAACCGTTAATTTGGTCTATTATATATGAATGACTCGCTTTCATTGAATCTATGAAATCATCATCGAATTGTAAGTAATTGCTTAATACGGATTCACTCAGCATGTTAACATTCAATAGATTTTCTTCACTATTTCTTCTCTTATTGTATTCAACTAATGGTTTAGAAGAAGCGATCATTGAAAATATGGATTTGATAATTAAAGCTCTTTGCTTTTTGAAATACTCTTTATCAGTACTTGAATCTTCTGATGACGATGCTGACGATGATGATGAAGAGGTAGATGTGTTGTTTTGGTTTGTGGATAAGTCCTCATCTGTGCCTTTTGAAGAAGAGAATTTGTTTAAAATATTGGATATCGTGTCAGATAAGGATTTTTCATCGTCATTATTTTCACTTTCATCACCAGGTTTGTAATTGTGTATACCACCTTCCTTTGAAAGTTTATTTGAATCAGCGGAACCAAAACTCGAGTAATCTTTCGAACTTTTTTCTGTTCCCTTTTCATCAAAGGATTTAAACTCTTTTAAATCGTTAATGAGTCTCTCTGTATCTTCTTTATTCTCTGGATCTGATGAGTTCTCCAATAGGGTGATCAATTTCTCGTGACTTTTTTTGTCTTTTGAAGATGAAGAGGTGACTAAAGTATGCAACCCCAGAAGAAGGATAATGAAGGCTAGTATAAGAACCCTGCGTTTCTTTATGCCTCCACTAAGGAGATTTGTGTGTATACGCATACTAGCAAACACTGACCAGTAAGACGAGTTTCCTAGCTTTCAAATCTGTGAGTGAAGGGAAAAGGGGATGGGTGGGCAAGTGTGTGTAAGCAACTACGTAGAGCCTACTGACAGGTAAAATGAATGGATAGCAGATAGTGTAGTTAATAGGACTGACAATAGACCTATACCAACAGCAGGAATATACAAGCACGCAAGACACAAGACCAAGTGAAAGATGGTCGAGTTGTGTATTTAAGATTAGTTCTAAGTTTAGACTTCCTTTTTAAAAGAAAAGTCGAAATTTGTTTTTATTTGTGTTTTTCCAAGCCAGTGCAGTGCAGTAAGTAGAGTAGTGTATCTCAGTGGTGTGTCTGTCTGCTACTGCGAATTGCCAGATCAAATAGATCTATTCTAATCTAGTTTAAAGATATATATATAGATAAATATATATATATATACATCTACGCATAGTGGATGCTACTATTACGGAAAGATTAGAGCCAGGCACCGTTCATCATCGTTTATCCACGCTGCGATGCCCACAAATCCAGAATCACGCACATCTTAATCCCATTCAATCCAGCGCAAATCTCTCTTTATAAACTAACAAAGAAGCGTCCCGCTGACTGATGCACTTACTTATCTATATATATATATATATGTGTGTGTGTGTGTACTTGGAATGGATTATTACAAGGTACCATATCACTACCTATGTTTAATACCCCAGTAGTGGGAGACGTGTACTTATCTCCCCTACAGCGTTTACTATTGTGCCATAATAATATTTATGGGCCCTTGGTGTTATTATGCGAGATTAGTTAGACTTACAGACAGACTACACAATATGAGACATTAGACTAAATTGCACTATACTATACTATACTAATATATACTACATATACATACAACAGTCACTTAGCATCTAAGTTCTGGATCATTTCTTTAACGTTAAATACACGAATAGATATACAGAGATACATACATAAATACATACATGCTTTGTGTTACGATTCTCTGCTGATCTTCTTTATGCCCCGTTATTACTCGATGTAGTATTTTAGGTCCGTGCCCTTAAATAAATAAAAATAATAAAAAAAAGTTTTAAAGTATCATGACGCAATGTTAACTTTCTGTTCCTGGTTCTATAAACAGCCAAGTCATCTAATCTATTCATCTTTTATCAACATTACTATCTGTATAAGATAAATTACTATACCACATATTTTATTAATTTAATTCATGCTGCTTAATTGAATAATCATTGCACGAGTGAAAAAAACAAAAAAAACAAAAAAAAACAAAAAAAAAAAAGCAATTGCACCCACTCAGAGTCGAACTGAGGATCGCCACATTACTAGTGTGGCGCCTTACCAACTTGGCCATAGGTGCTTATTGCTTGTTGTCGGAACTCCTTTTTTCACGATGAAAACCCATTTTTTTGGAATTTCGCGCCGGGTAACCCCAAGTTTGTTACTTTTTGCTGATTATGTGAGTACGACATTGTTTTTACCATGTTTTCTAAATTTTTAATTTTTAATTTTTAAATTAGTCAAGTAAGTTTTGCTTATACTACAAGTTGTAAATTAGAATTTTATACTTTTTTTTCTACAACAGTGTTGGATGTTTCTTTTATGTGGTGTTTATCTTAAAAAACTTTTCTTTTATTATATTATGTGGATGGTCGTTAATTAAGGAAAAAATATATAAGTTATGCAATGCAAGTTTAACTAAGTGATATATATATAAATATATAAATATATGTACATTAATTTAGTGATAAAACGCTTAATAATAATTTAAGTCTTTGAATTTTAATTAGATTCAATTTTTCAAAATCTTTAAATTCTTTTAATTGAATTAATTCATTTTTTAACAAGAATTTAAGTTCATTTCCCTTAACGTCATTTCTATTGAGTTTATCTAATAAAATCTTATTATTTGATTTATTATCTTCTATATCATTTAATAATTGAGCAAGGTTATACAGGATACAATTATTAAACACTTCAATTGATTTAGAATGATTTTTACTTGAGATTCTAAAAGCGTATACTGATCTAGTTGCTGATCTATCTTGAGTCTTTGGAATTTCTTGAACTTCTAAGACTTGAAATTGAATTAATTTAATCAAAATCATTCTAATATCTTTTTCTTTCATTAATGTTATCTTTAATAAATTTTTTTCATCGATTAATCTTTTGTCTTCAATACAATTCATAATTCTAAGATAATGTGAACCGAATATGTTTCTAATATATGATTTAAAAGTATAAATTTTAAAATTATTACGCAGTTCAATTAATGGGATTGTGAATTGTCCATGATTGAATTCTTTTATGAATGGAAGTTTTAAATCATTAGTTAATAATTTTAAATGTTGATGAATAGTATTATTTAAATCAGTATTTGAACTTGAACCATCTTCTAATTTGATTCTCTTGGTATTATTTGATGATTCATTATTATCTATAGTTCCTATGATTTGATTCAATAAATCTGAATTTGAAATCTCAAGATGTTTTGTAATTTCATTTGAAGTGATTGTAATTGGTGAAATATTAATTTCTTCATCATCAGGATTAATTAATCCATCAGTATTATTATTTAATAATTGTACAATGAATAAATTGATTAATTGGTAATCTGGTTTCGAATCGAATTTAGATTTCATTTCAAGAATTTTTAATGCAATTGAATATATCTCAGATGAAATTATACCTATTCTATGTTTCACTTCAGAGACTAATTGTAAATAATACTGATATCTTTTAAATCTATTGAAATTTATTGTTAATTTTTGATTTGAAATATTAGAATTATTAGTATTAGTTCTTGGTTTGTGATATAATTCTAAGTATCTTTCCACAGTTGCATCTTTAACCATTAACAATTTTTTAGATTGAGATATAGTTTTACCTTTATTATCAGCATTAAATTTCGATAATTCTTCTTTAAATAAAGAATGAAATTTATCATATTTGCTTTGGAAATTCAATTCGTTAATGGGTATTAACCATCCATCAGTAATTAATCTATTAAACGAATTAATTATTTTATCTTGTTGTATTGAATTTGAATCAGTTGAAGATAATGATAAATAATTCTTGATTGATAAATTACCTGATTGTAAAACATTTTGTATAATTTCTGGAAATATATCATCTGAATTACCATAATATTCATTAACTGCATGAATTATATCATTTGCATAAAACAATTTTAATATTCCCTCTTCATTAATTGAATAATGATAAATTTTTTTATTCTTATCAAAGAAATAAACAATACAATTTAATTGAATAAGTACAAGTAATAACTTATCCACTAATCTCTTACTTTTCAAGCCTGAGATCTTACCCAATTGTAATTTAGTCAAGGTATTATATTTGAGTAATAAACTAATTATCAAAGCAGCATTTGAACCAAGTTTTTGAGAGATGATCATGGAGTATAAGTAAGATCTAGGAGACTGAGTCTTCTGCCAGTTGAGCTGTGAGTCTGACATTTTGTCTATTCAATGTATATATAGGTATACACACACTTAACAGTTGAGTGTAACTCTTGTGTATATCTATCTGCCAGTATACCAATCACCACCACACAAACCTTTCACTGATCGATAGTAGTGAATCAGCCAGCCTTGATATTGAAAAAAAAAAAAGACTAAATAAATTTTTACCATGCTAGTACTACTAAAAGAACCCCCCTGTTACAAGACACCCGTGCACTACAACTACACCTAAAACACCCGTGCACATCAAACAAGGTAATCAAAAAAGCAAGATTACATAATCAATTTTTTTTTAGCTCTTTCCAGCTGGCCAATAAAAACTTTTCAAAATCAAAACTGTCTCGATTTTCACCACAGAGAAGAAATTACAAGAGGGAAAAGACTGAGTGAGTGAGAGAGTAAGTGAGAGATTGACTAGCTAAACAAGTTACAACTTATAAGTTAACAAGTTAATTTACGGCTTGCGTTTGTATAGAATATAAGTTGTTTATACCTACACTCTCACTCACACTCACACTCACACTCACACTCACACTCAAGCATAATGTTTAGAAGATCATTCTCTACTACTGTTGCCAAAAGTTTCAAAATTGAAACTGTCAAGCCAATCTCTGACTCTCCTTATTCATCAATCAAAGTCATTGTTAAGAATGGTGGTGCTTCTTCAACTAAACCTGGTTTAGCTCATTTAGTTAAGAACTTTGCCTTTTTAAATACTGAAGAAAAATCTGCATTAAGATTAAAAAGAGAATCTGAATTAATTGGTGGTACTTATTCTGCTGATTTACAAAGAGATACTTTAGAATTAAATGCTACTTTCCCAAAGGAAAATTTACCATTTTATGTTAATTCTTTAACTAATTTAATGAATAAAAATACTTTTAAGCAACATGAATTAGATGAATTAGTTAAACCTTATGCATTAGCTCAAAATTCTTTAAAAGATTTACCATTAGATCAATTACATTACTTATCTTTTAGAAAAGGGTTAGGTAATCCATTACATTTTGATAATACTAAATCTTATTCAATTGAAGATGTTAAATCTGCTGCATCTGAAATTTATACCAAATCAAACATCATCTTTCAATTATCCAATGTTGAAACCAAAGATTTTGAAAACTTTTTAAATGAATCAAGTTTTAAAGAATTAACTGAAGGTTCTTCTTCAACTAAAAAAGAATCAGTTAAGACTTTCACAGGTTTAGAATCAAGATTTAGATCTGCTGGTCCAACAATTGCCGCTATTGGTGTTCCAACTACTGATTTCGAAACTTATAACTTATTATCAGCTAAATTAATCTCAGAATTAACTTCTTCTCCATCATCTAATCCATCATTAAAAATCGAATCTAAAGTATTAAACCATGATCAAATCTCTTTATTCTATTTAACCATTCAATCAAATGACGCTTCTGAAGTCTCTTCTTATTTATCCAAAGCTGTTAAATCAATTAAATCTTCTTCAGGTTTAAGTTCATTCACAAAATTAGCTCAATTAAATTTGGCTGAATCAGGTATTAATTCAATTGATTTATCAAAGGCTAAAGATACTGTTAAAAACGCTAAATTTAACCTCGTTGTCCTTGGTGATATTGATGCTATTCCTTTTGCAGATGAATTGTAAGTACCTAGTATCAACCTACTCTTTTTTGCACTCTTATCCAATTTTACAATATTATTATAATACCACCCACCACCACCACACCACCCCTGAATTCAAAAATTTGAATTTGAATTAAATCAAATCCACTCACATATTCTTTCTTTTGTCATATACATCCAATAACAATAACAAATAGATACATTTATCACTACTGCACTACACTAAACTACACATTACCTTTCCACTTTCCCCTTACCCCTTATCCTTTATTTTATATTCTTACTTAAAATGATATATCTATATCTATATATATATATAAACTTGTCTAAATTAAAACAAAACAAAAATAACATTTATTATCATTCGATATTTAACACATTATCTATACTATATATATATACTATAATACATAAAAAAACAGAATAAAACTGTAATTATAATAACTAATTAACTACTAATACTACTACTACTCATCACTAGTATTACTACTCTCAGCTTCTCTAATCCATAACACGTTATTACACCTAATAAACAACTCATCATCAATCTTCGTAGCTTCATCACCATTTAATTCAGTGACATCAACCATTAACACGTTCATGTAATTATCAACAGATTTTAATTTCCCTTGATACTTCAAATTATTAAACTTTAAATTAACTTCAATTTGCTTATCCACAAGGGAATTAAGCCATGGTTTGGGATTTATAGGCTGAAATGACATCTCTTATTCTACCTTTCCTTAGCTTAGCTTAGCAGGCAAGATCACCAGTGATACCTTCTTACCTTCTCGTAGCAATTACTCTACTTTCCATCTCAACTCAGCTAAAGCTAACTATTAATTTTCATGTCCCTCTCTGTTTCTCCCGCAAAAAAACTTTTGTTTCGCTATACTGCCGCCAACGTGAGTTTTTCACAAGCAACGAAACGAACAGTTAAGATTTATCCCATACTTTATAATCTTGTATCAATCACTATCAAAAAGAAGGTAGCTATTTACATACACACACATATACATACACAGACACATCAAATGTCTGATTTCACGTCAAGAATAACACAGGTCAATAATGACGATAATCTCCCCGAAGAAGATGAACTTATGAACGTCGATTTACCTCCTCACTTAGCAAACTCTGGTGGTGACAGTACAGATCAACTTGCTCCTGATTTATCCAATGAGTCAAAGCTTAGAGACGATGCATTGTTCTTAAGTGGGGTTGATAACTTATCTACTAGAGATATTAAGTTATACATCGATTCCAAATTGAGACCCGAAATTTCGTTAGATGAATTAGATAAAAATAAATTTAAATTTAGATTACAGTGGATTAATGATTCATCTATTAATATTGTATTTGAATACTTGACTTCAAGAAACAATGATGAATTGTTAATTGATACTGAGAATTTGATAAATGATGCATTAAGAAAATTAAGTGCTAACCCTGAAGATTGTGATAATTTATCCAATGACGTTATACGTCCTGCTCATCCATATAATAAAACAGAAATCTTACCTGTAGTTGTTCAACCTTCAGAAGAGACAAATAAAGAACCTGATTCTACAATCGCTCAAACTCAAGAAGAAGTAATTGAAATACCATTACAAATCAGACAAGCTTATACTTCAGATAGGAAAGTGAAAGAAGCTAGAAATTATTCAAGATATTATTTAATCCATGGTGAACCAACAAGAGAAGATAGAGTAGTGAGAAGAAACAGAGGAGATAAGTATAGAGAAAGAGATGTTTCCAAGAGAAACATGAAACCAAGATCATATTACGAAGATTACCTTGATGAGAAAAGTAATCTTGACACAGATCAAAATAGTTTTTCAAGTGGAGGAGGTGTATTAAATTATGATACAAGGAATTTAGAATCAGATGACAGATACCAATCCTTGAGCCAAAGAAATGAAGGTGGTGATTTTGAAGATAGATTGACTGGCAGATGGACTAATGATCGCTACTCTTCTCAAAATCTCAAAGATAGAATAGGTTCACCTTATTCCAGCTCTAATTATAATAGTAGAAGAAGAGGACCACCAAAGGGACCTTCAGTGCATTTCAGAAGAGATAATGGAGGCGGTAGAAACTCAAATTTCAGAAACCAAAATAGAAATTCTAATAGCAGCCATCGTCGTTACAATGATGATGATCAAGAAGACCTGTTGCCTAATTTCAGAGGAAGAAGCGCTAATTCTGCGCCTGGCGATGGAATGGATTTGGATGGAGATAGAAATAGAGATAGGGAAAGAGAAAGGTCTCCTGATCGTATGTAATGTACCAATAATAATTTGTTTTTTTGTTCCATCTATGTATCAATATAAACCCAATAAAACGATGTAAATTACTTTTACTGACAACAAGTCATATATGGGCACGTAGATAATGGTAGTATTCAAATCAGCTATTACATAGATTGGTAAATTGTCAGTACAAATTGATAAACACTAAACTGTATGTATATATATATGTATATATCCATATATCCATATATATTTAAAACTCAAAACTACAAAGACTAAAACCAATAGATATCTTTTCGGTTTTTTTCTTTGTGTCTTTATTCTATTATTACGAGGAAAATTTTTTGTGGATCAGACTTAACCAGAGAACAAACTTTCTTTTCTATTGATGTTGATATACACATACATACGTAAATGCATGCTCAACCGCATACGTACCATATGAGTTCTTGAGCAACGGCATAGAGAGTCAACTAGCAGAAGGGTCTGCTAGTAAGGCGAACCTATGTTGTTGTTTTATTAGTTGTAAATTGCATTTTCCATAGGATACCAAAGAAAGTCGTCATGAAACTTAAAATTTTTTTTTATTTTATTCACTCATGAAGGCTGATACTACAGAGATTCAAGTATTCCAATTTCAATTTTCAATTGATTTGGTTCTTGAGTTTCACTTATCCGAGAATAAAACGCTGAACATATTCTCCATCTTTCGTGTTACCTTCTTGGTATAACATAGATGAATATGGTGAAGATACTTCGTCACATTTTTTTTCTTATTTTTATTTCTTTACTTAGTAAAAGCTGTAATCTATCTTTTTTGTATATACAAATTATAAAATTCATACTTGTTCAACAACCCATGTTGTTGCATTGCCACCTTTGACCATAATAACTGTCCCATTGGAAAGAGTCTCGCTAGGGTATAACAAATTCAGGTAATCAAAAACAACGCTTTCGGCACTTTTACCACGATTAATAACGTCTTGTTGACCGCAATTGCCATGCTCTCCCCAACCCCACGTATACACTTCATTCGTAGAAGTCACTATTATTCCATGCTCACTTCCAACTTCATATTGCTGAATGATACTAACGTGTTTATCTGCTTCTTGGTTTGATGATTGTTGCATAGGGTATAATTGACCATGCGAGTTGTTTCCTATTGATTTAATCATACTTGTTCCATCTTTATTGTACTGGCAATAATGTATCGATGTCCACATGGATTTAAATGTAATTTGATCGCTTATCTCGTCCGATTCACTTAACCATTCACTTAATTTCTTAGCAATACTGAAATTATCTTTGCCTAATAACTTAAACTTTACCTCGTTGGTCTTTGTGTCTTTGATTTTGAAAACTGTGAAATCTCGTGAAAGACTAAAATCAATTACTTCACACTCATTTTCAACTTGTGTTATATCAATAGGCATATTTATAATCTTCTTTACTTGAGGTACATTCAACCCACTAATTTGTCCTTTTTTATTATTCCCCCATCCCAAAACTCTTTTCTTATGCTCATCGTTTTTATCAGTAAGTATTAATATAGTATTATGAATAGATGAGTCTATTTTACTGACCACATACTTCCCGTCTTCATTCACATTCAATTTAGTCGGCACTTTAGTAAATTTGACATCTCCTCCTAATCCTAATTCACCATTGAGTCCATTACCTACACTCCACACTTGATCATGGGAATCCACTAAGATACTGAATTCCCAGCCTGCAGAGATATCTTTCCACTTAACAAAGGGAACAGATACTTGTTGAAATCCCACTATATGATCCTTTGAGTTATCAATACAACATTGACCATATGTGTTATCCCCACATGTGAAAACATCTCCATTTTCAAAGAGTATCAAAGTGTGGTTGCCTCCACAAACAATCTTTATAGGCTTCGCTTTCAACTTTGATACTCCTCCAATTAAAATATCCTGCAGCTCATTCTCGTCTTCATTATGATTCAAACCTAATTGATAATTCCCATTGGAGCCACAGGACCGTATTCTATACATCGTAATTTCCCTTTCGTAGTTTCCAAATTATTCCAACCAATGCACCGACGACATATCCCTTGAAAGCCTGGTGTAACTATTCTTCAACATGTTCACTCACTAAGTAGCCCGCCGCTCGCATGGTTAGCAAAAAAAGAGTTCGTTATGAGAACAAGACGCGGTTCGAAATTTTTCGATTCTGAGTGATCAAAGATTGTTCGTAAAACTTCTTCACAGTCAGATTCTTTCTTCCCTTGCCACATACCAAACTAGTCAGTAGGTCACCTGGAAGACTTTTTTTTTGAGGAATAGGTAGCTCAGATGCAAACTCCAGAACGGAGAAGAGAAACACAGACATCTTTAGCAAGCCCCAAACCTAACTCCACCGCGTCCTCAACGGCAGTACAAGTTCTCAGTTCGTCACCAGTATCCAACACCACTTCAATTGCGATGGACAGCAACAGCAACAGCAACAGCAGCGGCAACAACAACGCAAACAATGATGGATCTGCCGCTTCTAACGTTTCACGTCTCCCTAGTTTACGTGATAAATTTTCCTACAAGCCAGGCTTAGGGTCAGGAATAGGTGCTGCAGGTTCCGCAGGATCACAAAGTATCAATCCTAGCGGTGGTAGTAGTTCATCATCTGCACTATCAATTGAACTCAAAAGAAATTTTGTTGCTCTGAAAAATAAATATCCCAACTTGAATTACCCAACCATCTTGAGAGCTTTGAAAACAAAAGGAAATTTAAGAGAAGCATCTGCATATTTATCCACTTTACCTTCAGAAAAGCCAGTTGTGACTACGCCAGTTTTGAGTTCACCTGTGAAGAAAGGAGTAGCTGTTAAAAAGACAACAGATTCTTCACCAAGCAAAAATGAATCATCAATTGAAGTTCCCTCGTCCTCTCCTGTAAGACAAGATGTCCAGAGTTCAAAAGTCGAAGTTAATAAACCTAAGGTATCCATTATGGAGAGATATGGCCATAAAGCTTTCAATAAATTCAAAGTCAATACACCATCTAGTATGTCTATCAAAGAAGACAGACATGTGAAAGCTTCTCCTATGACTGTATTTGATGCTTATTCCGGTGAGACCAAAAAAGCAAGAGGTAAGTTGATGAGGGGCTCAAGATTTGACGAAGAAGACGATGATATGACGGACTTTATAGTGAATGGCAACGACGAAGAAATTGAAAGGATGGAGAAAAAGGCCAGAAAGGAAGCACGTGAAGCTCAAGGACCAAAGGTCAAAAAGCAAAAGAAGAAGGCTACCGTATCCTTGAGCGACAGCGAAGAAGAACAACTTACAGACAAAGAGGACGATGAACCAATGTTAATAGACTCAGATTCAGGCGATGATTTGGATGACGATGATGTCGATATGGATGACGAAGAGGGTGAGGAAGCTCAAAAGTTTGATGCTAGGGTATTAGACTTTTTAAACACTTCAGATAAGAGAGATATAGCAGATATTGCAGGAGTTTCCATAACTATTGCATCTATTTTCATCGAGAGTAGACCTTTTGATTCTTTAGAGGATATTGAAAACACCATATTTGATGAACCTGAAGAAAGCGTCACCCCTCAGCCTGATGATGGAACCAAGAGGAAACCTAAAAGAAGAGGAGGTATCAAGAAACCACTTGGAGAAAAGATGGTCGAAAACGCAAGAAGAAAATTGCGTGGCTATGACGCTGCTGACTCTTTGATTAAAAAGTGTGCAGATTATGGTGACACGATTACTAAAGAAATTCACAATTGGGGTGTCAGTGTTCATGGTGAACAAGGAGAATTGGAAATTGTTGAAGTTGACGTGGAGAAGGATGTCGATGACGAAGACGACGACGAGGAAGATAAGATTGTCCAGAGCTCAAAGACAGAATTGCCATTAAAACTCAAACTGGCTTCGACTAAAAGCAGAGTCAAGAAAGAAATTGACGATGATGACGATGAAGATGATGATTTTGAAGGACAAGAGTCTGATGGTGATTACGATTCAGAAGAAGAATTTGTTAAAAAGAAACCTCGTTCCAAGAATCCATACGCTAATCTGAACCAAAATAACAATAAATTAGGTTACTTCCATAAAAAGCCAATGCTATTAGCTGATGATATATCCTTAAAAAACTACCAACAGGTTGGTTTGAACTGGTTGAATTTATTGTATCAAAAAAATTTATCATGTATTTTAGCTGATGAAATGGGTCTTGGTAAGACTATCCAAGTCATTGCCTTTTTAGCCCATTTAAAAGAAAAATCATGCTCGGGCCCTCATCTTATTGTTGTTCCCTCCTCAACCTTGGAGAATTGGCTTAGAGAATTTAACAAGTTCGCCCCTGATTTAATAGTTAGACCGTATTATGGGTCACAAGAAGCTAGGGTGGATTTAAGATATGAACTTGAAGACTCCTCACAATATGACGTTTTAGTTACAACATATAATTTGGCTACTGGTAATAAATATGATCAAAATTTTTTGAGATCTAGAAGCTTCAATGTTGTTGTCTATGATGAAGGTCATATGTTAAAAAATTCAAACTCTGATAGGTATGCTAAGTTGATGAAACTGAATGCTCATTTCCGATTATTATTGACTGGTACCCCATTACAAAACAATCTAAGAGAATTGATATCATTACTAGCATTTATATTGCCAAAAGTGTTTTCTTCTAAAAGAGAAGATTTACAATCGTTATTTGATCAAAGAGTGACAACTTCTAAAGAATCAACTGAAGACTCCGAAAATTACAATCCATTACTTTCTCAACAGGCAATCACGAATGCTAGAAAGATGATGGCTCCTTTTGTCCTAAGGAGAAAGAAGGATCAAGTTATGAAATACTTGCCTAAGAAATCACACTACACAAAATACTGTGAATTATCCCCAGAGCAACGGAAGATATATCAGAATCAATTAGACATTGCCAAGAATGCTAAGCTTGAAAGAGAGAGAAGAAAGTTACTTTCTTCTGAAGAATTACGTAAAGAAGACAAGGAACGTAAAGATAAAAAAGAACCACCGTTACAAACTACAACTAATACAATCATGCAATTGCGTAAGGCTTCACTACATCCAATGTTATTCAGGAATGTATTCACAGACGAGATTATTGCTGAAATGGCCAAGGATATAATGAAAGCTCCAGAATACGTGGATGCAAATGAACAGTTTATTTATGAGGATATGCAAGTCATGACTGATTTTGAACTGAATGGATTATGTATTAAATTCTCTGGCGTTTTGGGTAAGTATATCTTACCCACTGAAACTTATATTGAGAGTGGAAAGACTAAAGTCATGATGGAGATTATCAATGAAGTTATCGCAAAGAAAGAGAAAGTTTTGGTTTTCTCATTATTTACACAAGTTTTGGACATTTTAGAAAAAGTATTAAGTTTCTATAACATTAAATTTCTGAGACTTGATGGAGGTACATCGGTTGACGAAAGACAGGATATCATTGATAAATTTTATGATGATGAAGAAATCCCCGTATTCTTGTTATCTACCAAAGCGGGTGGTTTTGGTATCAATTTGATTTGTGCTAATACTGTTATTATCTTCGATCAATCATTTAATCCCCACGACGATAAACAAGCCGAAGATAGAGCCCATAGAGTTGGTCAGACGAAAGAAGTTTCAGTTTATAAACTGATAACAAAAAACACAATCGAAGAGAATATCAGCCAAATGGCAGAAAACAAGTTACAACTTGATAGTTCGATGTCTGTTTCAGCTTCCGATGATCAATCTGCCAAATTGATAGAAAATGCTCTTTTTGAATCTAAATGAATAGACTATTTAATAAATTAATAAATAAGTGCTTTATAAATTTAGTTTATTTAACACATAATTAAGTTACAAGTTTATATATCTTAAACAAGGTTTCTATGTACAGAAAATCAAATAAAGTCTCGTTTAAGCAAAAAACTGAACTTCCAAACCATATCCTAAAGTTTTTGGAACACCATCACGGAAATCTATACTAGCACCACCGCTGAGTAAAAAATGTTTATACCTTCCTTCCCACAATACATTCACATTTTGTTTTTTTAAACTAGTGTTGGCCATAAACGAAGACGTGAAGTCTCTCCTTTGAAAATCATTAATGTATTTCCTAGCTGCGGTTTCACCCAACCATCTTCCCGGTTTCACATGCATAAAACTATCTAGTGCTTTGTATTGTTCATTTTCATCCAGTGAATTGAACGCACTGGGGTTCTTCACAAAATCTCGTATAAGGGGTAAAGACTCCTTCTTAAACTGTACCAGATCAATATTAGAATAGTCCAAATCTGTGACCTTACTAGCAGCAGTTTTTTTCGACTCGTCACTTCTCCAGAAATTGTAGCCCAAGGATAGATCACTATCGTACGAGTAGACATTAAAATCATATTTTGAAATGAAGGTTGTTCCTAAGCTCGTCTTTATGGCATAAGTCGCAGAAATCGCACCTAGCAACGGATTCACGGAAACTGTCATTGACAAAGGCTTACCAGAGGAAGCTAAATGGGTTGAATATCTCATTGATGTCGAAACTCCAGGTGACATAGTAGCAGCTGCATACCATAATTCGGTACCAATAGACAAGACACTACTACTTATACCAACATCTTGATGTAATTTCTTCGAAGCTAAAAAAGTGTTTTGGCCTATATTGTAAAGGCATCTAAATCCCAAAAGATGCTCAATTGAAGAGTAAATGTATTCTTGTGAGGACTGTCCGGTATCCCTTTGGAAGAAGAAAGTCAACATACCATTACCCAAAGGTTTTAGTTTTGTCTTTGGTGTAGAAACACCTTTAATAGTCAGCTGAGAATATTCCGTCAATCTCTGAATATACATGGATTCCAACAGCTGACTAGGAAAGTACATTTTTGCATAGATCAAACATGGTCTTTTGTGTTCTTTTCGTATACGATTATTTGAATCATGTGAAGGTTGCATAAGTCGATATCCATCAACTACACACTGTAAAGGTACACATGTCGTGTTAGAGACATTTTTCAAGTCAATAGAAGAGTAAAAGTAAGCAATGGAACTACTCAAACGATTCATCTGTCCCAATTGGAACGATGCAAAACTATGTTCTGCTGTCTTGGATGATACATTAATCTTGAAACCTCTGGGGATTTGGAAATTTAAAAGATTATTTGAAGTAGCTAATATGTTTTCATATAGATTGTCCTGATTCCACCCGGTGCTGCCGTAAAAACATCGCTGTATATACTCCATATAGTTGATCATACTGCACTTCAAATCTGCAGCGTGTTGTCATTAGCAGCAGAAGAACTTTGGTTCCCTATCGGGGCTTTCCAACACCAAAACTAAACCTAATACTTAAACTCCAGTTTTGTGGCCTCCATAATCGAGATTCCTGCACTCATAGATTTTTTTAGTTTTTTTTCTTCGATGTTCGGGGAGGACATTTTAAATCAAGATTACAAGAGAGAAAAGCAAGACAGAAAATCCTGCTATACTACGTGTAGAAAGGCAACAAGATAAGCCAAGGTTTACTGCACTGCATTGATATAGCTACCAACTGTACTTCCGAGTTTTTTTAAAGGAAAAAAGTGGAAGCAAGATAATAACAATGAGCACACCGGAGTACCAAAGTCCCAATGCTGCTGGCTCTAGTGGAGATGAGGTGAAAAGTGATAGAAATAGAAGCAGTAGTCCAGAGAGCTTGCCGTATACTACATCATCGCCAGATGCTTCCCCTCCGACTTCACCTTCAATGTCACCTATGTTTTCATATTCCAATACAAGGAACAAAAAAACAAGCACTATGCAAGACCCAACAGCATCTCCAAGAGACGACGAATTTGCCATCGCTTCTGACTCAGATGTTTGGTCACTAGATAGTTATGGAGGTACCAATAACTTCAACATATCATCAGACTCATATTTTTCACATCATAGAGACTCACAAACTGACTATAGAGACCGAGGAAGGAAACTGGAGCCACCAGTACCTCTTTTCGGATCACCTAATACTTCATCCCCAGGATTAACGTACCAGAGTAATAATACTACTAATAATAGAACGCCCTCTTCCAAGAGGAAGGACAGGCGAACAAGTGATGTTTCTGTGAGGTCGATAGATTCAATGCTTTATTCGGATTACAATAGTGATTCTGATACACCAGTGGCAAAATCCATGCGTAATAGAAGAAGAAGATCGGATAGCATAGGCAATAATAATAATGCGAATATTGCAAGCAATAATGCTCATATGGCAAGTAATAACAATTTAGGGTCTGCTCTAGGTAGAAGGAGATTATCATCCAGATCGAGAGTTAGAGGAGAGATAAATAGTGAACCTCCAGCAGCTAAAATTTTTAGGAATTTATTAATTTTAGAAGAGTCATTAAGACAACAATATGATCAACAACAACAATTGAGACGTAAGTATTCATCATTTTTGATGATAATGAGTCTTTTGCTGGTCTGTAGTATTTATTTGTTATTGACTAGTACAACCAGCAATAGTTATGTTCATTTCGTATATCAAATTGTGTCAGTTATAAGTTTTATTACACTTTCATTATTTTATATTAGTGGGGAGTATAATAGGACTATAGTCAGGACAAGAAAGTTTCTCAATAGTACAAACAAAGGTTTGAGACAGTTGAATATACGTATCGTGAAAATAAGAGTCAAAAGAATGGATCAATTATCGGACTATTCAAGATCTAGTATGAGGATACTAGCATCATTAATTAGGCTTGCACTCAATTCTATTGTGTTGAAGTCTCCAATTCCCCTAATGCCAATGAACTTCATAAACAAGATCAAGGCCTCTGTATTAGCAATGGAAATAAGAGCACAACCTCGAATCGGTGCAACAGAGGTTAAACTTGTTTTAAACTCTAGAGTGTTTAGTACTGCTACCAGAGAGCAGTGGGAATTATACAGAAACGAATTTTGGGCCAAAGAAGGGTCCCGTCGCAGAGCGCTGTTGCTCAGGCAACACCGTGATATATAAACCACATAAACTACATAGCTCACGCACAGCTTTGGTAAGTCCCATCTTCATCCGCATCAATAAAATCAATACAAAAAGTCATAGTACATAGTGTCACAGTAATTGTCACAAGTAGAAGCAAGAAGTAACAGTAATTAATATCCGGCTGTATGGTGATTCACAAGAAGGACGGAAAAAAAAACATACAAAGAGTTAAATATGACGGAAGGAAGGAAAACGGAAAATATAGTGCGGGACGGAAAATAATCTACCCAAAGTACTTCCCGATAGGGAAATATCCACTCTCGAAACTCTCTAAAAGTTCCGAAAGGTGGAAGGAGTAAGTAAGGAGAGGGTGGTTGGTTGACGGGTTGGCTGGCTGGCTGGTTTGATCTGCTGGTTTGTGATTGTGTGTTGGTTTCTAGGCTGGTTGGTGTTTATCAAAGTTTCACAAACCGAATCATCAATATACCTGCTATCAGATTGATACAGAACACTGGTAGGACAACCAGCTACCAGTATAGAGTCCACGTTTCCTGAGAGACTACCGAAATAGTGTCCAATTGAATTTCTCAACTACTGCTAAATCCTTCATCTGCCCACTTTCAAAACTGAGAAGTAAGCTCTATACAAGTACACAAAGTCATTGATTTAGGAAAATAGGTATCGCAATATGGCTAGACCACCAAACTCGTGGGTATGGCAGCATTTCCGTCATCTATCTCAAGGAGAGAATTACTCCAATGTGGAATGTGTAATTTGTAACAAAGCGTTCAGGTACTCCTCTAGGAATGGTCCAACTAATTTAGCAAGACATATTAACAAGAGTCATGGTTTAAATCAGCCTTCATCAATTTCAAGAAGACCCTTTGATCCAAGTACTTCTCAGTCAAGCGGAAATGGAAACGGCAATAAAAGACAAAAGACGAATGGTTCAGACAATTCCAATAGTGGCTCAGTGATAAACAATGATGATTCAATTTCTGCTGCTTCTGTTGGTGCTCAAGATACAAACTCTTTTAGTCACGTTGATGGTAACAGCGCTAGATTAAACGGGGTTCAAGTCGGTAATTCGAATGGTGTATTGGATCTAGGTGCAGACTCATTTGGTTCTTCCCAATTGCTTGGAAGTGCTACGTCTAATAATTTGGTTTTGGGTAATAACAAGTATGCGGGCCATGATTACTCTGATCCAATCACTAGAAGAGTAGCTACCTCGACTCCTACTTTCAGATTAGAGTCTCTTCCACATAGATCGGCTAATGGAGACAGGCAATTGACCGGCAACCAACAATCACAGCAGAACCAACAACAACAGCAACAACAGCAAACTCAGCAACAACAAACCCAACAGCAAAGACAGCAAACGCAACAGTCCCAAGCCTCTCAACAGTCACAACAATCCCAAGCGCAACAGTTACAAAGAGCAAGCAATGCTTTAGAAAATCAAGTAGTCAACGCAGCCAATACTTTGGCCAATGCTAATCCATACGATTCAGCTGATTTGTATGGGAACACTCAAAATTACTCAGGTATAATTCAATCTATCATTAATACACAGGCTCAAATTCAATTGTCTTTACGTAATCTAGAGAGATCCAATATCAGAATTGAACAAAAATTTGCCAGAACCACAAACTTAAGTAGAGGTAGTGGTATTGATGATAAATATGAGTTGGTGCCTTTTGCTTCTGGACTTGATCCTAAAGCCGTAGAACCAAGATTACCTTTGCTCTATGATATTTTTACTTTGTTCAATTGCTCCAATCCCGTCTTAGATGTTTATTTGAACAACTACGAAATTCTGAATAACTATCCACTGCGTCAAGAGAAGATCTTCAAACTTGCCAATTTCATTGGTTGTAAAGATGTTGAACAATACTGGAGTGAGTACTCTGGGTTATTAAGAAATGCGTCCGCTGGCCTTGATGGCTCTAAATTGGATTAGAATTTTTCTTTTTTATTTTCTCTCATTAAGCTTCTTTAACAAGCGGTACATCATCAAGCCAAATTCTTATTATAGTATTATTATTATTAAAATTATTATTATCATTATTCCTACTTTTGCACTTTTACATTCATTTCGTGGTTACAATACACCTAGCTTCACCGCTAGCTTTACATCAATTAAGTTTGCTTATTTCGTTCTTTGCAGCAAAAAGCGCTCTTATTACTGCTTCGTTATTTCCTATATTTTTTAATTTATTTTTTACTTTCTCTTTTTCCTCTTTGTTTTCGTTAGTTACTTAGTTACTTGCTTAGTCATACCGAATCGCCCCCTTGTTATTTATAGTTCTTTCAAATCATTACAACCCTTTTATATTATCTCAATTGAAACTCCTAAAACTTGTCCCAACTACATTATTAGGTGCGAGGTGTGGAAAGGCAAAGATTAGATAGGCTTTATACGAAGTATTTGAAATAAGAGATTCAAATCAGTGATTAGTAATTTGTTTGTTTAATTGAATTTCTATCGTGTCACTATACAGGTAGACAAACATCATGTCAATGCAACAGCCCATGCCCATGATGCCAGGTTTTGGCCAGCCGATGCCTATTCAACCTCAAATTTCGCATCAACCAAAGGACAATAAAGATAGAATAGTTTTCAAGTTTGAGCCTTATCTTCGAAGGCAATTTGGATTTGGGCTGGATCCAGATAGACCAATTTGTGAGTTCTTCAGAGAAACTGGAAACTGCCCTAATGGTAGTAATTGTCCCAATAAACATCCGTCTAAAGTGTTTGATAATAATATTGTGTGTAAGTATTGGCTTCGTGGATTATGCAAAATGGGCGATGAGTGCGATTTCTTACACGAATATGATTTAAGTAAGATGCCTGAATGTGCTTATTTCAAACAAACAGGATCGTGCGTACAAGGCACAGAATGCACTTTCTTACATGTTGACCCTCAGAGTAGGATACCAGAATGTGCTAATTACTCTCAGTTGGGTTTTTGTCCCGATGGACCAAATTGTGCTAATAGACATGTGCGTAAAGTTATTTGTCCTTTGTATCTTTATGGATTCTGTCCCAAAGGCCCCATGTGTGAATTGACACACCCCAAATTTAATCCTGCTATGATCAGAGGTAGGTTCAAGATAAAGACAGATGCTGAGATTTTGCTTGCTAAAAAAGTGAGATTGGAGAAGGAAAAGAAAGCATTAGAAGAGTCTAAAAATGAAAGCGCTGTTACAGCATAGTATCTTTTAAATCTTCTATCGTTTTTAGTTTGAAATTCTGTAATATATAGATGTATGTATTTATGTACGTTAATAATCAAAACAACTGTAATGACTATATGAACAAAAAATTGAATCACTGTAAAAAAAACACACTATTTTCTATCGATTCTCAGATTTCTAGCTCTGTTTCTTTCGACCGGTGTCAACACCCAATCGATATCTTCAAAATCATCAATCTCTTCATCATCTTCCAAACCAATAACCATAATGATTTGAGTAACTTTGATGAATTTGTTACGTAAGCTATAGTCAAATTTCGTAACTTCCCCAATCAACAAACTCAAATTCTTCTCTAGTTTAGTTGAGCCGAGTTCATTGATCTTGCGGTCAAGCAACCATATCTTTCTTTCTATTTGATTTGACAAATATGCCACGGTTATTTCTATTAACTTACCAAAATTTTCTCTTGCCATACAAGTCAAATATGGTATAATCAAATTATTCCACTCTTTGATGAATTTAATGATTATATCTGACGAAGTATATGAGGATTCGATGGAACTGATCAAATATTCCTCATTATCCTTAAATACTTCGTTTATCAACCTATCAAGTTTTCCTTTGAAAACTAAGTCGAATAACACTTTGATTTGGTGATTTAAAAGATCCTTCACTCTTTTATCAAATGTATCGTGTAATGTCTGTATTATGGTTTTAATCTTTTCAGTAACGGGATTAGAATCATGAATAAGTGAAACGTGATACTCAAGATCATCAGAGCTAACACCCGTACTATTACTACTTTCCAAACGAGATTTGAACAAATTTACCTCTTGATCATCTAAAATTAATAAGTTATCACTTTTCAATCTATCTTTCAAAATACCTGCCAGTTTCAAAAGGTAGTTGTCAAACACAGATATAGAATTCAGGATTGATATAAAACTGGCTAATCTTACACTATTTTCAGCCTCTGTCCCGTTGATATTAATGGCAGATGTGATCGCAGATGTAGCGTTTTTCATGAAAAGAGATGATGTATTAGCCGCGCTGATACCACTGTTTCCACTACCACTTCCGATGGGAGGAGTGCCACTACGTGGAGATAAAAAATTTGATTGAGAGCCTGTACTATGAGCGTACAGACTTGATGACCCATTATTAATAGAGCTAGTATGCATAGATGCCAAATTTTCTTGAATGTTTTGAATTGTTTGTTGAGTTAACAATTGTGAATTCGAACGTGGTTGAAATTCTTGTAATTTTTTGTCTAATAAACTGAGGAAATTGTTTTCTAAAATTCTTCTGAGATTTGAAATCATATTTCTAATAATTGATAACTGTCCCGAAGATAAAGTTTGAAGCATGATAAGGTTTAAAGCTACGGTGATGTCGTCAATCATCGAAGTAATTGGGGGATCATCTGGTGAAATCGATAATAAGTTAGCTGTTGTAGTAGCAGTAACAGCCCTAGACGAGTAGGTTAAAAACTTAACACATGTGACAAGTTGAGAACTCAAATCAGGTAGCTGTTCAATTTGATATGCTCTTTCTACCGTTTTTCTAGATGCAAAAGTACACAGCTTGTCAAATGAGGGAAATATTTTATTTCTAATTTTCTCAGCAAATGTGCTAGTCAATAGTGGCTTAGGATAAAGAACAGATCCAAGTTTCAAAGATGAGGCATTGTTGGTAAGAGCCTCATTCCAAGTAACTACAAAAAATTTATTATACATTGCCCAGTGATTAAGCATAGTTGATAATTCTTCAATCAGGTTCTCAACTTCATACAGAGAGACATTTGAACTGTCATGATCACCATTGCGTTCGTTTGAATCTATATTTGTTGATCCAATGTTAGTTAATGCATCTGTTAATATTGGGTATTGATATTTAGAGACCGCGTCTAATACTCTACCAAGATTTTTGGAGTCGGCAAAAGTATCAAAGATAAGGCCACTTTGCAAATCACATTCTACTTGAATCTTAGTCAAGACATGAGGAATAACGGAAGAGCCATAGTACTTCTTAATAATACGAGAATGCTGATGTACAATTTCTGATATGGTTTGATATAATTGAAATAAGATTTGTGCATAAAAATCGGGTCTGGAATCACGACCTTGAGCTCTTTGGATAATTGTTCTAGACTGTTCACTAATAATATCACACACAAATGTGGAGTAACAATTCAAACCTACATCATCTTTACCTATGAGAGGAAACAATTGGAAGAAATAGGTTAATCTTGGAACATCTTTTTTCTGTGCTGACACGTTAAACTCTTTGACAAACAAATCTGATAAATCTTTTACCCAGTTTTCTAGCAAGTAACTAGGCATATCACTGACATCACTTGTAGGCACTATAAACTCGACAAACTCGTCAGTTATTATTGAGCCATCCAATCCCCTAATTTTGCTGATCGATGTAGCGGCAGATAACCAATCCTTATCAATGATTGATTGATGAGCTTTTGCTATTTCAGTTTTCAATAATTTAACATTTTCTACGTAATCCTTCGTTTTAACAATCTTGGTTTTTTCAAAATCCAAGACCCTTACTTTTTCAGTTATCTTTGAACTCAAATTGCTAGCATCATCTAAGATTTTTTTTAAAGTTCTGGAATGGTTTAAGGTAGATGATAGTTCAACTCTCGCTATTTCAGAAGATCTGATTGATGATTGATGGCTTATCGCTTCTCTTTGAATGAACTTGTTGATCATCTCATCAATTTGCTTCTGCCTCGTGTCAATCTGTGAAACTAGTTTGGTCAATTGAGTGGCATGAGTAGCTTGCTGCAACGACTTGGTCAATTTTTGTAGTTCTGACTGGATCGTATCTTGGGAAGGTAAAGACTTGAATGAGGACCCAGACCCATTCAATGTCGCATGCAAATCATGGTCAGAGCTTCTAGTTTTCAAAGGCATGTCTGGAGGCTAAATAAGACGCCTTTAATGTCCAGTTTGTGTAAACAATGTGAAGGGTAGGCTTGTCTATCACCTTGATCTGTATAAACTAATTGTTCAGATTCTTGTGTTTTGTTAGATTTGTCCATGTTGGCAGGTTTGTTTTCCAGGGCTTGTCGGTTGGAAACTCAATGCGGTGCACGGATTAACCCAAATTACTAGCGGTTTTTAGTTGTCCTGGGGTAATTTTAATGCTTTTTTGGTCTTTAAGAACAACTGTAAGTTACAATAATACTACTCTTTTCTTTCTTTAGTAAAATCTTTGTAACAACCTATATGAGGATGGAACGCTATTCAGAAAAAAGGTTGGCTATTTTAAGACCAGCAAGATACAACTATGCAAGCAAGACATTTTTTACCGTGCTCTCAGCCCTTTTTGTAATGTTCATCCTATCAGGGGTATCTTATTTTCAATTGCCTAGTGTCATGCCATGTACTCTGAAGTTACTACGCTCAGATTATAATAGACATGCAATTAACAGTCTATCTACTATTGATCCAGAAATCAGAATACAGAACTGGAATTTAAGGTATGACTCCAAGCCTGATACACAATCAGTCAAAGATACTATAACTCATTTAAATGCCACTATTCCACTTGATAGTGAGATTGATTACTTCACAACTTATGCAGAGTTCCCCTGGTCTATACGTCGAATTGGAGTAGCTAATGAGGTCTTGTTTAACAAAGTTGATATATTTACTGTCAATGAAGCGTTAGTCAGGCAAGTTCACGATTTGGCTGAGTTGCTGCCACACATGAAATGGATTGGTGTTGGTAGAGACGATGGAAAGGAAAAAGGTGAATTCCAGGCTATTTACTATGACCCAAAAAAAGTCACTTTAACCAATCATAATACATTTTGGTTGAGTAACACTCCTTTTGAACCTTCTAAATTTCCAGGTGCCGGTTCCACAAGGTCAGCTACAATAGCCCATTTCGAAATGGCAGAAGAGGAGAATAAACATAAAGGTTTTACATTGATCAACTTACACTTAGACGATCAGAGTAATGAGCAAAGAAAGTTGGCAGCGGCAATGGCAAAGCTTGTAGGAGCATATGAGTATGAAAAAAGTGATTGTGAATCGCCCGTATTTTTGGTAGGTGATTTTAATTCTCAGTCTTCCGGCCCTTCCAGTGGAGCCTATAAGATAGCCACAGGACACTCAGATTATGACACCAGTAATATAAATCAGACTTTTGTGGATAAATACGAAAGCTCCATTAGTGAGAGCTTTTACTTTCAAGACCTGTTGGATGCAACTCCCGTAGAGCACAGAATGGGCCACCATGCCACCTTCACGGGGTTCCAAAGTCATACCAAAGACTATACTCGTATTGATTTCCAGTTTGCCGGTGTGCTAAAACCCAGTACAGACGATGAAACCAGACAGTGGGCAGTCAAGAGATGCAAGACGGGGGACAACCTCTACGATAACAGTGTCTATCTGTCTGATCATAGACCTGTTACCTGTGACTTGGTGTTACTGTCTTAGTTGCTCCTGGTTATTTTGTGCGGCTGTGCAGTTCTAAAATGGCCCCGAGGCACCGCAATAAAGTGAAATTGCTACTGTTGCTGTTCCCATGTTTAGTTACATACTTATTTAACTTAAGACATTTGTAATAACAAACAACACCACACACACAATTAGTGATAAAATAGTACTAATACACGTGTGAGTGTTTTTTTGCCCATCACCTTTAGTTAGCCATCAATTATTATCCCCTGTAACACAATGTTTGCCGGCACTTCAAGAGTCATGTTCCAAAGATTCTCTTTATTCCCCAGGTTAGCCACTCAGGGAATGAGTATGAACAAGAGAAATTTATTTTCTACTTTCACAAACGCTTCAAAAGCATTTGGACCCACGTCCAAGGCTATGAATCTTAGCTCTTCTAAGTTGGGTTTAACCTTAGGTTTACTCGGGTTTACCAGTTACACTATGTCGAAGCCACCTTTGTTAAACGATGTAGGTGGCTTTGCAAGCAAAACCGCAAGTAATATCCAATATGATGTCAAAACAGCTACTAATACTCACGGGCCAGATTATGATGGTGCTTTTGGTGGTAGATTAAATTACCAAGAGCTAGCAATTGGTTCAGTACTTGGTATGACATTAGGTATTATTGCTGGAAAATTAAGCTCTGGTTTAGTATTTTTGTCTGTGACTTTATACTTGGCTTTCCAATTTTTGCATTCGAGAGGTATCGTTACAGTTCCATTTACTAAAATTATCAGAATTGGTGCCAATACTTTTGATTTAAGAAAAATGTTCTTGGAACAACCAAGTTTTAACGTTACTTTCCTTGCCACCTTTTTGATTGCCGCCTTTAATGTATAAGAAGACACATCGCTATAACTACGATCAATAAGTATCTTTTTTAACAAATTATCTATACTTTATTCTTACTGCTATTGATTCGTATTACCATTATTTTTTATTATTATTTTATTGACTATACTTATATAAACCAGATATGTAACTAAGAAACAAGTGAAAAAACAAAAAAAAAACAGATATTTAGTCAAATTCAGCACAAAGAAACCGAATGAAGAAGAGAGAACTGTCCCATTATTACCAATAATATAGGGATATGATATGCTATAATGTGTAGTATACAAATTCGTAAAGATGCGTAATAAATTAGAAAAAAACAAAAATGTTTATTTCTTCAAGATGGTAATGACATCTTCATCTTGTAAAGCATGACCCAATCCAACATATTGGGGTTGATGCTTAACACTTCTACCAAACACCAAAGCATTTCTGAAATCATCCACTAAGGACTTGTGAATTTGATTACAGAAATCCTCAACTGTACACCTATCTGATCTTAAAACGACAGGCTCTTTGAAATCTGGTAATCTTCCTTTTGGCTTGGTATAAACTCTGACTAAATTTAGTCTATCCCACATCACTTCTAATAGTTCATCAAGATTCCATTCATTTCCCGAGGAAATAGGAACAGCATTTGGAATTCTATACAATAAATCTAGCTCTTCAATACTGAATGAATCGATCTTGTTCAAGACATAAATAGCGGGAATATATTTTCTGTTTTTGATCTCGATAGCATCAATTAAATCATCTACTGTTGCATCACATCTAAAAGCTATATCAGCTGAATTAATTCTATATTCTGACATAACGGCTCTGATTTCATCATTGTCTAAGTGTGTTAATGGAACAGTATTAGTGATATTGATACCTCCTCTTTCTTTCTTTTTGATAATAATATCGGGTGGTGTCTTATTGATTCTAATACCAAATCCTTCTAATTCATGTTCAATAATTTGCTTATGATGTAATGGTTTATTAACATCCAAAACAATGAAAATCAAATTACACGTTCTGGCAACGGCAATAACTTGTTTACCTCTACCTTTACCATCTTTAGCACCTTCAATAATACCTGGTAAATCCAACATTTGAATCTTAGCACCCTTATATCTTATAACACCAGGCACGGTGGTCAACGTTGTAAATTCATATGCTGCAGCTTCAGAATGAGTACCGGTTAACTTAGACAACAAAGTGGATTTACCCACCGAGGGAAAGCCAACAAACCCAACGGAAGCAACACCTGTTCTACTAACGTCGAATCCTATACCGGCACCACCACCTCCTCCACCTGTTGGAGTCAATAATTCTCTTCTTAATTTTGCAAGTTTAGCTTTAAGTTGACCCAAATGGAACGACGTGGCCTTGTTTTTTTGGGTCTTGGCCATCTCATCTTCGATGGCCTTGATCTTCTCAACAGTCGTAGACATTTTGGCTGTACATATACTTCTATAAAGCTTTCCACAGTGCAGTTGTACTGTCTATTAACAAATTCTTTAACTGTCATCTTTTACAATGTAAAAAAATTATTAAAGAGCGGGTAAAATATTAGAGGTTCGAGGTGTCCACTGAAAAATTTTTTGTCATAGTAAAATCGTCTTAGAGCTGAGAGAAGATAATTGAGGTTTAAAGCTAACTGATTTAAAGTGGTGAAGGCGTGTTTAGCTCTTAATAACAATCCGAAACACATAGCCAGACACGAAGAACTATACAAAATGGCTAAGAAGTATGTGTGAACTGCATCGATGACTGAACGGGCGGTAGAGAGGCATATCAATGCTAATTTGCCCTTTGATTCCTAAACTTTTACGTGAAGTGCAAAATGATTTAGCCATGGAGGAACTTTGATTACTAACTACTGTATTTTTATCACTTTTTTTTATAATAGGGGAAAGAAGAATAACGCAGGAGATTACTGGGATGAGGAATTTGAAAATGAAGCCCCTCAAGCCGAAGAATTCGGTACCCCAGCTGAAGAAGGATCTGAAACTGCTACCCCAGAACCTGTAGATGCAGATGCGGAATTTGGCGGTGGCGATTTTTTATCCAATCTAAGAAAAGCCAAGAACAAGAAGCAAGAAAAGGCTAAGCAGGAGCAAGAAGCTAAAGCTTCCTCTGCTTCTCCCGCTCCTCAACAAGGTCCCGTCATCAAATCTAAGAAGGAAAAAGAAAGAGAAAAGAAAGAAAAAGAAAAAGCTCGTAAGAAAGCTTTAGCTGAAAGAAAGAAAGCAGGAAATGCCGCTGCAGCTACCAACAATTCTACTGAAAACTCCGAAAATGGATCTACTGATACTCCTGCTGCTGAAGAAGCAAAGGAAGAACCAGTTGCCACGAAAGGTGGTAAAAAGGGAAAGAAGATGGCCGCCGGTATCGCTCTTTTGAAGAAACAATTGGAATTGAAGAAACAAGCAGAGGAAGAAGAACGTCGTCTCGAAGAGGAAGAACGTAGATTAGAGGAAGAAGAGGCTGCTAGAATTAAGGCTGAAGAAGAAGCTAAAGAAGAAGAACGTAGATTGAAGAAAGAAAAAGAAAAGGCCAAGAAAGAACAACTTAAAGCTGAAGGTAAATATTTGACCAAAAAGCAAAAGCAAGAAAAAGCTTTACTTGAAAAGAGGAGACAACAGTTGTTGGAAGCAAATAACATCACTATTGCTGGTTTGAACAAAGATGGTGCAGCTGAACAAAAGCCAAAGAAGGTCGTTTACGGTTCCAAAAAGAAGAAGGCTCCGGTCAAGAAGGCTGCCGAGGAAGAAGCTGCGGCTGCTGCCGCTAAGGCTGTCGAGGAAGCAGCTAAAGCTGAGGAAGCTGAAGAAGCATTAGTTGAAGATTGGGAGGCTATGGCTTTGGATGATGAACCAGTTGTCGATGATTGGGAAGCCGCATTGAATGACGACGAACCCACTGAAGAATCAACCGAGACTCCTGATGCTGAGGATGGCGAGGAACAAGAAGACAATACCACAGATCAAAACGACGAAGAGGCTGAAAACGAAGAAGATGAAGAAGCTGAAGAGGGAGAAGAAGAGCAAGTTGAAGAAATTGAAGTTGTCAAGGATGTTCAAGAGACTAAATATGCAAAGGCTCCTTCACCAGCCGTTGGCTCGAAAGAAGATGAATCTAATCTACGTTCTCCAATCTGTTGTATTTTGGGTCATGTTGATACCGGTAAAACTAAATTGCTGGATAAGATCAGACAAACCAATGTTCAAGGTGGTGAAGCTGGTGGTATTACCCAACAAATTGGTGCCACTTATTTCCCAGTTGACGCCATTAAACAAAAGACTGCAGTCATGAGCCCATATGAAAAGATGACATTTGAAGTTCCTGGTCTTTTGATTATTGATACACCAGGTCACGAGTCTTTCACCAATTTAAGATCCAGAGGTTCCTCCCTTTGTAACATTGCTGTGTTAGTTATTGATATCATGCATGGTTTAGAACAACAAACATTAGAATCTATTCGTCTTTTAAGAGATCGTAAAGCTCCTTTCGTTGTTGCTTTGAACAAAATCGATAGATTATATGATTGGCAAGTTATCCCAAACAACTCCTTCCGTGATTCCTTTGCTAAACAAACCAGATCTGTTCAACAAGAATTTGAAACCAGATTTACAAACATCAAAGTGGCTCTTGCTGAACAAGGTTTGAACTCTGAATTATATTTCAAGAATCCAAATATGTCTAAGTATGTTTCCATAGTCCCAACTTCTGCCGTTACCGGTGAAGGTGTTCCAGATCTTTTATGGTTACTATTAGAATTGACACAAAAGAGAATGAGTAAGCAATTGAAATACTTATCTTCTATTGAGGCTACTATTTTAGAAGTTAAGGTTATTGAAGGTTTGGGTACTACAATTGATGTTGTCTTATCGAACGGTATTTTGAGAGAAGGTGACAGAATTGTGTTATGTGGTATGAATGGTCCGATAGTGACGAATATAAGAGCATTGCTGACTCCTCAACCGTTACGTGAATTACGTATTAAATCCGAATATGTCCATCATAAAGAGGTCAAAGCTGCTCTTGGTGTGAAGATTGCGGCCAATGATTTGGAAAAAGCTGTCGCTGGTTCTAGGTTATTAGTTGTTGGTCCAAATGACGATGAAGAAGACTTAATGGACGAAGTCATGGATGATTTGACCGGTTTATTAGATTCTGTTGATACGTCAGGTAGAGGTGTTGTTGTGCAAGCATCCACTTTAGGTTCCTTAGAAGCCTTATTAGACTTCTTAAAGGATATGAAGATTCCAGTCATGTCTATTGGTCTTGGTCCAGTTTACAAGAGAGATGTTATGAAAGCTACTGCCATGTTGGAGAAAGCCAAAGAGTTTGCCGTCATGTTATGTTTTGATGTCAAAATTGATAAGGAAGCTGAACAATATGCAACTGAACAAGGTGTAAAGATCTTTAGTGCAGATATTATTTATCATTTGTTTGATGCTTTTACTGCTTATCAAAACAAATTACTAGAAGAACGTCGTAAAGACTTCTTAGAATATGCTGTCTTCCCATGTGTATTGAAGACTATCCAAATCATTAACAAACGTAATCCAATGATTATTGGTGTCGATGTGATAGAAGGTTCAGTCAAGCTTGGTACTCCTATTTGTGCCGTCAGAGTTGACCCAGCCACAAAGGAAAAGACTGTCATACCGTTAGGTAAGGTTGCATCATTAGAAGTCAACCATCAAACAAGAGATGTTGTCAAGAAGGGCCAAACTAACGCTGGTGTTGCTATGAGATTGGAATCTGGTTCAGGTGCTCAACCAACCTGGGGTAGACACGTTGATGAAACTGATTTGTTATACTCTTTAATCACAAGAAAATCTATTGATACTTTGAAGGACCCAGCTTTCCGTGATACCGTTTCCAGGGATGATTGGTTGTTGTTACGTAATTTGAAGTCTACTTTTGATATCAAATGATTGCTATATATAGTACATGTCTTTGCTTTTAATATTAGTTTTTGTCACATTTATCTTTTGTAGCGTGTAAAAATTATTGATTATTTACGAGATATTTTCTTACGAAGTAAAAGAAATAAGTAAAATAATATTAAAAATACCGAATATAGGGGAAAATGAGGGTCTAAATACAAAGGGATAATAATTACAAAATTCGAAATCAAGCGGCTGGAGGCATACTAGCTAAGACATCAAAGCTACCGGTACCGTTACTACCAAGTTTACCAAGAACAATTCTGGCTGATGGAGATTGCAATTCTTCTCTGTCACCATCTAGAACAGCCTTAGTCAAAAACTGACAAGTAGTTTCATAAGACATCTTCATGAAGGATGAAGTAGATGAATCAATACCTTGTCTATTGAAAGCCAAATAAGTACCTTCACGGGTCATCATATCAGCAATCAAATCTAAATGACGATTGGAAACGGAAATAGCATAACGACCAAAAACGTTGTTGATTTCATTAACAATTGTGTTGTGAGCGGCCTCAACACCATATGTCTTTAATACAGCTGCAACATCGTTACATCTGATACCATTGACATCAATAAAGTCATCATGTTCCCACATAGCCTGGAAGTTAACACCTTCAGTCAGTAAATTACGTTTTCCTTGCTCATCGTCCGGATGGAGACAACGTCCAATATTGGGAACCTCCCTCACGACAACACGACGACAAACGTCCTCAACAATATTTACCATAAGTAACTTTTGGGTTTCGGCAGATAAATCAATCTTAAAATCACACCACTCACCTTCTTCATCATCAAAATTGAATTTCGAAACAAAACTATGAGCAACAATAACTTCTTGTTGACGATCTCTTGCTTTCTTAGACATGTTTTCTCTGATTAAGTTAGCATTTGAAGCAGATTCACCATTTGACTTCAATGAGCTGTTTATGTTTCTATCATCAGATTCAGAATCAGAATCAGAATCAGAATCCGAAGAATCACTGGAATCTGAAGTGTCACGGTCTAACATTGAAACATCATCGTCAGACTCTTCGGCCTTTCTCATGGTTTCAATCTCATCATCATCAGGACCATCATAAGACACAGCTTGTTTAGTATTACCACGTAATTTTTCATCGGTGGCATCGTCATCATTGTCAACTTCTGTAACCTTGGCAGGCGTAGCGAAGTCAGATTGTGATTTGGCGACAGCTTTACCAACTGTTGGTAATGAATCAGTATTGCTTTTAATCTGTTTCTTAACTTCTTTAACAATAGCGGCTTCCAATGCATGAATAAATGAGTCTGTGACAACTTTTTCTAGTTCTTCTTTAGTAACATCGTATTCTTCTTGATAATCTTTAGAGTTGAAAAATTTGATATTGATCTCATAAGAACGAGTAGCACCAGTTGTTTCAATAACAGTGACATCGTCAATAAACTCAGAGAACTTAATTTTACTGATGGATTTACAAAAGGCATCAGCAGAAGCATTGTCAACGTCTTTAAGAATTGGCATTGTCATTTGAGGAGTCTTAATAGATGCAGAAGCGGTCATAACAATTTCTCTAAGACGAGGAATACCTAAGGTAACGTTAGCAGCACCATGACCAGCAAAATGGAAAGTATTCAAAGTCATTTGGGTAGATGGCTCACCAACGGATTGAGAGGCAATAATACCAACTGATTCACCTGGATTAATCAAAGAGCGCATGTATTTTAATTGCATCAAAGCTTTGAACTTCTTGGATGTCAAACCACCAGTACTCTTCGCTTCTTTACTTGATACAAATAAATCAGAGTTTTCGCTTATGAATTTCTCCAGCTCCTCTTCAAACTTACTTGAAACAGAACCTAAGTATTTAGATGGTGAATAAACAGATACAGTAGGATCGTATTTAACACTTTGATCATAATGTGGTAATGAACTAGTTTTTTTAGAATGTTTCTTGGACTTCTTAGCGTATTCTATAGCTGTTTCAGTATCAAGATGATCAATTTCCGAAGGACTGTATTTTTGCAACAACGACTGGAAATTATCAGCGAAGAACTTGAATTGATACATGTGTGATTCCTTAGTAACGTCAATAGCATCACCACCGTATAAAAATTGAACTAAACCACCATCCGAGTTTCTAACTGTATTATCATAAGAGACATGAACACCTTCTAACTGTTTAGTTAAACAACGTTGTAAATAACCAGAGTTCGCAGTCTTGACGGCGGTATCAATTAAACCTTCACGACCAGCCATACAATGGAAGTAGTATTCCTGTGGTCTAACACCGGAGTAGAATCTATTCTTAATATAACCACCTGCTCTAGCATCTGTTTCAAAAGGTTTGAAACATGGTAACGTCTTACCACTAACCATGACAGGAACTCTACGACCTTCCAAAGCTTGTTGACCTAACAAACACATAATTTGAGAGACATTGACATTGGAGCCTTTAGCACCAGACAAAGCCATAGCTTGCATAGAATTATAAGGAAATCTTTTCATAGTACCATCAGGAACACATTTGGAAACAATCTTTGAGGTAATAGCGTTAACTTTAGATTGTGTGACAGCATCCAGAATACCTAATTTATTGTCATCACGTAAAATTTCCTCAAGACGTCTAAGGAATTCAACGTCATCGGTAGTTACATCCTTGCTTGAATTAGTAACTTCAGCAGCAGCAACACGACCAATGTCAACAGACTCCTTTAATAATTCATCTCTCCATTGATTACCTTCCTTAGTTAATCTTAAATCATCCATACCACAAGTAAAACCAATCATCATGATATAGTTAGTAAATAATCTACCAAGAACAGACAGACATTTACCTGCAATATCAGGACCATAAACCTCATGCAAAGAATGAATGATACCATATTGAGAAGCACCGTATTGCGACTTATCTAAAATACCACAAATTAGTTCACCATTACGGAAAATAACATCATTTTCACTCGACCCTTCACCCCAATAATCACTCTTGATCTTGTTTTTTGACTTCAAGTTAATACCTGGCACTCCTAATGGCTTTATATTTAGAAGAATGGTAGTTATAACTTGTTTACCTGTCCATAAAGGCACAGGTTTGAAGATAGTGGGAGGAACAGTAATCAATCTATTGCTAGTAGAATGGTTATCTTCAGGACGGATACAACCGTAAATCAATTGCTGATATTTCTCCTTAGTGAAAAAGGTATCTTTATTAGTCAGCCAAACACCAGCCGAAATGTGATCTTGAATCAAACCTCTGACAGGGGAACCTGCAGTTGGTGTCAAATATTGAGAGTCTGTGTTGGCTAAATTCAAAGCTTCAGCTCTTGCATTTTCATTTTGAGGAAAATGCATATTCATTTCATCACCATCAAAATCAGCATTATAAGCACCAGTATTAGCATAATGTAAACGTAATGTTTTTTCACCAGGCAAGACTCTGACTTTATGACCCATCATAGAAGCCTTATGCAAAGTAGGTTGACGGTTCATGATAACAACATCATTATTTTTGATATGTCTATAAACTTTTTTGTTGATAATAGTTGCATTGTTAGAAGGAGTCATCAGTTGCTTAGCAATAGCCTGACGTTGCTCTAAAGTCATACCAATCAAAGAAATTAAAGTTCCATCTTCATTTTGAACTTGGACAGCACCAGGCCATTTTTCAGGACCATTTATGACCGCCTGTCTTAATTCAGAGACATTATGTGGAGTGACCGGTTCCGGATAAGTCAATTTCTTAGCAAAAACTGGAGGAACACCAATTTGATTTGTTTCAATATTTGGATCAGGCGAAATAACTGAACGAGCAGCATAGTTGACTCTCTTACCCATCATATGCTTTCTAAACAAACCTTCTTTTTTCTCTAAAGCTTGTTTGATACCTGGCTGTGGATTTCTTGAGGCATTTGCGTTTTGATTTTTGGTAGAGTCAATGAAACCATTCACATCATTTTGAAGAGTGACAAAAGAATTCATGATTCTGTTAAAAATGATTTTACGTTCTTCAGCAGATGTGTCCTTTTGTAAAGTGTAAAATTGATCGTTTAAATCTCTAATTAGTAAAGCAGTAGTTAAAACCTTGGAAAGCAATTCATTTTGAGAGTTTTCATGAATTTCGTCACCTAATTTAGAAGGTAATCTAAACCTTGTTGGTGGGACAACTAATGCATGAATGAAAAACATGTCAGCTGAAACAGGTTTCATTCCTAACGGTCTTGAGTGGAAAAGGTATTTGACAATCTCGCTTTCATTTTTGAAAACAGATCTAAGAATGTTTCTAACTTCAGTTGATAACACATATTTAGAACCTTCTTTATGCTTGATATCTGGTAATGCAGTTGTAGCTGAATCTTCGTCAGCGGAGCCATTTCTTGCCTTCATCACGTCTCTACGCTTGATACCTTTGATTCTATTGTTGATAAGCTGTTTATCCTTCAATGAATTTTCAAAAATCTTGGAAAAACCATCCTTACGGAAAGTTGGAGAAAACATACCACAGTTATCACACTTTGGACGACTTAACAATCTCTTATAGAAAGTCATGATGAGAGCTTTTCTTTCTTCGGCAACAGAGTCGGTAATCACACCATGCTCGGTGGTGCGTCCATCACTTAATGCTTTAGCAATACATGTATTGACATAATTTTCACGGGCTTGACGTAACTCTAGGTCAGATTTACTTTCAGATCTGGTCATTCCATCGTCTTCTTCGGCTTCATCTGCTTCTATGTCACCACCATCAATGGCATCTAAGCCAGAGATTTCTAGCAATAAGCCGTATTGAATCAATTTCAATCTGCACCTAAATTTGTGTACTTCATTTGCTCTAAGACGGAATTTGTGGCAGTAAAGACAACATGATCTCAAGAAAATATAGAGCTGGTTGAAAAATAGGGGGTTGTAGACAGGAACTGGCAACTCAATATGACCTTGATGACCAGGACAGTATTTATCATCCAAGCCACAGGTAGCACATAAGTTTCTTAAGAAGGCACCTAAACTCAGATCGTATAAACCACCTGATACAGGATGACCTAAATTATCAAAGACAGCGGGATTAGTAATCTGTCTGGCCGACAATTTTCTGATCTCATTGGTTGAAAGAACACCAAAGTCGACAGAGACAATCTCCGATCCAACAGGCTTGGCGATATTCATGTTGATCCAGGATAACGTTGGAGCTAAACAGCAATTGTGCAAAGCTTAAATGGAAACCTTTTGTTTAATTAACGGATGCTCTTAAGCTTTAGTTGAAATTTTTTTTAAAATTTTTTTTACCTGCAAAAGATTCCCGGTATTTCCCAATGTGGCAATAACTGAATATGGAGACAAACAAACTCTTTATTTCCCAATATGGAAATAATGTTAGACTTGTGATGGTTCAAGACGATGAAAAGTAGCTTAAATGTAGTACACTGTACGCTACTTCAGTTTGGAAATACTCTCAAGTGGAGCAGGCAATTAGCACATTTATAGGCACAAGACCTAGGGCAATTGTAATGCTAAAAGCGACTGTGCCACTATATATCACCAGAATAAGAGCAACTCCCTTAGTTTTGTTGTTCCGAATCTGCCAAACCTGCCGCGTGCAAAAAAAAGTGGAAATTTGTTGTTGTTTGAAGTGATTCAGCTGCAATCCTTAAGAACTGTACTGATCTATCACTCAATTATACTGTTATCAACTATCATACAGTTCTCACGAGACGCTGGCTACTTAGACTACATCTCTAAGATTCCACTAGAGATGTTTAGCGCTAAATCACAGTCTTCTTTTCCAGGATTCGGTTCTAGTAGCAACAGCAATGCCAATTCAACTTTGAATAATAATAATACTAATAACCCTAACACTTCATCGCAATTCAATTTCTCCAGCAATAATAAGCCAAGTCTATTTGGAAATTCCCAAACAACGGGGCAAACTACTGCAAATGCGTTAGGTGGAGGTTTCAACTTTGGCAATTCTAACAATTCCTCTACAGGATTTTCATTAGCTAACAATAAACCTCAAGTCTCTTCTTCAAGTGTGTTTAGCAGCCTTGGTAGTGGTGGTAGTGGATTTGGCAATATCAACAACCAGCAGCAGCAGCAACAACAACAACAGATACAACAACAGCAAAATTTTATACAGGGTCTTTCTACTATTGATGGAAATGGTAATCCATACGGTTTGAATATACCGAAAGCAACAACCTCTTCAACTTCATCTGAGATGCCAAAGCCTCTGACTCCTGCAAGAAAGGTTAGCCAAAGTCATAATGACTTGATGAGCCAATTGAAACGTAAAAGATCAGTTTCCACTAATTCTGCTATCCAAGAGTTGAGTAATGCAAACACTAGCACGACTAACACACATCATTCTTTAGCATCGAGCACTTTTTCATTTATAAAGAAATTAGGTAATGGAATGGGTTTTTCCTCTGAAAGCGTCAATGGAATCTTTTCTTCAACCAAACAACCAATTGAAGATACAAAAAAATCCTCAACTGATAGCATACCGGACTACAAACCACCTCTCAAAATTTCCAAAAAGTCCTCCAGATTAGGCGATATGAAGTCATTAATTGGATCTAAGCCAGATTACAGAAGATTGACTGTAAGACATGCAAGTGGGGTTTTCAAAAACTACGAAGAGATTGACCCAGAGGAGGTCGTCAACAAAAGAAGAAGAGTACTCATGACTAGTAGTACAGCAAATGGAAATGGCAACAGTGTCAACGGTAATGGTAATATGAATGGAAGTAATGAAACAAGAAGAATCACACCAAGGTACCATTCACTTTTCAAAGATGAAGAGCCGGAGTTTATATTGAATGGAACAGAGAAAACCGAACACAAGAAAGAAACTGCAGATTTTCTGAAGCCAAATGTGTATCAAAATCATCATGAACAATCAAATTCATCACAAGACAAACTTTCATTTGAAAACAAAGACGGCTATTGGTGTGTTCCTCCTATCAATGAACTATCCAAATTATCACCAAGTGATTTATCACATGTTGAGAATTTTATGGTGGGAAGAGTAAATTTCGGTCAAGTTGAATTTACAATGCCTGTTGATTTAACTGAATTTATCAACAATTGGGAGCTATTACTTGGTCATGCAATTATTTTTGAAGGAAAGACACTGCAGGTCTACCCTGAGGAACTTGGAGTAAAGAGAGCACAAGGAAACGGTTTGAACGTTCCTGCTGTTATAACAATCGAGAACTGTTTTGTGTTAGATAGAGTTACAAAACAGCCAATTAAAGACCCTCTATCTCCTCGAGTTCAAGAATATATCAAAGCTAGAAGATCATTGAAGGGAATGAAATATATCCGTTATGATTGCTTTACCGGTACATATACTTTTTCTGTTAATCATTTTAGTATTTGGGGCGTGGTTGATGAAGACGATGAGCCAGAATTGGTGGAGAAATTTCAAGCACAGCAACAAAATGAAGCTTTAGAAGAAGAAAATAAATCACAGATGGTTTCCAATGCGGTTGAGAACATTAAAGAGACCAGGCCAGAATTATTCACTGAATTGACTAAATTTTATCCGATTGCGAAAGAACAAGAAAACAAACGACAATCAAATAGATCTAACCAATCAGTCATCAGCCACAATGAATCAGCTCTTTTGCCTGGTGGATGGGGCTACCACCCTGATATGATGTATGACGACGATGACGAAGATGATGATGATCAAGATTATGACGCTGAGGAAATGACTCCATCGGAAGACGAAGTTGATTTAATTCAAGACATCCAAGAATTGGAAGATGATGGCCAAAGTAGTGATATAATGAATGAAGCTGATGATAACGGTAATTTGGACAAGGAGTTTGAGGGAATTGTAGATGTCAAAGCATATGAGCCTGATTTCAATGATTTGGGCACTATTGGGATGAAAGTCCAAGAAGAATATCCAGTTGCTGATACTTGGACTGAGCAATTACAATTATCATCTGGGTTCTATTCTGTTTTTAACAAGCATTTGACAAATTCTGCGAACATAAAGTTGGACACTGAAAATGTGAATGAGATATTATATGGTCAACTTCCGGCACCTCAAGAGCCAAAGGCTTTGATTCTACCCAAATATAAGCTTGAGACACCAAGAGAGACAGAACTGTTAATAAATGAAATTATGACAGCTTCCAACTTTGAATCAAGAGCAAATGGCATGCCTAAGATTTCAACCCCTTTAAATTTTATGACCATCATGAGATACTACGAGCATACTTCTAGTTATAAATTATGGCAATTACTATCTGTGTTATTTGATGATGAGACCATTGTCAATTATCTTGAGTCTAATGATATTGATGCCATTGAAGAAGAACCGGAATTAAAATGCAAATTTGTTGATTTGAAAAGACGTGAGTTATTTATTGACTTCCTCAAAGATATTTCTAAGGCTGAGATTGACAAGTTAGTTAATACTAATCAAGCTGATCCATTGGAAGTTGTATTTGTGTTAATTTGCGGTAATCAATTAGAGAAAGCCATTGAATTAGCCATGTCTACCGAGAACCCATATCTATCTGTTATTATCTCAATGGTTGACTCTAATGATCCAACAGTTCTCGAGACCGCCAAATCACAATTAGAAGAGTGGCAAAGAACTAACGTCATGAAGTATATTCCGTTACCTGTTATTAAGATCTATCAGCTTATATCTGGTGATATTTTGAATAACAAGTATATCAGACTAACTGAGGGTTTAAGTTGGTCAATTGTATTGAATTTGATGGTATCTTACGGTGATTATGAAAATGCAGAGCTTTCTGCTATTATTGAAAGGTTTTTACAGGTAACCTTAGACAAGAAACCTGAATTTGACGACGTGTATTACAACGCATTGAAATTATTTGTGATTTCTCATTTAGACAAAGAGGTGTTGAGTATTTATAACGAAAAGTCAAGAGATTATACCAATGAATGGCTAATTTTACATAGCTTGCCATATATGTTTACAAAGGAGAAATCTGAGTTCAAGGATGAAATAATTTTAAAATTCAGCGAGGAGTTAAAAGAGAACAAATTATTTATTCAATCACTATGTGTCTTGAGTTTCTTAGACAGTGACTCCATTTGTGAGCGTGAGATAATAAAACTTTTGAATTCTGAAATCGATGATTTGAAATTTTTGTTGTCAGATATTGAGTTAGAGCGACTGATTCATAGTTTAAATTTACCGGAACGCGAGTTATACAGGGCTAGAGGGTTGAAGTTTTACAGTATTGAAGACTACATCAATTCGACTTATTCCTATTTGCGTGCTAATGATTTCACCAAAGCACATGATATTTTGCTTGATAAAGTAGCCCCCGAATATATCATATCCGGAGGCCCAAAGATCCATGAACTTGAAAGTCTAATACTTAGTTTTCAATCAATTACTGGAATCTCTTCATGGTCCACAGGTGGTGGATTGTACTTGAAATACATTAAGCTACTTAGTTTAAAGAACAACACTGGTGATAAAGTTGCTAAATTGCTCAAGGAATTAATAAACGATATACCTCTTTTACAAGCTACAAATTTAAAGATTAAAGTTGCTAGAACTCTTATGCTTAAGGAAGTAATTAATCGAATTATTGATTTAAGGTTGGACATTTTGGATAAAAATAACCTGAAAACATTTGGATTAAACACAAGTGAACTGAACTTATTTGAAAGAAGATTAACTGAATTTAACTGATCTCTTTTGATAACAATGTGTAGATATATATATATAGATATAAAGTGACATGTAAATTAAACAAAACATGAAAAAAAAAAATTATTACAACTTACTATCTCTGCTAGCCAGTTTTTCCATTAAATCAATGACTTTATCGGCAAGTCCCCAACTTTCGATATAACCTAAGTTGCTACATCCGTAATTATGAATAACAGTATAATCTTGTTTTTTTTCTATTTCAGTTCTAGTACCTCCATTTCTACCTGGTCTAAAACCAATTTGGTTTCTAACAATCTTAACTTTATTCTTGTCTAAGCCTAATTCAGGAACATGAGTACGCAATTTTTTGATCAATCTATTAATGTATTTTTGATCAAATTTGGAGTTCCATGAACCAATATCATAAATACCACCAATGACTGAACCTCCTTCCTTTCTAGGAAAACACATGACAAACTCCCCTTTCTTTTCTGGCTGAAGTTCATGAAAGGCAACTTGATAATCGAGATTGTTTTCAATAACTATAGTATGTCCTCTTATAGGATATAGATTCTTATCTTTACTATCTGACAAATTATTGTTTAGCAATCCGGTACAATTAATAATGAGATCAGGTTTAGTATCGTTCTCAAAAATAGTCAAACCAGCAGCTTCTTTCAAAGAAGACACAGTCTTTCTTTGGACCTTGTTACCTATTGCAATATTCTCATTCATGAGGTAAATCAAGTACTGAGTGGTTGAAATCGAAAAAGTACTGAGTTTAGAAATATTCATGACACCAGGAAACCTAGTTTGATCTTCACCAATGTATTCAAACTCGTCCACAAAATCGGCAAACCAAGGGATGTGATATTCTGCTTTTTTGGTCTTATCTATATCACCTTGGTATAAATATAAGGGTTTAATCCATGTCTGGGGAATCTTACTCAATTCTTTGAATTTTAAATAAGATTTCTTGTGCATCTCAATAACATCTTGAGATGGAAGACCATAAGAACCATCGCTTAGCAATACGTAACCTGAGCACCATTGTGCACCAGCCCAGTTGGAAGTATAGTAAATATCATAATCTCCGGGAATATGTTTACTTACAATCTGAACTTCGTAAGTAGGATACTTTGTCTTGATCTGCAAAGCTGCAGTAAGGCCCAATACACCTGCACCTACAACAAGAATCTTCTTTTCTGCCATTGTATGCTAAAATATCTAAACCTGTAAGTTCCAATTTCGGCACCCAGAAAGCTCAATGCTGCAATAGCTGTTCAATTAAGACTAGACAGGCGTAAACAGCTTGGAAAAATGATGCACCACATATATCATACCATTATATATATACATATTTATATCCACCATAGATCCCTTAAAAGCTATCCTTATCAGTTCTGCATCCTCAAATCGACTTCCCAATGCGGCAATTCCCCCATTTCTACCATTTACCAGATTAAGCGACGCGTCTAATTTACGTCGATCGACCAGAAAAATTAGCAGAACGCAGCGGGAAGAGAAAGTGAGAAAGTGAGAAAGTGAGAAAGTGCCAGAGAGGGCACAGCATACCAGAACACCTAATTTAATAAAAGAGGTAACAACACCTTATGCACTGACTGACTATATACTGTCTGTATCATACGTGTGTCTGCTATATTTTATTCACTTACACGTAGCATACATTACATATAGATACCGGCAACATCACGCAGTTGCACTAGATTGTACACGCTACCTTGCATTTCTCTTCTTTTTGACTTCATCCCACGTTATACTCAATTCATTTGTACACACTGTACCCACACTTATCTGGTCCCTCCGTTTTTCTTCTTTTGGCATCTTCTCTTCCTGAATTATCCTGTTTTCCCCTGTTTTTATCCTGTTCATTTCAACAAGCCACTAAAGCGCATTTGATTCTCTGGTGCACAATATGAGTTTAGTTTCACAACAGCAAATTGCACAGAATCAATTACAACTCAAGTCTCTTACCGAGCAACAACAAAGACAGATACAAAACTCTAGATCTCTGACTTCTCAAGCTTCTACACAAGAGATGATCAACACTTTGAGAGAGAAAGACAAGAGAAAATCCAGAATGGCTTCTGCTGCTAATACTACTATAAAGCCTAAAGATCCTTCCGATCCATTGGCTGTTCAAATGCCTACAAATGCTAATCCAACTGACGTACTAGCTGCAAGATTCTCCTCTTGGAGAACCATCACTATGGCTTTAATAGTTTACTTGAAAGAGATAGTTTCAGTTAATGAAGAAGTCATTCGTCAGCAGATAAGACTACATCATGCTTTAACTTTTCCATTTTTAGCTCAAGGTATTGATGGGGATTATTATAAGTCCGTTAAGCATCATCCTGATAATTCAAATACCGTAACTGGTTCAGCAAATCAGAATAATCATGCTAATCACAATCAACAAGCCAACTCATCGGCTGTTGATGAATTTCAACTAGCTGAAAGCTTATTCTTACCATTAGGAAATGGATCAATTCAAGATTTACCAACAGTTTTGTATCAATATCATTCCAATGCTGCATTATTAGCTCAAAATACTGCGAAGGAATTGAATCAAGCTGTTCAAACACTTGAAGCTTTAAGAAGAGATTTATTAGTTAAGATTAAAGAAATCAAAGGCCTTCAAAGTGATTTTAAAAATACAATTCCAAAAGAACAAGAACAAACAAGTCAATTATTGCAAAAATTTACCAAAGCAGTTGAATTATCTAAACATAATCCGGGGAATTTGAAACCAGAAAATGATCCATATATGTTAAAAGTATTATTAGATAGACAAATTAGAAGACAGTTAACCGAAGAAAATTATTTACATGAAGCATTCATCAATTTACAAACTTCTGGTAAAGAATTAGAAAAAGTTGTTTATATTGAAATCCAAACAGCTTTAACAGTTTACGCTAAATTAGTTGGTCAACAAGCTCAAAGTGTATTTGATAATTTGATTGTCAAATTAGATTCTACAATATTAACCAAGAATCCTGAATTTGAATGGAATCCATTCATTGCAAGAGATCCAAACTTTATTGATCCAAATTTACCAATGAGGCATTCAAATGATATCAAATATAATTATCAAACTGATCCTTTAGTATATGAAGTTAGATCGGGTTATCTGGAAAAGAAATCCAAGTTCTTGAAATCATATTCAAGAGGATGGTATGTTTTAACTCCAAACTTTTTACATGAATTCAAATCGAGTGATAGAAAGAAAGATCCTGTCCCAATTAACTCTTTATCATTAGATGAATTCCAGTTGATTGAACATGCAAGAAGAGATGACAACCACCCCGAGGCTCCACATAAATTTGTCTTGGCTTTAACTAAGTCTAGAATATCTCCAATGAAAAGCCATAAATGGACTTTTAGAGGTGAATCATTTGACTCAATGATTGCTTGGTACAATGATTTGAAGCAATTGACTAATATACCCACTCCACAAGCCAGATCCAAAATTGCATATGATCGTAAAAAACAGCAAATGCAACAGCAACAACAACAAGCTGTTAGTGGATCAAGCCATAGACTGTCAAGTGTATCCACACAACCTTCTATAGCTTTAAAGAGAAGATTGAATAATAATAGTAGTGCATTGGGAGGGGCAGGATCAATCTTACACGATAATCAATCGTCAGCTGTAGCTTCAATCAAATCAAAAGATGTCGAAACTTTAGAAACAGACACAATTTTGTCAATGCCTACAAACAACAATAACTTCTCTGAACAACACTCTAAACTGACACCAACTCAACAACAACATTCACAATTCCAGAACCAGGTTCCATTCCAATCACCACAGCAATCAACATCTGGCCGCTTTGTTACTGTAACTGCAGGCGGAAAGCAAATTGGTTTGCCCACTGATGAACTAAACAATTTGAACTTAAAAGATTACCAACAAACTGCAATGAATAACTCCGGTACATTACAGATTGAAGTCCCTATTGAAGGTTCTAAAGTGAGTTCAACTACAGAAGCGTCATCTTTTTTCAACAAAGAAGACCATTACAACGAATCGGGAACTTCGCCTTCATTGCCCATAGTCGAAGATAACGGTTATGTTGGTGAAATTGACCACGATAACTCTCCTAAAAAAGAAACCCAAAATGACATGTAAAACATCACTACTTCTACAAATTAAATAAGTTTTTTTTTTTCGTCTTTTTGTCTTATCTATTTACTGACTTTTTTATTATTATTGTTATTACCGTTATTATACTATATATTATATACTGCTTCATGTGTTGTTATGTTCCTATTAACCTATGCCATTCCCATTCTTTCCTCAAAGCCGACATAAGTACTCGTACAAACTCTGCAAACGTTTCTCAGTGGCTGCAGCCCATTTCCTCCGGAGATCTCCAGCGAGCCTCAAACTTCTCACTCACTGAACAAACGTTGCTTATCTCTGTGCACACTGCTTTTTTTTTCATTCTATTTATCATTCATAACTGATTTGTTCTTCTGGTATTCTCTGCCTAGTTGCCCAATTGAAAACACAGACATATTATACTATAGTAGCATCCTGCTCTAGCATATTCACAACTATGGACAAATCATCCATCCAATTCTCCTTTCCTGACCCACCAAAACCAAAAGTGGCTTTTTACAACACTGTAAGATTCAGGCAAATCTTCACCACGACAGTATTTGTCTGTGCATTTCTGGTATATCTCTCTTATCGTCTCTTGAATGTCTTCATTCTTAGGTTTCTTACGGTAACTGGTGAGGATTATAAAGATGTGATTACTGCTGCTATGAATAAACCTAATGGGGGATTGAATAAAGGTCAAGTTGGAGTTAAAAAAGCTGCTTATCGTCGTAGACTGATCTTAGGATCAAATAAGCCACAACTTTATTCCACCATGCCATTGAATACAAATGAAAACACGGACTCATCCAATAAGGTATATCGTGACTTTATCAGGGTTGCTGAGTGTGACAGGTTAGGTGATGAAGAAGCTAAGAAGTTATTTCAAAAAAACTATCTACCTAAAGAACCGGCAGATAAGACTAGAAGAATATTATTTGGATTTTACCATCCATATAGTGACGCTAATGGAGGAGGTGAGAAAGTTCTATGGGAAGCAGTATATCAAGTGTTGAAAAATAGTGAAAAAAACGTTGCTGTTGTTTATACTTTTACAGCATCGAATTCATCTTCTGTATCATCTATTTTAACTAACGTTAAAAACACATTTGGAATCAATTTCTTCGCTCATGATCCAACAGATACAAAACTAGACGCCATGAATAACAGAATTGTATTCATTCAATTGGATAACAAGTACAGATGGTTTTTAGATGGTTCAGCTTATAAGAGATTTACTATAATCGGACAGGCATTAGCTTCATTCTTGATTGCAATTTGGTGCTTGAACGGAGTGTGTCCAGATATTTGGGTCGATACTATGGGATTACCATTTTGTTATCCTTTGATGAGTGTCTTTGTGAAAATACCAATTATTTCATACGTGCATTATCCTTTGATCTCCTCAGATATGCTGAAGAAATTGAATTATTATAAACCATTGGATTTCATCAAGTATTATTATTGGAAGTTGATTATTTTTATTTACGCCTTTTGTGCATCTTATTTGGATGTCGGGTTATGCAACTCCACATGGACTGAGAATCATTTAAACGAAGTATGGAAGTTTAACGTAGATAACAAACCAACTATTCTATACCCACCTACTGGAATAGATGAAACCAAATCCTTCAAAGCCGGTAAGAACATAAGAGATAAAAAGATGTTATATATTGCCCAATTTAGGCCTGAAAAAAGACACGACTTAGTCATTTTAGAATACTCCAAATATTTACAAGAAACTAAACTTGAAACGCCATATACACTAGCATTTATTGGTTCTATAAGGTCAGAAGCTGACAGAGATAATGTTGAATCATTACAAAAATTGACTAATAAATTGAATCTATCGGACAAAATTGAATTTATAATCAACGCACCAAGAACGCAAGTTGACGAGTACTTGAATTCTTGTGAGGTAGGATTAAATGCCATGTGGAATGAACATTTTGGTATAACCGTAGTGGAATATCTTTTCCATGGTTTAATTCCTATAGTTCACGCAAGTGCAGGTCCTTTTCAAGACATAGTACTTCCATACGACTCTGAAAAACAAGAAGTCCTTACACCAGAGGTGGGCATTCTAGATTCTGCAAAGCAATCTGGTCTGTTTTTCAAAGATCCAAGTGATCCAGATTACATTATATCCAATGACAAGAGTTTCCCCACACTACATGAAGCAATGTTGAAGTATGAATCGCTTTCTGTAGACCAAAAGAAGACAATGATTTCTAATGGGGAGCAAGTGGCCTTAGCAAAGTTTAGCAAGCGTGTGTTTGAAGAGCAATGGCAGCAGCTAATTACTTTTATCAAAGCCTTTGAACAGCTCAAGAGACAAGAAACTAAGGGAAAGATTGAAATGTACTATTGATTGATAAATTTAAACTCAAGTACCACTGCAATAGTCCATCAGGAAAAATGATAGGAGGTAGCGCACCTCAGAAAAAAAAATTTTTTTTTTTATATATTTTTTTTAGATAGGATTAAAAGTAAAGTATGATTAGTGTAGCTTTTATATTCAGTATTGAGCCTGTATCTTTTTTTTTATCAGACACATTGGACACATAAGCAAGTAAGATGTCCGAAGTTAGCGCACCTTTAAACAGCAATCCTGAGATTCTTCTCAAAAAGAGAAAGAACGCCGATAGAACTCGTTTAGAGAAGCAAGAAGCCGCTAAGAAGAGAGCAGAAGAGCAAAAGCGTAAAAAGCTAGCTAAGAGAAAGGGCAAGTTCATTAGAGCAGAGACACTAGTTGCTAAGCATAGGTCTACCGAAAGAGAGAAGTACAGAATAAAAAGAGTTACTGACTATGATAAAGGTTCCATTAGCAAGCAAAGTAAAAGTGATGATGCAACAACAGGATCAGAGGAAGAAGAAGAGAAGTTAGAGTTTGTCGTTCGTATACCTGGACCCCACGGTGCTAAAATCCCATCTAAAGCTCGTAAGATCTTAAGTCTTTTAAGACTAGAAAATAACTACACAGGAACATTCATCAAATCGAACAGTACTATTAGACCATTATTAAGAATAATTTCTCCTTACATCGTTTTAGGACAACCTTCATTGGCTACTATTCGTAGTTTGGTTCAAAAGAGAGCCAGAGTTGATGTTGAAGTTGAAGACTCAGATAAAGATGAAAAGAAAACTATAATTTTGAATGATAACAACTTAGTTGAAGAGAAATTAGGTGATTTTGGAATCATCTGTATAGAAGATATAATTCATGAAATTGTTACATTAGGTGAAAATTTTAAAATATGTGTCAAATTTTTAAAACCATTTGAGTTGAATGCTCCAGTTAACGGATGGGGTCCATTAAGCAAATTAAAAAGAATCGAGTTAAGAGAATCTAAAAAGACAACTAAAGTTTCTAATGCTGGTTCTGCACCTTTAGTCGAAGTTGATATTGATCAGTATATTGCTGACCAAATCTGATAGCAGTCAGCATATATTTATTATACTCATACAAACACATACAGATACATAATAACAGCCAACCGCCAACCTTCTTTTATTCCAAAATAATGTAGTAAAACCGTATTAAACTAAAAAACTGTTGGTAAAAAAAAGCCGCCTAACAATAAAAGCTGTCAGGCGTTTTTAGTTTTCCGCAAACGGCCCAATCTGTGCCTGTTCCGGCCTCGAGCCAGCGATTATTCCCCAGTGAAAAATGATTCATTAGTAGAATTAATCATTGAAGTAGCCAGACTTTCTCTCTTCTTCGTATCTCTAAATAAATAACTAGTTGAATATACAAACAAAACTAAAGCAAAAATGGTTTCTACTAAGAAGATTGTTTTATTGCCAGGTGACCATGTTGGTCCAGAAGTTGTTGCTGAAGCTGTCAAAGTCTTGAATTCCATCAGTGAAGTCAACCCAGATATCAAATTCGAGTTTGAAAATCATCTTATTGGAGGGGCTTCCATTGATGCCACTGGTGAGCCAATTACCGAGGCTGCTATTGCTGCTTCCAAAACTGCCAATGCTGTTTTATTAGGTGCTGTTGGTGGCCCAAAATGGGGTACTGGAGCCGTTAGACCAGAACAAGGTTTATTAAAGATTAGAAAAGAATTAAACTTATATGCTAATTTAAGACCATGTACTTTTGCCTCTGATGCTTTATTGGATTTATCGCCATTAAAGGCCAGTATTGTTAAAGGTACCGATATTATGGTTGTTAGAGAATTAGTCGGTGGTATTTATTTCGGTGAAAGAAAAGAAGATGATGGATCAGGTTACGCTTGGGATACCGAAGCCTACTCTACCGCAGAAATCCAAAGAATTACTAGAATGGCTGCATTTTTATGTTTGCAACAAGATCCACCTTTACCATTATGGTCATTAGATAAGGCTAATGTTTTAGCTTCTTCAAGATTGTGGAGAAAGGTTGTCACTGAAACCATTGAGAAAGAATTCCCACAATTAAACTTACAACATCAACTAATTGACTCAGCCGCCATGATCTTAGTAAAGAATCCAACTGCTTTGAATGGTGTTGTTGTCACTAACAATATGTTTGGGGACATCATCTCAGATGAGGCTTCAGTTATTCCAGGTTCTTTAGGTTTATTGCCCTCTGCATCTTTATCGTCATTACCAGACACAAACGAAGCATTTGGTTTATACGAGCCATGTCACGGTTCAGCTCCAGATTTACCAGCTAACAAAGTCAACCCAATTGCCACCATTTTATCAGCTGCCATGATGTTGAGATTATCTTTGAACTTAACCAAGGAAGCAGACGCTGTTGAAAAAGCTGTCAAGGTCGTCTTAGATTCAGGTGTGATGACCGCCGATTTAGGTGGATCCTCTTCTACCACCGCTGTTGGTGACGCCGTTGCTGCAGAAGTTAAGAAACTTCTAGCTTGATTTGTTGGAATATATAGTAATTAAGTAAAAGAAGCATAGATAAAAATCATTCTACTCGTAAAAACAAATGACCCACAACTAAAACAGTGTAACAAACGTTTGCATTTAACTACTGTAACTGCGGGTAATACCGAGTGGAACACAAAGATTAATAAGCCAAAAAAATAAAGATATGAAAGATATAAAATAAATATAGACAGAAGGCAATAGAGAGTTGACTTACCTTTGTTTCCTGTTCTTCATCTTATTGTCTTTGGTTCATTGTTCATCACAACCTGTGGAGTATCATGTCACCAGTGGCTACAGCAAATACCAGTGCTAGTGCTAATAGGCCATATAGAGGAGTTAACTTGAATGTGACTTTGGCTTGTCCAGAGTGCAAAGTTTACCCCCCTGAATTGCTAGAAGTACACAGTGAAGGTAATATTGTATGTGCTTTATGTGGACTGGTGCTCTGTGATCGAATTATCGATAGCAGATCCGAATGGAGAACTTTCAACAATGATGATCAAAATGGTGATGACCCATCGCGTGTGGGTGAAGCTAGTGGTAACACACTGGATTCAGATCAGTTGACTACCGTGATTGGAGGTGGAGGGGACCGTAATAGGCTAGCCAGGGATCTAAATAGAATTCAAGGAAAGTCTGTGATTGACAAGAAGGATAACCAGCTTCAAGCTGCGTATGCTAAAATCTCTCAAATGTGTGATGGGTATCAGTTACCTCGTGTTGTTCAAGACGGTGCTAAAGAAGTTTATAAATTAGTATACGATGATAGAGCACTGAGGGGGAAATCCACGGAAAGTATTATGGCAGGAGCTATATTTTTTGGATGTAGAAAAGCTGATGTTTCACGTTCATTCAAAGAGATCTGGGCTTTGACTAATGTTCCTCGTAAAGAAATTGGTAAGGTTTACAAAGTTATTAACCAGATTATCCAGAAAAAGAATGAGGAACAAGGAGGGCGTATCACATACCAGAATGAAGCTATGTCCACAACACAGACTAATCCTGAGGACCTGGTGGGTAGGTTCTGTTCTCATTTAGGTTTAAGTCCCCAAATCACCTCTTCTGCCCAATTTATTGCTCGTAGATTGAAAGAAGTAGGTGTCTTAGAAGGTAGATCTCCAACCACTATTGCTGCGACAGTGATTTATTTCTCTGTTGTTATATTTAAGCAAGACATTGGATTGCCTAAGATCTCTGAAAAGACTGGTGTCTCCGAAGGTACAATCAAAGCTTCTTACAAATTTCTTTACAATGATAGAGAGAAGTTGGTCGATTCCCATTGGGTTGAGACTGGTAAAGTTGACTTGAATCCTACCGCCAAATAAATTATATAATAATTTGCGTTGAGCTTTGTATTTTATGAATAACTATTTCGAAAAAAATGATATATTTTAATGATATCAATTTACAGACAAATGTATAAACACAAAACTGGATTAATGGAAAATGGAAAAGATAAAAGCATATTAAAGCTCCTAAAGTATTGGCTGGACGGTTCTTCTGCTTAAACAAAATGGTAGCTTATTTATGGACAACTTCCATATTGCTGATGGCTATGTAGTGAGACTGACCAAACACGTATGTCACGGAGAAAGATGAATGTAACAATACTGTTTCAGTATTACGAAGCTATATAAATGAAAGATATGGCACTTACCTAATGAATATCAGTCAAGTTTGTTTTAGTTAATTATATACAAGGTTAATTTAAAAGAATATTTATAAGAAATGTCTATTTTATTTTTTTTCTCTTTGTTTCTTTTCGTACTCTTCAATCAATTGCTTTTGCAATTGAGGAGAACAAGGTAAGTATTCTTTGAACTCCATGGTGAATTCTCCCTTACCTTGAGTCGAGGCTCTAAGGGACTTGGCAATACCGAATAATTGATTCAATGGACAATCGGCAGTCACAGTAAACTCATCGGTATTATTCTCAGTTTCTTGAATAACACCTTGTAATTTATTGACTAAGCCAATAACACTACCTTGGAATTCAATAGGGCAAGTAATCACAACATTCATAATGGGTTCCAAAATCACAGGTTGGGCAGCCATAAAGGCTTGTTTGAAAGCCATATGTGTTGCTGTTCTGAAGGCCATTTCGGAAGAATCGACTAAATGGGTGGCACCATCATCAATAACCATGTGAACACCAAGAACTCTAGAACCAGTCAGTGGACCCTTTTCACAACAATCTTCGAAACCCTTTTGACAAGCAAATAAGAACTTCTCTGAGATCTTACCACCGACAATCTTAGTCTGGAAATGATTGCGGAATTTGATATCTTCACCTGGCACAACAACACCAAGCTCTTCGGGATCGCTTAATTCAGTTGCTTGGAATTCACCCATAACTTTGGCGAACTGACCAGCACCACCAGTTTGCTTCTTGTGAGTGTATTCAAATTTAGTGGAGCCATTAACAGACTCTCTGTATGAAACTTGTGGTCTACCAACCGTACATTCAACATTATATTCTCTTCTCATACGCTCCACGTAAATCTCTAAATGCAATTCACCCATACCACTAATAATGGTTTCTTTGGATTCATTGTCATAATGGACACGGAAAGTTGGATCTTCCTTTTTAAAACGATTAACGGCCTTTGAGAAATTAGCAGCATCTTTAGTCTTTGGATGGATTGACAACGAAACAACAGCATCTGGAACAAACATAGAAGTCATGGAATACTTGACTGATCCATCAGTAAAGGTATCACCTGAAGCACAATCAATACCAAAAGTAGCACAAATTTCACCTGCTCCAACTTCATCCACATCTTCTAATTCATCAGAATGCATACGTACTAATCTTGAGACTTTCAATTTCTTACCGGTCTTGATATGGGTGATATAAGAACCTTTTTTAAGACGACCTTGATATACACGCAAGTAAGTTAATTGACCATAATTACCTTCTTCCAATTTGAAAGCAAGGGCAACAGTGGGCTCAGAGACGGCAGGAACTAAATTAACTGGAGCTTCCTCCTTAGCAATATCTAAGGCGTTATTTAAAACTTCAGATGGGTTTGGTAAGTAATCACAAACTGCATCTAAAACGGGCTGGATACCACGGTTAGCCAAAGCAGAGCCCATAAGTACAGGAGTAAACTTTCTGGCAATAGTAGATCTTCTAATTGCAGCTTTAATTTGTTCAACAGTAGGTTCCACCTCATCAATAAAACACTCTGCAATTTCGTCATCTACATCGGCAAGCATTTCAATTAAAGTTTGTCTTTTTTCTTCCACTAAATCAGCTAATTCTGCAGGAACTGTTTTCTCGATACGTAACTTCTGACCTTGGGTTCCTTCAAAGTAAACAGACTGTCTGTCAATAATATTGACCATACCAGCTAGATCCTTTTCACTTCCAATTGGAACTTGAATTGCAGCAGCAGGAATTCTTAATTTGGAATTGATTTGTTCAACGGCTTTCCAAGGATTAGCTCCCATTCTATCCATCTTATTAATGAAGGTAACACGAGGGACGTTATATCTTTTCATCTGTCTATCCACAGTAACTGTCTGAGACTGAACACCAGCCACCGCACAAACAACTAACACAGCACCATCCAAGACTCTTAAAGCTCTTTCAACTTCAATAGTGAAATCAATGTGACCTGGGGTATCAATCAAATTGAAATGATACTGGGTATCATCTTTTTCCCAAGAACAGTAGGTAGCAGCTGACTGAATAGTAATACCTTTTTCTCTTTCTAAGTCCATGGAATCCATCTTAGCTCCAACGGAGTCTTTACCACGAACCTCATGAATAGCTTTAATTCTACCAGTATAATATAGCACTCTTTCAGTGAAAGTAGTTTTACCTGAATCAATATGAGCAGAAATACCAATGTTTCTCATTCTGTTCAAACGAGACAAATCTTCATCCGATAAATTACCTGACAATTCATCGATAATAACCTTTTCCTCTTCGTATGATCTTGAAATCAAGGTCTTATGAAAAAAACGAACTGGCGTGAAAGCAACGGTAGTGCGCACAGCAGTGCAGCACTTCTTAGGCAAGGCCACAGCTACTCTGGGGAGTCTCGCAAACATATCAGTAGCCTTGTACAGTTGAAGTCAGTAGAATACCTAAAGCATATGGCAGATAAATGACGAGGTATATAACAGTACGTTTGATACATCAATCAGTCCAGAAATTTGAAAGATTTCGAAATCTTCAATTTTTTCATCGTGCGCGGCTCAGTTACTATGACTTTAAGTGTTGTTGCAACAATTACCATATTTATATGTATTAGTAACACGAGTTGATTTATTGGCTAGTTAACTTTTTAAGAGTACACAGGGGCAGTATTTACATAAAAAAGACACTTTGTCATCTATAATGCACTTAATATCAATGTTCTATTTTTGTTCGTCTCAATAGCTGATCAGACAGCCAATAAGTCACTTTAAGCGAATAAAGAGACTAAAGAAACTAAAACGGCACCTAAACCAAAAGCACCTGGCACAACGGCATTACCGTTAGCTAAACCACTTGAAGAAGAGGTAGATGAAGTACTGGATGCAGTAACAGTGACAGTAGCAGCAGAATCTGTGGTGGTGATATCTTCACCATAGTCGGAGTAAGAGTAGTAATCATTGTCAGTGGCATTGAAACAAGATAAAGCATAAGTTGAGACTTTGAAGACTGATTCTTCAACGAATACGACATCAGCACAAGCATAGTGGGTTAAGTTTTGATCATCATCAATAGCCATATACTCTAATTGAATAGTAGCATAATCACCGTCATTAATTTTGGAAGGTTGATCTGGCATATAGAAACATGTGTGACCGATATCGATTTCATTGGTAACATTACCATTTGCAAAGTCAGAGAAATCACCATTTGAAGTAGGGTTGTCGTTGTATGAGATTTTCAAATTCACAGACCAAGCAGAGTGGGATTTAGCAACTAAAGCAACAAAACCATCGTCTAGTGGGAACTCAGATCTGTTACTTGGAGTCGAATAAGAACCACAAGGAGCAACAGTTTCTGCGGCTTCGGACCATTGCCTATCGGTTGGGTATAACATAGCGATTTCACCCATAGTTTGAGCATAAGTGGAACCATGCTCTAAAGCCAAAGCTTCAGCAAAGGCAACAGGATTGGCGAATGGGACGGCAGCAGCAGCGGCAGCTGGAATTAAGGCGAGTATAAATTTAAGTTGCATGACTGATGGTATCGATAAACAGCGACTGATTATTTGAAGTGATTAAGTGAATGAGGTACAACACAAAGAAATAAAAGAATTAAAAAATGAACGGAAGAAAGAAAAAAAATTAAAAAGCAAACAGGCACACGGGCTGGACAGACATCTAAGACCACCAGACCATCCAAGTGACAAGAAACCTTTGGAAATAAAGATGAAAAAGATAAAAAAAACTTATGTGACAAGACGCTTCATGCACAAGGACAAAAACCGTTATTTCTTATTTCTCGGCCTCACTTTGTCTTTTCGAATATATCGGTTTATCGGTTCGGGCTGCTCGCTGTTAGTGAAAACTCTGAGATCTGGTGGTCCGTGCTGGGCTGTGCTAGTTCTATGACGACTATGAAGACTTGAAGGCATCACTTGCAGATCTGTTGCAGTGGACATTCGAAAGTGCAGTGTAGTGTATACTAGGTTCAACTGAAACAGTACAGAAATACACACACTGTGTTTGCCACATGTAAAGACCCAAACATCAAAATGTTTAACACCATCCCAATAATTGCAAACACGGTCCTGAACATTTCGTTATTTTGGGCTTCGTTTTTGACAACCTCAGAGGCATCTATATACAGATCAACGTCATTCAAAGCTACAATAAATATTTCGTTAATCTTGCCCTGAAGTAAAAAATTGATGATATAAAATGATATACAATATAATGACAATATGACTGCTAGTAATTCATGCAAGATCTTTATTTTTCGGTATATCGAGTGAGTCTTATATATGAATGCTTCTAAATCCAAATCTTTCCTATTGTTTTTGGAAACGTTATTGTTATTACTCGAAACAGTACGGCTAAAGATATTGTAACTTTGAAATCTTTTAGATCTCAAATCTTGCATCTCAATGGAAAATGGACTATTGGAGCCACTACCATGCTTGATGATAGCGTTGAATGAATGCATAATTTTTCCTTTTCCAGTTCCACTTCCACTGCTACTTGGCCATTGATAACTATGACTGTCTAATTTTGGAACCTTTTTTTTATTATGTTTCAGTTTCTTCATAACTTGGGGAACGCTAAAACCTTTAAAAACCTGATTGTGTGGTGTCACTTGTTCCTGATCTTCATCGTTGGCGAGCTGTTTATCTTCATATTCATCTTCTTCCATTATAGTATCTAACGTCTCAGGTTCACCTTTACCACTAGCGACTTCGTTAGAACTTGTAATAAACAAGTAACTCTTACAGTATACTGAGACATAACATAAATGCACGATGAAATGAGTTGCAAGAACAATATAACTTGAGTAACACAACACTTGGTACAAGATGTACTTGCAATACTCTAGTTCTACCAGATTAGAAATTTTGGAATTAACTGATGTATATATCTCAAAAGCTTCAGTTATAGGATACTCCGACATAAGACCTCTATTTTCTATTTCAGCTTTTTCTTTTAATTGATTATGGCCTAACTCTTCTCTATTGTCAGAAATAACTTCAAATTGAGGAAAGTATGTCCCATTAAACCCAAACAGAAATAAATAATTTGAAATCTGATTGATATTCTCCTTGTTGTGGTATATCAACTTCAAATTTGAGTCCGAAACACTGGCAAGGTGGTAATTATATCTAACTACGCAGTCTGCACCATTGTCAAAAGGTGTATCCAACAAATATTCTTGAGAACCTTTTATCAATCCACTTAATTGCAATGTAAAGTCCTTAAAACTGGTCTCACAAATTAATTTGATTGAGCCACCTTCATGAAACACAGGCGTGAAGTAATCCAAGTCAACCAATGGAAAAACTGGTTCTAGTGGCATGTATAAGGAGCCCTGTGGTGTCTTGAATACACTACTGTTATCAAAAAAATGACTTTCTTGAACCGATCTTAAAAAGGCTAGCCCTTGTGGAGACACTTTTATTGGCTGTAGTTGAAATTTTGTAGTGAATAAATGATACTCTTGAGAATATGTGATATACATCAGAAAAGTGGTCGTGAGTGCGAAAAAGACCACAACCGCTAGCTTTTTGAAAACATACTCCTTATTTAACCTCAACTTCATGTTCTTTACTTATTCATGACCCGTTACTGGCCTTTCGGCTCTTGCCAGTTCGCCAGCTTGTCTAGCTTCATTAGTAAATTATGATTGATAAGCTAACAAACTATGCTGAATTCAAAAACTGAATTTTCCGCGCCTAGCTTTACAGATTTACAGCTCACCAACTCAATTAAGGCAATTAGTTAACTATTTAAAGAAGCAAAATCATCAAAGAAAAAGTATAGAAAAAGGGACATAATTGAACACCATTAAGTCTGTTATTTAATTTGTATCATATAGTTTAACACTAGAAGCATCACCGTATCCAAACAAGACTTCTTTGCTATCAGATGTACCAAGACAGAAAGAGCGAAATACACTATGTTTCGAAGCTTGATTTCCAATAGAAAAGCATTTCTGCTTCATGAAATCTTTCAGTATAGCATTGCTGTTGAAAATCTCAACTATAGCAGAGGCATCTTTATTCTTAACAGATGTAGAGACTACAGCAATTTTAGAATCGTCTCCATCGCATTTGAGTATCTCATCCACAGTTGCTATTTCAGGACTCAATTTAATGTTAATAAACGAGTCCGGTCCGCATAAATCTATCGCTGAAACGGCTCCAGTCTTACTGTCTTTCTTAACAAACCATCTTGAAGTCAATAAATAGGTCTTCAAAGTATGCTTATCATCACTGGCTATATGGATGACTTTATCCTGTGGTATTGAGTCTTGATTTTTGCCCAAATTGTTCAGTTGTAAATGCAGATTTTTCAAAGTCAACGCAGAGTTGCTCAATAAGGCGACATCAAAATTCAACAAACTGTTTTCAACAAACTTACAATCTTTCAATGGGAAATCCAAGCTTTGTTGACCAATAGGAATCAATGTCCTATTGCCTTTCAACGATATCTTGAAAAGGCTGATTGTATCTTTGGAACCCACGAGTAATTCGTTGCTGACTTCATTATAATCAATTGATTTTATATCTTGAATTGTGTCTTCGGTTATTATAGGTAATGCAATTGAACTTTCTTCAGTTTCATCATTGGAGTAAATTGAAATCATGTTAGATTCAGCGACAATAATCAGATCCTGAGTAGCAATAAAATCAACGCAAACAGAACTCAAGGTCAACTTGGATTGTAGTTTTGATGAGCCCAGATCTAATTTGTACACATGAATCGACTCAATGGTTTGGCATATAAGTTTTTTGTTGATCAATTTGATCTTCTTTGGTTTATCAATGTTGAAACTTGCAACTTCGGCAGCTTGACCAGCAAATGTGTTATTTGAGCGCTTAGCCATAATAGTTTTTTTCTTAGGTATACTTGTTTCCCCCTTTCCAGTACCATTAGAAGTACTATTATCGCTTATACTCTCAGCTGAAGCAGATTGTGAAGATAAAGATACTTCATCTACAACAGTCTCAGCATCACTATCAATGTCTCCAGTGGGCCTAGCGTACCCACGACCATTAGCATTAAGTTTCACTGAGCTTGTGTCAAATCCCGGATCTAAACCTACGGTCATATCTACATATTCATTGTTATTAGTGAGATTATTGTCAATGTTGGATTTTGGGATTGGAGCACGCGATTCAGATAAATCAGGTTGAAAGGGACTGTTTGGCATCGATGGTGGTTCTTGCATGGAAGGAGAATGAATTAAGTTTGGATTAATAAAAAATGACTCGTCTTTGGTCAAGTTTAAAGGATCGTTAAGTTCTACTGAAGGGGATTTCAAAAGGTACAAAATTTCATTTGTTGCTGTTTTTAGAAATTTCCTTGCATTGACTAGCTTTGAAAGTTGAGTTGTTTGGATATCTATCTCATTTGCTGCAGCTAGACTCAAGTCAGTAGAATCTTCTGAAGTGGTCGATGCTGATGACAATGATGGATCGTTTTTGGTTTTGCGCTTAGATCCAGACCTACTCAATGAGCCACCAAGAATCGAAGAAGACCCTTTGGCTGTTTCCTCCATTTTCTCAAGCTTTTTCTCCAATTCAATCACTTTGGAGCTCAGTCTTTCATTGCTTAACTTTAACGTGTTCCTTTCACTTTCCAACTCAATTATCTTTAATTTGAGTGATGATTTTTCCAGATCATTCATCATCCTGTTCTTCTCGACTATAGTAAATTGTGATTGTAAATACTGCATGATGCCAGGAAGTGTGTACTGCTGCTGCTGTTGTTGTTGTTGCTGTTGATGATAATGCTGATTGTTGTTCATCATGCCGTTACCACTGTCATTGACATTATTGTGACTATTCTTATTATTGCTGTTGATTCCCCCATTCATCATCTCCTCAGGCGATTGTTGTTGCTGTTGATGTCCAGAGGAAAATCCATAAAGAGAATTATCCATGTTGCAACAATAACTTAATCCAAGGTAAAAGAGAAGGTTAGTGTGCACCTAGCAACCTTTTTCACTTAATTGGGCTATTTATTCTTTGTATAACAGTAGATCACAATACATACTGCCGTAGCATCATATAACACTACATTGATCTTCTGAATGGCACATTAAATTGTTTTGACAATCGCGTCGATCGACTTTCATATTCATCATTTCGTCGTTAGCGTTTCTAGTATGTAGTTCTATATATATATACTCTATATATGCTTACTCCATGCCTCTAAGCCATACACTGTATGTACAGCAATTTTGGCAGGTCAGCCGTGTGTGGGTGTCTTTTATGCTGAGTTCCTATGCTATTTGGGCAGAAGTTTGCGCCATGCCTGAGCACTGACGCCTGTGTTAGCGTTGGCATTTATTGTGGCTGCTTTGGTCGTATCTGTATCTGCTGTTGTATCGGCAGTGGTTTTGTTGAATGGATCATAAATTCGTGACCCATCAACGATATCGGTATGTAATGAATTTTCTTGTGGGACAAAATACTCGTTACCGCGTGAGCTGGTACTCAATGACCACTTCAATGAGGTCAATGACTTTAACGATGGATTACCCCTTCTTTTCTTTCTATTCGTATTTGTGTAGTATTTTTCTTCTTGGAATGCAGGAGGGACGTCATCAGGTGGATAAGAGCTAGCAAATCCAATTGTCTTCTCAGCTTTTAAGAAATCTGGTGTGTTTCCAAGATGTTGTATAACCGGTTTCTCATTTTCATCCCACGAGATAAGACCTAGGAGTTTTTTAAGTTTTTTGTTTTCAATCTGTAAATTTTCACTTTGAGTTAAAGGTTTTGAAACGTCAAAGTTTAAGTCGTTACTTGACGTTGAACCTATGGCATTGACTTCTTCAATCAGTGAGTAAGACCACAAGTCGTGTCTTTTGTTTCGTGGAAGTTGCATGTTGTTGTTCATTGCAGCATGATAAAATATTTTAGCCACTAAGTTCCAGTTTTTGAAGTAAGGCAACGAAACCATATTCTCTAACAAGCTAGCACAAAGCAATGAATAATTTGAAAGATCGTATTTTCGTCTGAAATGTGTAACTAATGCGATCAAGAACCCAAAGTAAATGTCTTCTGTGCCTGATAACTTATCCATACATAACTTTAAGTAATTCAAATCCGGTATAGGTTGACTGCTCTCATTAGTGAAATCACCCCAGTAATCTAGTGTCTTCAGTACATCTTGAATTGATGCCGATTGAGGCAAATATTTCAGATACGCTTTAGTGACCATCTCAACAACTCGACGGAATTCATCCTTATCATTGTTATCATATCCGATAAGTCTAGCGCAATCCAAGATACTTAACAAATCAAGATCACGATAAGACATCTCCGTTAAAATAGTTTCACGATGCTGCGGTGTCTTCAAACCTAAAAACATCACAGCCCAAGTAGTGTGATTAAACTTGATACCTAACTCATTGGCTCGTTTCAAGATATAAATTATTAACCAATTTGAATGATTTTTAAACACAAGTCCAGAAAGTAGCAGTTTATTAACATCAATTATTGTTTTTCTGGGCTCTTTATCAAAATACTTGATATACAATTGATCAAATCGTGAATTTAAAGTCCCATCGAGGTCATTTTCAATAAGGTTTTTAACCACGTCATGAGATACAAAATATTCTTCACTGAAACTACTTAAGCCTGATTTCCCACTCTCTGCACGTACTAAATCTCGTTCTTTAATCTTCTGTTTATCCTGAAAATTCAACTTCAAACGATATCGAGATTTTCCTTTCTCTCTATACTTATTATTATGCACGTCATTGACACCTTCGTTCAAATATAAAAAATAATTAATCACATCATTACGCAGGTACCGCTTCGTCTGATTCCCCAATGTGTCAGGCCCCGCTTTATGAGCCATGTGTATTTCAGTCCCCGTCTTTAGTTCGTTCCTCTTTGTGTTCTGTCCTTTGATCATATCGTGCTTCAAAAATTCGGCATTCTCAGTATCTAGAAAAGTAGAAACAAAAGCACGGTGGTGCCTCTGATTTACTTTAAACAAAGTGATTGAAGCGACTTGTCCAAGCCTTTTTTGGCCTATCCTCACTGGACAAGAATGTAAACGCCAAATATTCATTTACCTATCTATCTATCTATCTATCTATCTATCTATCTATCCTCCTATATGCCGGTGTATTTGTCTCTAGCTAAGCCAAACTATAATTGTCTTTATTATACATCTTCTCCACCTTCTCTAAATTTTAGTAAATTCTTTTCATCATCAGCCAAAACAGGAAAAAGTCATCCGTGCATGTTTAACTAAGTGCGTTGACTTTATTACTTGTTACAACTCTATTTAGTCAGATTAGGCACACAAGCAGAGTAGAATAGCATATACTGAAGTATGTTGCATTGTATGTGCCTGCACTAGTGTGATATCATAGTATAATAGTTTCAATTACAGTTGATGGAACACTCGATAAATACTTTATTATAATAGGTCAAATAATCCTCTTTGCCGCATTTTAATGAATTTTAAAATTCAATAAATAATATATATTTTTTATATCATACAAGCCAAAAAATACAACATTATTTTATATGACCAAAACAATCCTTCTTGTCTGGGTCATGTATGTCAGTCTGTATCCACAAAGAGATTTTTATTTCTCGTAAACAATAACCTAAAAATATCACGTTTTCTAAACTTTTGGCCTTTTTCTCTGCTGTGATGATGGAGAAAAAATGGCTTCTTAGCACTAGTCGAATCAGCCGACATGGCGTTAGTGTCAGTATTAGATTCAGATAATACAGCAGACGATACGTTATAATCAATATCACAACCCTGTAAGGTTAATCCTAAAGACAGTAATTTATCATTTCCTTCTTCGAAAGCAGTCTCACAAGTGTGTTCAGCGAAGTTTATAATTGACTCAATCGGAGATAAAGCAAATTGGTTACCTTTGAGCTTATTGAAATTAGAGTTAGCTACTAAATCTGAATTCTGTGATGTGTTTATTGGTGTTGATGTAGCTTGGTGTGCAAAGTTCGTGTGCTGGGTAGCAATGGTTTCAGCAAAAATATCTGGCTCATTTGTCAAGTGGTGGTGTTGGTGTTGGTCTTGTGTCTTGTCCAAGACACTATTATCTACTAAGGCAATTTGACTAGGTGGCAATGAAACATCCAAATGATATGAGTTTAGAGAGTCTTCAGAAGATTGAGGTAGACTCATCTCATTGTCGTTAAGAGTAGATATGTTGATTTCATTTTGATTATCGTCATATGGATGCTGACCGAAGCAATCAACCTTACTTTCGTGGCTGGACACAACTTGCAGGTAATTATTACTTGACGCCAATTCAGCAAGTAGGATTGAAGAAGTGTTTAAATTTTGGATCAATAAAGCATCGACTGAAGAGAAAGTTACTTCAGGCTCACTCAGTACTACCGAGGAATTTTGTAAGAGTGATATTGGATCCGTCTGTGGATCCTTTTGATATGCAGCGGTATAGCTGGTGTTGTACATTATACCCAATCCAATGTTACGTGGCAACTTCAAATAGATACTTAGTATCTCCCAATCCCTCAACATCTTGTCCGTCCACACCAACCGTACCATGTCTATATATCCATCATTTAAGAATAAATTTAGCCAAAAAGAGAAATTGAAATTGAAATTGAAGACGATCGACGCGTTCCTTTTACCAGCACGAACAATTTTCTCCCTTGTGCAGTAGATTAAAACTGTCCCTTTCTTTATCTTTCACGTAAGAGTGTTAAAGTAGAGGAGAGAATCATATATATAGCATATAATCACACTTCAGAGCGCAAGCGCATCCTAGAAAAGGAAAAATGCCGTTGTTAACCCAGCTAGGGTTCAGGAGACCTTTGTCTCAGCTAATTTTCTTCATAATACTCATAATAATCATTCTAGCATTGACATCTTCATCTAAATCTGACATTTCAAATGAGATTAAACTTGAAGCCGAATATTTGAAAGAACAACTAAACAATGCCATGTCATCTACCGACTTTTCAGGGATTGAAAAATATATTAATAAGGATAAGGGCGATTCGACTCCACAAGAAGGAGAAAATAACACTAATAACAAAAAAGAGGAGCCTGTATTAGATCCATGTACTGTTATCAATCCACTGACTAACTCGTTTTTTGATTTACGTACGCTGGGCGCATTAGGTGGAGAGCCACACTCATGGAATGCCAAAGGGTACGACTATGGCAGGAACTTTTCGATTGGTATCTGCTCCACACCAATTAAACAAAAGACTCAATTGCATGACACAGATTTCCCAGATATTAGCAATAAATCCGAAGTTGGAGCGTATTATATTGATGAAAAGGGAATACGACAATCAATAGGACAATTTTCTACAGTTCCCAAATTTAGAGGCAGGAAGTTAACATTAGAGTATAGCGATGGCGATGTCTGTAAAACTTTAGACAACGGTGATAAACTCAGGAGGTCAACATTGTTATCGTTCACTTGTGATAGAGACATAATGGCAAAAGCGCAAGTGAATTACGTGGGTTCATTACAAGATTGTTCATATTTCTTCGAAGTTAGAACGATACACGCATGTGCCACGGCACAAAAGGAAGATGACATGGCATTATTATACATTTTTGTTTTAATCATGTTAGCTGCATTAGCTGTTTACTCGGGTGGTGGTTTATTATACAAATTATTTAAAAACACTCATACACATCATACAAACCATGCCAGTCATGTTTCGAATCACCGCAGCGTGTTCAGTGAGGGCAAAATAGACGTTGATTGATTGATTTTTTTGTTTCGTTTTATTGTTTTCTGTTTTACTAGTCATACTATTTATATCATTCTACTATCATTTTAAATTGTCATTATCATTATCATTACTTAGTTAAACGTATACTCTTAACTATGTAGTTTATTGCATCAGCCGCATAAGAGACACGTAGATCTTAAATCATCTAGAACCGCATCAGCCATATTTATGTGTCAATATATTTATTCACATTCACCAGCCACATTACATATTGAGATAAAACAGCAATACACAACAATATGAAATGTAATAACATGTAAATTACCCTCTCTTACCGGGTAACACAGCGAAGACACCCCCTCAAAAAAATTTTTTTTTTTTTTTCTTCTCTTCTCTTTCTCCTTCCATCAAATAGTCCAGCCAGCCCAGCCTTTCCACTTTCACTTCCATTTGCTTGAAATTTTTTCATTCTTCTCTTTTTAAGTCTTCTTTTCCTCTTGTCAAGTGGGTTATTTTTTGGTTTTAATCAGTCAACTATCTAAAGTTATATATACATAATGGGTAAAGAAAAGACACATATTAACGTTGTTGTTATCGGTCACGTCGATTCCGGTAAATCTACTACTACTGGTCACTTAATTTTCAAGTGTGGTGGTATCGATAAGAGAACTATCGAAAAGTTTGAAAAAGAAGCTGCTGAATTAGGTAAAGGTTCTTTCAAATACGCTTGGGTTTTAGATAAATTAAAGGCTGAAAGAGAAAGAGGTATCACTATTGATATCGCTTTATGGAAATTCGAAACTCCAAAATACCATGTTACCGTTATTGATGCTCCAGGTCACAGAGATTTCATTAAGAACATGATTACTGGTACTTCCCAAGCTGATTGTGCTATCTTAATTATTGCTGGTGGTACTGGTGAATTCGAAGCTGGTATCTCTAAGGATGGTCAAACCAGAGAACACGCTTTATTAGCTTTCACCTTAGGTGTTAGACAATTAATCGTTGCCGTCAACAAGATGGATTCTGTTCAATGGAATGAAGCTAGATTTGAAGAAATTATTAAGGAAACTTCTAATTTCATCAAGAAGGTTGGTTACAACCCAAAGACTGTTCCATTCGTCCCAATCTCTGGTTGGAACGGTGATAACATGATTGAACCATCTGCTAACTGTCCATGGTATAAGGGATGGCAAAAGGAAACCAAGGCTGGTGTCGTTAAGGGTAAGACCTTATTAGAAGCCATTGATG